>OZ008342.1:6672683-7272683 GCA_963931975.1 Cataclysta lemnata
CGCTTGGCCCACGATTGAGTAAACTAAGCAATTTCGCTAAGGCCGCTCATTGGATGGGTGACCAAAAATGTATTATCTCGAGCTCCTCCGTGCTTCGGCAGGCACGTTAAGCCGTTGGTCCCGGCTGCATCTGCAGTCGTTAATACCCACCAACCCGCACTGGGCCAGCATGGTGGGTTATGGCCTAATCTCCCTATTTTCTCGCATCCGTAGGGAAGGCCTGTGCCCCAGCAGTGGAGACATTAAAGGGCTGGTGATGATGATGATGATGATAATCTTCTTCCTTCTGTCAACGATCGAACCTCGATTATAGTTTGTAAAATATAGGATGATCGATTTGTCAAATCGATGTCATACTCATACAAATTTCTGTCTATCCTTTTCGCACTTATAGCAGTTTGATATTTGTTGCTTGCTGTCCCAGCGATCAAGCTAAATTTTTCGGACTATAATGTACGTGAATTAAGCTTTTTTAAACGAAATCGTCTGGAACAAAATCGGGCGATTATTAATACGCGAATACGAAAAGTGAATTCAGCGATCAAATCTGCTTTGGCCGGTGTCTTATCTGTCTGCACAACATTGTTTTCTTCTCCTTTCACTCCTCTCTGTCCTTCACCAATTTCTCATCCACTCCTGTCGGTATTATATTCTACTTTACACACAGTCCATCCATATCTTCTTTGGTTTTCCTTTACTTCTACGTCCATACCTAACGTTTTTTGTTTGTTATCGACCTCCTCCGAAACGACTTCACCATTTTTTTTGTAATATTTGGTAGGTCTATATCCCAACCTACACAAAATGGGGGTGGCTTGAGCAAAAAAAATTATTTTATTTCATTTTCATCTATATTATGATTTGTTTGTGGTTAGCAAAGTATAAGTAAATTAAGCTGTTTTTGCGTTAAAACCTACCTTCATGAACCTTTCTTTTTCAGATGGCGGGGCAAATAGATATGAATTTACAAAGTGACTTGATGGCTGCATTTGAGGAATCATTGTAATTTGTGTCAAGAACAATATTATTATTAAATATGTACATATGAGTATGTAATTATGAATATTATAGCAATGCAATCAATATTGTATGGTGGTGATGTGACACCAAAGTGATTTTGTGGTCGTTTTGTGTGTGGAATGTTGACTAACACGTGGTTAAGTGCTGTGAATAGATATACTTATTTTAAATTAAACTGTTGTACCATCAGTCTAGACTTTGTGGTCGTGTTACAGGCCTTTAGGGGGTTGCATTTTAAATAATGTGTATCATATAAGATTGTATGTAAGTTCTTATAGTAAACAACTCTCTTACATTCGTATGCCTATATATTTATATTTTGTTCTAGAAGCATCTTCTACCTTCTGTAATTGTTTTATAGTACGTACTAATGAATAGTGTGGTAGATATTGAAATTGAATGGAATCGGAAATGCTTTATTTTATATATAATAAATAAATAGAAAATCAACTAAACCTGTTAATTCTCCATGCTCTTTCTTATTGCATGACGCAACCTGTATATTTTAGCTAGTTTTGTTGTAATCAAAAAGTTATGTTATAATTATCCATCCTGTTCTTTTTAATTTTTACTCGTAATCTTACATTCAATGAGCAAGAGCATGGACATGTATTTATTAGTAAATGGAATTTCTGTTACGTATTCGATTTTGGATAAATATTGCTTATGTTAGTAGATTTTTTATCAGTCTGTCACTTGAAACAGATCAAATGTCATACATTTGATTTGAAATATATTTATTTTACATTGGAATATGTCTTTTTATGTTGTAGATAGATAAATCCAGAGGAAAAATGTAGTACAGGAACAATTAAAGTTCTGCATAATTCGTAAGAAAAATAAGCTAAGCGAAAATGTTAAGCGAATTTTAATTTCAGCCATTTACTCAAAATTCAAAATCAACTTGTAGATATGAAATATATTGACATTCCATATTGTACTTTGTTGTTTAAATTAAAATACTGCAAGCGCTGCCAGGAAGTATAACACAAATCAATAGGCATACGAGGTTAATAAATTACTTATTGAAATTAATTGATAATTTCGATAAAAGTTAGACAAGTTGCTATTTCATACCATAGCATTTTTCTGTGTTGTGGGTTTTTGATACTAGTATTACAGTTCACTTCTGGCCTATTTAGTTTTGAAATATACGATTCATCTACCTACACAATGCTTTGGCATGTTTATCAATTAAACCACGACGAGGTTTTACATGGTGCGTTAGAACAGTGTCGGCCTTAGTACGAGTTAGTAGTTAAAGTGTCGTAAAAAGCTTATTTCCGCATAGACCCGCCAAAAAAACTAATAACACGGAATATTTTAAAAGAATATTGTATAGACCTAGTGAGGGAAAATGGACACGGGAAATTGTCACAAAGGAAACATCGCATTAAGATTAATGTTGACTTCTTTCTTCTTCCTCCTGCCCTGTCCCCAGTCTACCTGGGGTCGGCGCAGTATGTTTCCTCTCCCATTCATATCGGTCAGACGTCACAAAGCCATCCACACGTTGATTCATATCATCCATCACACCGGAAAGGTGCTAGTGATGAACGGAGAGTAATTGGGATAACAACATTCCAATCCTGAGACCAACCCTCTTTATGTATTTTTGACCTAACTCGTATTACTATTTCTGTACATTTTAAATCGCCGTAATTATATTTCGAGACCGTAGGAATACTATGTAAAAACTAGAGTTGGTCGACGTGTATTAAAATGTTGTCCAAGTAATGTTGTTAACAATGCTCTTGGCGCTTATTGAACGAAACCATAACATATGTACATGGCCTAAGGTTGCTTTTAAAGGCGCGGCTAAAGCGAGCCGTGTAAATGGAAGGAGCGAGAAGCGCCCTGGCACACGAGTGTATACCGGCCCCCGTATTATGTAAGCCGATTTTAGTGGCTTTGGTCTACCCGTCACTCTCACACTTAGCTATTATTCTCAATGAGAGAGACGGGTAGACGAATGCAACTGAAATCGGCTTACATAATACAGGGTCGAGGCTTCGCGTTCTTGTTCTACGGGTGCAGTGTGGAAGCATTTATTATCTACTTATACGCGAGGTGTTATGGCACTTTGACTGGCCAGTGCCGCCGATTAACACCGGGGTCGAAAGGACATTTTTCGCCAAGCCCGCCCTGCATTGGGCACTGGGGGTAGTCCACTGTTGTGACTTCCAGCGGATTTGGGTGATGGGGAGCATTGTAGGGCCAGCTCAAACAAAGGAATAATCCTCGCGCGGTACCTATCTGGCATTTTCTTTACAGATCGTGCAAAAGCTCAAACTTGCGCGCGTTTCTAGCCAAGTGGCTTATTTATTCGAACGCATAAAAAACAAAAGTATGAAACTGATGTTTTATTTTCTCTGTAATACTTCAGTTTTATACATTTGTTTTCTATGCATTCGAATAGATTAGCCACTTGGCTAGGAGGGGGCTGCTCAGGGTTATCTATCATTCTACCGTACATGCCAGTTTGTCACGAGAGTTCCTCAACGATGGTGGACTGGTATATTATTATAATTGGACTTTTGTCGGAAGAAAAAATAACTTCCTCTTTTAACGGTGGCAACACTGAAAGAAGCCGACTCAACGCCGCGCGGGGCTTCCCGCGTATCTTCGAGGATCGCACGCACCCGACGAGACGCAAAAGAATGAAAGCGGCCAAAAGTAACGCATCGAAACGTACTTCATCTACTGCGTCGTCTCGTAGGTACTATCGGAAGTTCGAAATCGCGGTGAAGGTCTACGTTTCGTAAGTACAAAGAGTAATCGGTTTTGGATTACTTGCTGCTTGTGAATACGCTACGGGGCTGCCTGCGCGAATACTATATTGGCATATTATGATTGTGGACAGACGTAAGCTATGTAAGGGCCCTCGCGCACGGCGACTTTTTGTGCCGATGCTGTCACGCGTTTCGTTTACCCGCGACATCATCCTTACCGAGGCTCGTTAGTCGTGTATGCATCGTGCTACAGCATTGCGACTGTATCGATGCAAGCGCGCTACCATCGACAACGACACCGAGGTAAGAACGGGGAGATGGTGGCGCGTTACTGGAGAACCAAGCAGTAGTACCACACAGACAGGTCGAGAGTGCGAAAGTATTTCTAGGTACTAAATCGTGGTTATATATATGGGCGAGGGCATACAGCTAGCGGCCGCATCGTGACGTATTGATGCGAACTTACGACAGCTAACAAGTCGCCGTGGGTGAGGGCCCTAAAATGTCAACTTATTTCTAAGTGACATTTTACTTACTCCGATTGTCTCTAATCCGACAAGTTCGTGCGCGACACCTTCCAGCGGGGTGAGAGATGGTAACGGAGGCGGGTGATGCGGGGAGGAGGGAAAACTAAAGCATACAACACCTCAGCCCCCCAACGTCTCTCACCCCGGAGGAAGGTCGCGTACGAAGCAATGTGTGTATAACCCCAGCAGGAAAATGTTAGCTAGAATGAATTGAGTTGAATGGATTATTAGTGCGCCGTTTGCGTGAAATAAAAAATATGTGCGTGTTATAGTTTTAGAAAAAAATGGAAAAAACTAATCCTGCTGGGGTAACTGTTCCAGCAGGAAAATTCTGAACGAATGAACGGAGAGAGAAAATAAATATACCAGCAGATAGCTTGGATTAGTGCGAAAAAGTGTGCCGAAAATGAAATTTGTGGCCCTCAGGATTTTCGCGATATTTAGTTTCCTGCTGGGATGACATTTGCAGAAACTTGGATTGGACAGATGGAAACTTTCAAGTCACAATGCGAGAAACTGATTCAATTTAAATTATGTGGATGTATACCAAAAATTAGTTCGCATTTAGAAACGTATATCTTAAAAATTTCAGCACGAAATAGCTTGTATTTTAAAAGATATAAGCAATAAACCATAACAGGAGGTTTAGTAATGGTTAACCGACCAAATACGAATGACCACAAAAAAGCGATGGTTTCATAGATATTGATGACATTGTTGAACAGTATTGAAATGACATTGTTGTCCGTACAGTCGCGTTCATAACGATTATTGGCAAACAAGAGAATTTTTATGAGATATAATATAGATATCCTAAAGGCATAAAAATGAATTGGCGAAACGTGGGTGCTAGTTCACCTCTGCCTACCCCTTCGGGGATATAGGCGTGATTTATGTATAAAAATGAAATTTAGTGCTTTTGCCACAAGTAAGTTCTAATCACACTTATTAACTTTTTGTATTAGGTTGGGGAAAAAGTCTTCGCATTATAGTATGTATAAACTTGTAATAAAATCTCTTTGGCTATACTATTTGTATCTGGCTGGTTTTGGTATCATTGAAAGTTTAAATTTTAAAGAACATAATTCCAAATTCAAATTAGGAAAATGTGTGATTTTCATTTGTATATCGTACCGCCAAGATGAGTGAATCTAATGAAGAAATTCGATACATTTTAAAATTTTACTACAAAAAAGGTAAAAATGCAACGCCAGCCGCGAAAAAAATTTGCGATGTTTATGGACCTAGTGCAGTGTCTGTGAGAGTAGCACAAATTTGGTTTAAGCGTTTTCAATCCGGATTTTGATGTCAAAGATGCACGTCGCTCTGGTCGCCCTATTAGAGATAAAATGGATGCCATTTTTGAAAAAGTGGAGCAAGATCGGCATGTCAGTAGTTACGACGTAGCTGAAGAACTGGGAATTGACCACAAAACAGTTTTGGCGCATTTGAAAAAAACTGGGTACACAAAAAAAGCTCGACATTTGGGTACGAGCTCACTGAAAGAAACCTAATGAACCGTGTTCTCATTTGTGATTCTTTATTACGAAGTAATGAAACCGAACCATTTTTGAAGAAGCTGATAACTGGTGATGAAAAGTGGATCACGTACGACAAGAACGTGCGAAAAAGGTCGTGGTCAAAGGCCGATTAGGCTTCACAGACTGTGGCGAAACCCGGCTTAACTCGCAACAAGGTGATGCTGTGCGTGTGGTGGGATTGGAAGGGCATTATTCATTATGAGCTGTTACCACCAGGCAGGACCATCGATTCTGAACTCTACTGCGAACAACTGATGAGATTAAAGCAAAAAGTTGAGAGAAAGCGGCCGGAATTAATCAACAGAAGGGGTGTGGTTTTTCATCATGATAACGCATGACCTCACATATCTTTAGCCACTCAGCAAAAATTAAGAGAGTTTGGCTAGGAGGTGTTAATGCATCCGCCGTATAGTCCTGACCTTGCACCTTCAGATTTCCACCTGTTTCGGTCTCTTCAGAATTCTTTAGACAGTGTCAGGTTAACATCACAAGAGGACTGCCAAAACCACTTGTCGCGGTATTTTGACCAGAAGTCCCAAAATTTCTATAGCAATGGGATCATGTCTCTACCTACAAGATGGCAAAAAGTTATCGAACAAAATGGTACCTACATACTTTAGTTAAATGTAAATAAACTATATTAAAAAATGTTTTGAATTTTCTTAAAAATTGCGAAGAAACTTTTTCCCCAACCTATTATATTCTAAGGAGTCCTGGGATTTGGGTTTCAAAATTTATGCTACTAATTATCTAGATCACAGCTCTCTTTGTCAGTTATTAAGTACCCAACTTACCTATTGTATTTCGGCAGCATGGAGGCAGCATAAAATCAAGTAAATAAATAAGTACGTAATAGTAGATTATGTCACAAGGGAATAAAACTGTATGTTAGTTATTATATAGCCTAATAGCCTTCCTAGATAAATTGTTAAATAATCTATTCGATTTTAATTTTAACATTATATAAATGTTAGAAAAATTAGTACAAAGATTTTGGTGGTTAGAAAAAGAATTTCGAAAAATTATGATCTTGAGGCGGGAATCGAACGATCAAAGATCATAAAATTTTTCGAAATTCTTTTTCTAACCACCAAAATCTTTGTTAAATAGTTTTAAAAATCGGTTAAGTAGACCCAGAGATTATACCCCAACAATGTCACAATTCATAAACTCTATATAATATTTAGTAACTTAAAAACAATTAAGTAAACATTTTTATGCTTCAGTGTACGAATTTAAACTTATTATTTAGTCAAGTTAAGAATGTCATCAATATCTATGAAACCATCGCTTTTTTTGTGGTCATTCTTGGTCGGTTAACCATTACTAAACCTCCTGTTATGGTTTATTGCTTATATCTTTTAAAATACAAGATATTTTGTGCTGAAATTTTTAAGATATACGTTTCTAAATGCGAACTAATTTTTGGTATACATCCACATAATTTGGATTGAATCAGTTTCTCGCATTGTGACTTGAAAGTAAAACTTTAGTTTAAGTGTTATTATTAAAAAACGTATGTACGCACACTCGTTAAACTTTCCATGTTTGTTAAGAAAAACAAGGCGAACCTAAACACCGAATATGGTAAATATTGCTGAAAATAAAATCATTTCACAGAGCGTCACAATTCAAGAGCTACCTAAATATCTTTATTCAACGGGCACACATTCAATAGTTTTGGAGATCCAAGTTTCTGCAAATGTCATCCCAGCAGGAAACTAAATATCGCGAAAACCCTGAGAGCCACAAATTTCATTTTCGGCGCACTTTTTCGCACTAATCCAAGCTATCCGCTGGTATATTTATTTTCTCTCTCCGTTCATTCGTTTAGAATTACCCCAGCAGGATTAGTTTTTCCCATTCTTTTCTAAAACTATAACACGCACAATTTTTTTATTTCGCGCACATTCATAGCAAACTGCGCACTAATAATCCATTCAACTCAATTCATTCTAGCTAACATTTTCCTGCTGGGGTTATACATACCGAAGCACTATAGAAGATAGATAGTAAAGCCTTCCAAGCACGAAGTATGGGTTTCTGATCGTATTTTAATGCGGCACTTCTTGTACATTTTGCGTGTGGTGCTCATTCTGCGTCTTGCACATTTTGCGTTTTGCTCATTTTTCGTGTCGTGTACATTTTGCGTATTGTACATTATGCTCCGAAGGGGTACAAACGATTACCAATGATTTAGGGTGACGCCTAAGTATTTGACCTTCCCGTACCAGGATTTGCTTGGCTAAACAGGGTCCCAATGTCGAGGGTAGGCTGATTGAAGTAAATCTTATCGGGGTTGACCTCTATCCTATCTATGTATAGGATTTGGTAAATAAATAAAACGATAGGGTCCACTTGGAATAATAATATATCACATTCCTCGATCTGTACAAACTAAATTAACTACAGACAAGCACTTATATATTATTACATTACATTTTATGCTTTATACTGGCAGTAAGATCCGACTACATACGAGGTAGAAGGGTCACAGATAGTTCTCAAATTGTGTCTTCGAAACCTGCAGGTATCCAATTTTTTTATTACTCGACATTAAACCCTGTTTACAAGTGGTTGCATTAATGAAACTATTCAGTACATTCTAGTTGCCATTATTACGCCAAATAGAATGTTTCCTGCCTCAATATGTAGGTTAAATTCATGTATAGAGACAAGAAAATAAACAAAAACAAAATCTATGGAATTTAAAAATAAAAAATCTGTACAGTTCAGTTCACATGACTTCAACAATTAAAAGTATACTTGTAGTGAGTGTCAATATCATTGACAAATACCATTATTGTTTGTGTATTTAAATAATTTATACATATAATGAAAAGGCCCATATTACATAAAGTGAATATTATTTTACATACAATATTCATTGATAGTCCAAATAGATATTGCATTGATATTGTATAATTATACAATAAGTAACGATGGTATTGGGATACAAATATAAAAAATTAAAAACTATTGCTGTTATTAATATAAAAAATGAATAAATTTAACGAGGTCATACAAGTACCGCGTTTTAAATATATCTTATACAATAATGTAATTCTATAACTCGGCCAGTGACATTATCTACTGTTTCGTAAACAAAATCTTAAAAATAAAAGTCTGAAATTATGAATTGTTGAAATATATAATAAATTATATATACACATATATATAATTTATTATGTTTAGGAAAAGAATTCAAATGATGCCACAAGGCAAATCATAATACCTACATATTACAATAAATATTTTTTGGGCATACGGAAAGATAATTTGTTGCTAAACGAACAGAATCACAGTTAATAAAACTTAACATGTAAACTTTACTTTTCATACGAAATTTGCTACAACGTCACTAATTAGTATTTCATTAAAACAATAGTAAAAAAATACTAGCAGCACCTCCAACAGCTAGCAAACCATAGCCACTTGCTCTTTCTAGTAGATGTCACGGTATAAAATAGTTAAAGCTAATGTAAAACAACGGAATAACAGAACTGAAACAAAATGTAACAAGTAAATATTATTACACTACAACATCACACGAGTAGATAAACGGAACAGAGCAAAAGCTTGCCAACTTGTTGTTACCAGTCTCGCCTATAGTCTAGTCGACCCTCCTGTGATACGAGACGGTGGCGGGGACGGGGCACTCTAAATGCTAGCGGGAGTGGGCGTTGCGGGGGGGGGGGAGGATTCTTTCCCTCCTTACCGCATCACACGCCCCGTTAACATCCAGAGCGCCCCGTCCCCGCCACCGCCCCTCATACCATAGGAAGGTCGCGCACGAAGTTGTCCGACTATAGCGGCCAGTTGACAAGCTTATTCTCTGTTCCGCTTATTCACTCATGTGACTACAGTAAGGTCACGCTCAACACACGACGTAAGACAACGATGCCAGAATAAAGCACACCATTACATTACATGTACATACTTTAAATAAATTCATACACTCAGGGGCGTTACGCGGCCGAGTCCCACTCGATGAGGTAGGCCGGGGACACACCGGGAGACAAGCGACGCGCTAGTACGCGAAACGTCTGGTCCGCGCGGAAGTACGATTGTACACTCGACTTAAGCGCTGACAACTGTTCCGCGTCCACCTCTGCAACACTACTGTTCCCTTTATGGGGGCTCAACTGCAAACTCTTCACGCTGTTGTTGTTGTTGGCACTGTTGTTCGTGGTCCGGCGCGCGTTCTCGTAGTAGTTCTTCTCCTGTCTCTGTCTCAGTCTTCGGCCGTTGAACTTTTGAACGTTGTTGTTGTGGTGTGCGCTCGACGACACGTCCGCACTCTCGTTTGCAGGCTGCGGTGGCTTGGTGGCGTCTTCGGGGAGGGGACACGACTTGTTTAACTGTAAGTCAAACGGGAGCTTGTTAATTTTTTTGAAGAGGAAACTTACTGCGTACAACCTACCCCATACAACCTGGGAACCGGGCAGGAGAAGAAGGTACAAGGGGAGAGAAAATGGAGTAACTTTGGTAAAAAATTCTGTACTGATACGGTCTCGTCTCGTCTACTCGAAAACTCGCTCTGTCCACATAATATAGTTTGCTTTACTACAAATGCATTCACGATTGCGTTTTCCTAATAATAATGAACTATTTATATACATTATACTTTCAAAGTGAACATTGAGAAATAGTACATACCCATACATAAATCCCGAATTTCTCACCTAAGGCGTAGGCAGAGGTAGGATTGCAAAAATTAACAATTTTGTATGCCATGTTACTGACTGAAAACTGCTATTATGACCAGTTTATGTTGAAATGTCTTAACAATGGAAAACGTAATCTCAATTACCTGCATTTGTAAATATTTCCTAGGTCTCCTATACTTTCGTCTCTTCACTTCGCCATTAGGCAATATAACTATGTCCTTTTCACAAAGTTTTCGTTTCAATGGTCGTACCAGCGGGGCCATCAATGGATTTAATTGATTCGGTAATGACAGTCGTGCGTGTAAATAATGCTTGCCATTATGTTTACCATTTTTATGATTATATAAAGAATAATTCTTGGAGGGATATGTATTTTGCATTAAGAACGGGTTATTCTTCCCCTGGAAGTCTTTTAGCGGTGGTATGATCGCATCTAGCGTGCCTCTGCTCGAAGTTTCGTCGCCGGACGATTCTAAATCATAAAAATTGCTGTATGGAGGTACACTGTCCATATGTTGCAAAGACATGATTTTGGAATGTTCAATTATACTTTTGGTTGACAACTTAGACACCTCTAAATTCATTGTGGCTATTCGAGTTGAATGCGTACTCATATTAATATTACTAGTAACAGTTTTGGTACCACTCATTTCTTCATTCTTCTCTTTGGATATATTGTCTATTGTTACAGAACACGAAACTAAAGATGTATTTAGGGATGGCACTGGAGGAATTTCACATTTAGACTTAGCTTCGTTTGTTTCAGATTCATTAAGAAGGGAATTGTTTTCTAAATCACCGTCTTTGGTTTTGGGTTTAAGCGTAGATGAAGTACATATAGGTGGTGAGCACTGTTCATCGGTTTCAGTCGGTTTAACTGATTCGTAGGAACTAGTAGAATCGTTTTCTGAATTTGAATTGGAATTGAGATTTTCATGAAACCGCTTCCCCATCATTAAGTTCAACCAGTGACCATCAACAGGTACAATCATACGCTGATTGTGGTTTTTATAGGAACTTTTTTCTATGTTACTGCTAGAAGGTTGCTGATTACTGGAAACAGACAATTGTAGGTGAATTAATGTAACAATTTATATTTAGGCTGGTTGTTTCAAGAAAAAAAAAAGTTTATTGCATGAATTAATTTATAAATAGAACATAAAGATTTTGGTGGTTAGAAAAAGAATTTCGAAAAATTATGATCTTGAGGCGGGAAATTCTTTTTCTAACCACCAAAATCTTTGTACTAATTTTTCTAACATTTATATAATGTTAAAATTAAAATCGAATAAATAGAACATAATTATTATTGTATACAACATGTTACAGAAAAAAAACACAACCTGAACACTACAACATCATAGTAAGTCGTGCTTAACATTTAAGTATTGTAAAAATTGACGTTTTTCCATACAAATTCTGACAGGTATTGTTCACTTATCTTTAAACGCAGTGCTCAAAATTCTGTATTCGTGGGTATTCAGGGTGTGAGTTATTTCTATTACATGCATTACATACATTTATAATATTTGTTATATAAGAAAATCATCATTCAATCGGTTTAAAATTTGTGTACGGTTGAAGTGACTTGTCCAAAACTGAATTACCTGTCATCTACAACGGCTTGAGTCTGCGGCGAAGGTGGCCGGGGCAGAAAGCGTAACCTAGGTGCGTATTCTCTAACCAGTTCATCAGTCAATGGCTCTCCTTTCTTTATCTGAAAAAGAAAATAATTTCTTACGAACAATGTTATATTTTAGGAACATATATTCATAACATAAATAATATTCTACAGCAAGTGACAGTTGTCAAAATAGAATTTGATTTGAAAAAGTAAACTCTTGCAAAAAGTATGCATGATTCCCATAAAGATTTTTCTGTCATTAGCCTATGTCCAAAGTTATGGAATATTTAATAAATATTAATAAAATATTTTTCATTCCGAGTCCACATCTTAAATGTTTAGTGTAAATAGAAGTCTTGGACAAATTACCAAAAAAGAGACACCAGCATACTGTTGAATGAAAATCAAAATTATTGAATTCAATATTTATGTACTGTAATGCCAGGTACATTATAGTACATACAATTTAAATAGTTTTTGAATGGCATGGCATGGCATGTTGATCCTCAATATTACCTGTTCCAAGGCAGACAGTTGCATAGGCGTAGGTGGCGGTCGCCGCAAACGTAAACCCCATATGGTGGCTCGCTTCTTCATCTCGCGGCCGCACTTGAATCTTTTACGAGACGACGTCAGTGCTGTCAGTATTTTCTCCCGCCTTTCATTCACTGGTGTCCGCCACATCTACACGAAAAGCAATGGAATAAACGTCAATCCAAACAAGACGGACTTGTGAAATGATAATGAGTCTTTGAAATATAATTTAAGACTCTTATTTATTAATTTCATTGAAATAATAGTCTTAACATAGGTTGTTAATTAAATTTACCCATTGAATCACAAACAAATTACGGGATTGGACCGCACCTCGGTAATTGACATCATTAACAGCTAAATGGGGTTTTAACAACTTTTTAATGTTATCTATTATGATAAATGAGATGATTACTGATTAGTATTACGGTTTATAAAAAAAAGATACGTTGATTTATTTGGAAAAGTTGGTATTCCATATTCACAGAATGAAATTATTTTACCATAAAACAATAGTTTTCCGATATCAAAGTAAGCCACCCCTGTTTCTCTCGTATGCGTCGTTTGTGCACCAGTTAGAAAACTGCGACATAAGTTGCCGGTGAATGTGTTAGTCTAGTGTTAGAAATATTGTGTTAGTCACTTGCGTGAATGCACAGCAATGGATAACTATACAACGGGGGTCCCAATATTCTATCTACAGTTAAAAATAAGCTTACTAAAGTTTAGTTGCCTGGCATTTTTTGTTATACTATTACGATAAATAACGGAAGTTGCTAAGCAACTAAGATGTAGTACATCTATCTTTGAAGATAGAATAATATTGGGACCCGCCGTAAATGTTTATCTTATCAGCGATGCGCTGTGCGGGAAGAAAGCGCGATTCATGTACGTAGCAAAGAAGAAACGAGACCTTTTAGGCAGTTGCAGAGCGTGCCAGTTGTCCCTGATGTAGGGCATGATGACGGTGTCTAGGTCGAAGTTGCGTTGTTAACAGAAGTTGCTAAGCAACTAATATTTAGTACGTCTATCTTCAACTGTTGATAGATTATTGGGACCCGCCGTAAATGTTCATCTAAGCAGCGATTTGCTGTGCGGGGGGAGAAAGCGTGATTCATGTACGTAGTAAAGAAGAAACGAGACCTTCTCGGGAATTGTAGAGCGTGCCAATTTCACGTACGTAGTAAAAAATAAACGAGACCTTTTCGGGTAGTTGCAGAGCGTGCCAGTTGTCCATGATGTAGGGCATGATGACGGTGTCCAGGTCGAAGTAGTTGGGCGCGTTGTATGCCGTTAAGTTGTAGAGCGCCAGGTGTGCGAGGTCCAGCCAGCACAGCTCCAGCCGCCGGAGGTACTCGTTGCCGCCGTCGCAGTCCGCGCACGCGAATATGTATAATCTGTAAGCAATAAAACAAGAGTCGACACTAAGAAAAAGTCTTTTCTACAAAGTGAGAGCCATAATTATGAGAGGAATTAAAGTCCAACGTGTGGTGAAAGCAGAGCGGATTGTCACCGCTCCCGTGGGTGCCGTACGAAGCGACTAAGGCCTCTTGTACACACATGGTTTTTACGCCGTCAAAATCTACGGTTAATCCGCCGTGTGTAGGCACGTCGTCAGTGTTGTATGGATCCCTATGGAAGCTTGTAGACGTGCACGGCGCCGCCTCCGGTGCGCCGCGTCTACTCACGGCGTGATTTTTATCAGTGTTGTATTGCCATGTACTGCGATTTCTATGCCCGATACATGGCAATAGGCTCGTCACCTGGGACCTAACCTAATTGACGTAACGTGGGTGTTAATTCATCTCTGCCTACCCCTTCGGGGATCTCATCTGCCTGGAACGCATAGGACGCGGGTTCGATTCCCCCATCAAGACTATGCTTTTTCGAACGTTTTCTAACCACTAATTAGTTTTTAAAGAAGTAGTCAATACTTACTTGTCTCCAGCGTACAATGGGTATTGCAGGCTGGATACACATCTTTGGTGAAACCATCGTGTGCACCGACAACATAATAACATCTGAAAGCATCATACCATAATTACTATCTAACTGTACCATAAGGAAAGCAATAACATAATAAGTACGACTAAAAAGTATATTAAGCATAAGGAAATGCAACTAAATCAATCGAATATGAGACTAATCTAGACGGCTAGATGCCCCTTAGTTTAATAATAATTATATTTGTGATGAGCAGATAGCTAGTAAAACTAATATCTACCGAAATATTATGCTTTTTGTTGTTACCTGCGCTAGCCAATCACTTTTTTCACCACAATAACAATGTATTTCGTTTTGATCCTTCCCTGTTTCTGAAGCGGTGGATGATGTGGTAGATGCGGTCTGTAATATAAAAGAAAACATGGAAAAGAAATTAATTTCTAACATACAAGTAAGCTTGGGTTTGCCTTTTAATTATTATTTGAACGGTAAAGTTTAGCTAGGCTTTTTCCATTTGATCAGTATAATACTAACGTTAAAAAAATCATTACTATTAAAGTTGGTTAAAAAATCGAGTTATTAAAAAAATATTCACTAGATATAGCTTGACATTGCTTTTTATTATAAGTAAATTTTATTTACACGCTGCAAGTATTTTGAAAGAGATACTGTTTTTAATTATCCTTTAAATTATTTTCTAGGGCCTGTTTTTAATAAATATCTTCCAAAGAAAACAAAAAATAAGCCAAGCCTAGACTAGCTCCAATGATTATGATACTCACGTCACACGGAGGAGTGAGCTCCTGTTGCTGCCTCCGCTGTTGTCCACCTTTAAATCTGAATAGGTCTGACCGCTTCAACGCCCGGTTCTCAGCCGCTGCCACCCTATACCTTTGGTCCACACATCTTTTACAGTGCCATGATGCCCCTGTGGAAAGAAATACATATTACATTCAAAGGCTAGATACTAAACTGAACACTTACAAAGAGGTTACAAATATTGGAGAAAAACATTCAAATATAGTTGTCATTTAATCATAAGATTTCGGGACACTTTGGCACTAAAGTTACACAAACCCACATAAATCACACTTATTTTGTCAATTATTTTAAGTCCCATGTAATACAAACCTATTGCTATCTATCGGGTACGCTGATAGCAGTAAATAGGTATGGGGTTAAGAGGAACGTTGCTGCCCATTACTCACTGCTGTCTAAACCCTTAGTCAACCAGTACGAGTCAGAGAGAAAATTGTATTCTGCTCTGCCTTCACTAAAGCCGTGATTCTCTATTGATCACTGAGTTTGTAACCCCAACCTGTTAAATTTATACACAATTTTTTATATCTAGTTAGAAAAATTGAGTGCTTACCGTTAATCCACGATTCCACCGGTGGTGAGTGACACTTCGCATGATACCCCCTGCCGCACATGTCGCACGCGATGATGGCGTTGGTCGCAGGGCTGGCGGCAGGCCCCTCCCGCCGCTTGCACACGACACACATGATCCTGCCATCGTCCGCTGGCGGTGCGCTCAACAGTTTGAGGGTCGAAACTGGAGCCCACGCGTGCGTGCCGTCCCCAAACTTGACGAGACACCTTGCCACGCCTGTGCCAACCTCGCAGGAGTCATTGTCATTGCTGGTGCTTAGTTCTACAATTGTCCCTGAAATAATTTTCAAAATTGTTAAGTAGTTCAAAGTTTTGACCAAAAACAAAAGTACAAGTATTAAAGTGTTAACTCTATGTAGCGAAATTGAAGAGTTTCCATTAAACAGAGAGTAAAAAAGAACCAATATAAATAAAAAAAAAAAAATACCATACATAAAACACTCCTATTTATCCCAGGAGTAGGCAGAGGTGCACATAAACAGTTCACCAACTATGTTATGTCTCATGTAATAGGAGCGTTACTAACCATTCCTCATTACAGTTTTAACCATTTATCTCCTTGTACAACACCCACAGGAAAGATATGTGGTGGTGACAGTTGTATTCTGCTCTGTCCTCACAATAATAATCAGTTATAGGTATTTGATTGACGTTTTTTACTATGCTAGTATTTTAATTGTATCTTTTGTTGTTATGTTATGTCTCATGTAATAGGAGCGCTACTAACCATTCCTCATTACAGTTTTAACCATTTATCTCCTTGTACAACACCCACAGGAAAGATATGTGGTGGTGACAGTTGTATTCTGCTCTGCCCTCACAATAATAATCAGTTATAGGTATTTGATTGACGTTTTTTACTATGCTAGTATTTTAATTGTATCTTTTGTTGCATTTTATTCATATTGGTGTCTAAATAATGATTTCGCTATTGAGAGTGGTTGCTATGCTATAAAGAGTTTCAATAGAAGCGCAATAATTTAAACCAAATGAGCCTTAGCATACATACAACATTTTAAGCAGTTTTTTTTATAGGTGAATAGAAGTTAGCTTTATAGGGTTTACACTGTATATAGTAAAACATACCTAAATAATAACGGCCATCTTTATTTGGCACAAGTACATCATCCCCGCAGTGGAATGGGTTGGCATTGTTTTTCTCAGTGTTGGTTGTAGAGTCTGGCATGGCATCCTGTGTTTCTTCTTCTTTTTTCTCATTCTTTTTACTTGCACATGGTGTAATCGTCTTGTCAAGGTCCCTCAGTAGTACATTGATTAAAGATAATTGTGTTGAGACCTCTTTGAAAAAGAAAACAGACATACTTCATTAGTTCAATACTAACAAGGATTTTAATATTGAGATCAATTTAAAGTGAAATATCTACATTTCTTTGTTTTACAATAGTGATTATTAGATATGAATGATTTGAATTTAAACTGTTGTGATAAAATTATTTACAAATTTAATGAGTCTATTAATGTATGTATGAACAGAATTTGAACTAAAAAATAAGATTACTCAATTTCTAAATAACTAATTCTTAAATAGTTTCATCTATAACGATGTGTTATTTGTGTTTTACCCTTCCCTCCCCTTTGCAATAATTTATAAGAAGTAAAATAAGACTTACTTACAGCCTTTAATTTTGAATCCAAAATGTTATGAAGTGTTTTTCATTAAAATATTTATGTTTCAAAATCTGTTAGAGGCCTATTATTAATTTCTATTATTAAAAATCAATAATATATAGGTAATAATAATTTCAAAGGTCTACTGATAAGTTTGTATAAATTACAATAAAAATTTATGTATGATATTATTATCAACAATGTTTATGATTCTTTCCTATTTAATATTTTATGAGTTAGTGATGTGATAGTTTCAAATTAGAACTGTTTATCCACAAAGAGATATTTATAGCAAAAAATATTTTTGTTTTGTATTTTGAAGAAGAACTTAAACCAAATACAATAATGATTACCAAAATATGGTGCTTTTATAATGTGTAAATTGAAAGTAATTATTTAAAGGACTTTATTAATTTAGACTACAAAGCATATGTTAGACAAGTAAAAAATTTATATAGGCCTATTGTACATAAAATAATGTAGAAATATAAAGTGGATAAACTTTCCTAATAAACTAAAAGATTATAAACAGTGTTCTGAGCAGCTATATCAATTTTTCAGAGTTGCATAGTAAACACTCATTAATAACTGAACACAGATAATTTCTTCACAAAGTCACAACTGGAAATTAGAGAGCAACTAAGAGTACAAGTCCATAGTTATGATGAAACACCTTGTGAAAATGTAACTCAGGTTATATAGTTTTAAATGTTAATACTCACATTAACATTCCAATCCAATTGTTTTGCATATGAAAATAAAAATGTTATAATGCCATTTCAATTGATTAGTTCTAATGGGGAATGTTTGGTGTAATTTGGCAAATTACATGACATGAATGGAATTCCAGAATATAACATGAAATGATTTCCTACTAAACCAAATTTTATATGAAGCAAAGTAGCATCATGCAAATAACAGAGTGCTGTTGTACCTGATACGGCAGATAAAATATTCAGAATGCAGACAAACAAACAAAATTGTAAAAACAGTACACAACTAATTAATAATATGCACCTTGGCAACCTTTGGCCATTAAAGGTTGCCAAAGCTGATAACTTGGCAGGACAGCATACTGCTTTTGGCATAATTAAGAAAATATTTAGAATATGTTATAAGTAATATGATAAAAACCTTTGTTAGAACTGGATTAATAATAATATAAATAATAACCTGGGGTTGGAGTAATGTAAATAAAGTGACAATTTATGGACAAGAGACTGATTACAGCACTTCTTACTAAATTAATTCTGTTTTTTTTTACCTTTTATAATCTGAGAAAACTGTCTGTTGACTCGTAACAATTGTCACTCTATTTATTCAGACAACTTGCGTACCGGCTTGTACGTTCTAAATATTATTTATTGGTAAGCATTTATCAGTATACATATTTTATTGGCCTTATCACAACTCGGTCACTACATTAAACTTTAATGCATGCATCATGATAGAAATAAATTTGTGGTAAGTAGATCAATTTACATTTAAAAACCAATAATATTGCTACATTTATAAGTTTACATGATAAAATACAAGGTAATATAAGCGACGTCGAATTAAAAGTAAGTTTCACGAAGCTCAATTCCAAAAAAATATGAAAAACCACTGCTTACCAGCGTTGATGTCCATTTCACATATATTTTTTTATCTAATAAACATAATTTTCAAATTGAATTAACACTAAAAATCTAATTGATGAGAACAAACACGAAGAGCATTGGCGCTATTGCGGCCATTATGTAGTCAAACGTTTCACAGTTTTCCCGCGGTATATTTTCTAACAAGTCTATTCTGTAAATTTATAAATAAACGGCTTCCAACAGTGACTTATTATTTATTTTTCACATTTATGTTATTTTCTTACTATTTTGTTAGGTTGTCACTTACACAAATTCCTAAAAAATAACCCTCAATAATTTCTAATCCAGACAAGCCCCCCCATTCTCTACCTACTTTATTGTAAATTTTCATAATGTCACTTATGGCAAAGGAATTATGAACACTGGGTACAGATACTACAGAACAGAATGTATTGTCTAAAGATATTCGAAATAGATTTCTTATGTAATATATTATAGTGGTTTTTATTTAATTATTTCTTTAATAAATTAACACTCGACCATATAAATGTATGTTAGTTTAAAACAATTAAATTAATGTAAATGGTCTTCCAATACATCGATACCTAATTACCTATCTAAATTCTGAGTCAATTACATTTACCTTCTCTTTGGATGGAAGAATATTGGAAGAATGGGCCATAACCTACTACGATGGGCCAGTGCGGGTTAGTGGGAATCAACCCATGTGCAGCCGGGACCAACGGCTAACGTGCCTTCCGAATCACGGAGGAAATCGAGACTTGCACCTATATTTATTTTTTAATAATTTATTTAGCTTTGTTTACTTATCTGCTATTCGCTAAGCTCTTGTTATTATCTTGTTTTAATTGGAATGTAATACTAAATCCAGATATGTCGAAATGTTATATTAAATTAGAAAAAAACATTAATCATTCGATAAATTAAAATAGGGCATTAGCTTTTTTGGCGGGTTAATATGGTGGATGATATATATAGCCGTGTGGTGACGGCAGAGTAAAATACAATTGTCACCACCTCAAATCTTTCCCGTGGGTGTCGTTCAAGGTGACTAAGGATAAATCAGTGATGAGGAATGGGCAGCAGCGTTCCTCTTATACCACCTAGCAATGTGCTGCGACTTTTGTTCACCTCTGCCTACCCCTTCGGGGATATAGGCGTGATATATGTATGTATGTATGTATGATATTTATTTGATATTTCATTTCTGACTACTATTCCACAGTCAAATGCAAACTGATGACGTTAAATATTAGCAAGAACTCCGGATAATATTGCGAATACGGACGTTAATGTTGTTGTGGAAAGAACAATTGCCGATAGACTTGGCTGTATGTCGGCTATGTCCCATTGCCCTTTCGGTCGATAATGTCTGTCACTGTCAGTCCAGTCGTCCGTCAATAAATTGTCATTGTCTTGTCTGTCATCAATATTTGGTGTGTGATGGTGGGTGATAAAACAGATTTTAATCAACAAAAACAATAACAAGTAAATAAAATTGTATAGTAGTTTAGTACATCATCCAGAAACGCGTAGCGCTTATTTGAAATACAAGTCGAATATTGTCCAACCCTACAGTTTGATGCGCTGACAGTTACAATGGGAAATTCTGGTCTTAAACAACACTATGAAACTGCTTCCAAAACAGGTGTTTTGCAAATATCTGACAATAAACTAAAAGAAATTCCACTCGAAGCATTAAATCTCAGTGATACATTAAGGAATTTTGACTTATCCAAGAATAGATTATCGAGTTTAACCGACGATATAAGTAAATTTAAACAACTGAAACAACTCAATTTAGAAAGTAACAAATTAGAAGTATTGCCCGCGAGCATTACAAATTTGAAGAAATTAGAAATGTTAAATGTTTCCAGCAACTTACTTACATCATTACCACAATCTTTTGGAAATTTAAAAGGTCTGAAACAAATATATTTAAATAATAATAAAATTAAACAGTTTCCTTTGCAACTAATAGGTCTTACAAATCTGGAAGTTCTCGAACTGTCAAATAATAAAATCACGGAAGTTCCGGTTGGTATGTCTGATTTTTATGCTGTTGAACTGAATTTAAGTCAAAATGAGATATCAACAATAAGCCATGACTTGCATCTGGCACCACGATTGAAGATTTTGAGGTTGGAAGAAAATTGTTTAAGCATAGATGCTGTACAGCCAAGTTTGCTGCGTGACTCCAAAATACATACAATCAACTTGGATGGAAATTTGTTTGAAATAAAGCAACTAGTGTCTCTTGAAGGTTACAATGAATATACTGAAAGGTACACAGCAATGAAGAAGAAAATGTTTTGATGCTTTGCTATTAAGTCAATGTTTACCAAATATTTTAGTTAGATATTATTTGGTTTTACTTTTTGTATTCAATTAAAATCATGTAAATATATTAATATATCGCAACATTATTTTAGTGATTATAATATATCTTAATTTACTATATGAAAATAGGTATTTTATCTACATCATACTTAGTGTTAACCGAGTCTAGGCTGTTTTGTGATAGTTGAACTGTGTGTTGCAGTGTTACAAAACACAATGTAAAATATGACAGAAATCAGTTAACAGAATTACAGACTGTCAAATTTTCCTACAGATTGTACACTTTATGTTGAACACTATTAAGATTAAAAAAGTATGATAGGCAACTTAAGTTTGACTACTTGATTTGTAATCATAATAATGTTGACATTATTGTATAATGTGCTATTAAATTCCTCTTACTTCTGCTAGGTAACATGTAATCGAATTTGTGTCAGGAGTCATACCAAAACTATTTTATTAAATTTAAGGCATTCACAATCCAGTCTTGTCATGTGTAGATTGCGCCTTCTGAAACATTCCTCAGTTAACTCATATAAACTTATTATCGTAATTAATTTCTTTTGTATGTATAAAATTATTGATCAATGTTACTTTAGCACTGTGTGTTTGTAAAACTACTTAGTTGTAAAATCCATGTTATTACAAATTTATATTATTAATTATTAAAGCAATTAACACCAAAAGGCCAGCAAGCGGAATTTACAAGAATAGAAAAGTTTTGTCACTAGACAGCACATAGTTGCACTGGCAAATGCTCCCCAGCAGTGCCCAACTGCAGTTATTCTTTTATTAAAATAAAATTGTTATTCAGTTCCTTCAATTATTGTTTATTTATGTTTGTTTTGTTTGTAAACTATATTGACGATAGGGAGAACATCTGTTTTATTGAAAGGCATTGGCTGTTAGCCAAGATGTCTTTCAATAGACAGAGTTTTTCGGGGAAAGCGACGACCTTGGTGGGAAAGCGACGCCCTTGGTAGGACCCCACAAGCCTTGCATTCGAGCATTCCCTGGAGGATTTTGCTTTGGCAGACATCCTACGAGAGGTCCTACCCGCTCGATAACATTACGGCTCCGTCAACAATGTTGATCATTGGGTATAAAAGTTTCGTCCTTTCCTAGTGTTCACGAACGAAATAGGTGACCGGATAGTCCACAGTAACTAGTAAGGTAAGGGTAGTACATGAACTAATGCTTTTACCCCGAGACCCACATACCCCTTGTGGCCGAGACCCACATACAGCGTTTGACCCCTGGCGCAAAAAAAGTACATGAACTAATGCCGTGTGGTGACGGCAGAGCAGAATTGACACCACCTCATCTCTATAGCGGGTATCGTACAAACAAGGCGACTAAGCGTTAAGACAGCAATGATAAGAGTAATGGGGAGCAGTGTTCCTCTTATGCCCCGTAGCAGTGTAGGCACTGCCGTTTCCGTGACCGGTAGATGGCAATACGCTCGCCACGTGCTAAATGTGACCTTACCTAACTAACTAGTAGTAGTAATTGGCCAAACGTCAGTGTTAATACATCCTTCGGGGATATAGGTAGGTATGATTTATGTAAGTATGAACTGACGAATAGCACGACTGAGCGAGCGAAGCGTATTTATACCAAACATCTAGCCTAGCCCAGTAGCCCTAATTTTTGTTAATAAAGATTATTATTATCGTTACCAGTGTTGACGAGGGAGTTAGCGAGCGAGAAGCACCTTTTCTAAAGGGAGTCCCGCTGCCGTACAGAGCATCGCAGGGTGCTTCGAATCGGAAAACCTAATTAGAACAACCGAGCCATGAATATGCAGCAACAATTAATTTCTCTAACGCATAGGTACTTAGTCCATTCCATTCCATATTTTTATTAATGTATTATAATGCTTGTTACAGAGACCAAAACCCACCCTTTAAAAATAAATGTTAGGTAATAAAACTTAGGTAGTAGGTAAAGTTTACGTACATAAAAAATACAGACAAACTGACATTTTAACTAAAAATACCTGAAGTTAAAAATCAGTTAAGAGGTATCAATGTCTAGCTCATGATGCGTAGGTACGTAAGGTACGTTGTCGTATAATTAAATACACATTTATCAGTTAGAGCCTTAGAGATATGCATACCTACCTGTTTTGCAAAACAATCGCGATCGTTTGAGTCTGCCCTTCACTCTCATTCACCCGGAATGATGTGAAAGACGCAGCTACTTTAGCTTTACTTATCGCAAATCACAATATGCTTGCAGAATTGCCCCTCAAGTCAAGTAAGCTACGGGCGGTGTTCACATCTAATCTACTGAGAATTAAATTATATTTTGAGTTACATTTGCTGTCAACTGTAGGCCAAATAAGAATAATTTTCCCCTACCAGGATTCGAACCCGGGACCTCTTGGCCAATACCCAGCAATCTGAGCATTCAACCAAGCCGGCCGTCGGGGTGGAATATTTTCGCTTTAAATTTTTATATCCGAATTTCAGTGTAATTTCGTAATTTCCGATGCAAGCTTGTACGATACGATTTCATTACGAATTCCTTTAAAGTTAGTTTAAAGTCAACTGTTATTAATGGCGTACAATAAAGTATTTATTCAATAAATTAGTACCCAGGTATTCTTATGGCAGGTCCCAATATTCTATCAACTGTAGCTTAGTTGCTTAGCAACTTCTGTTACTTATCGTAATATAACAAACAATGCCAGGGAACTAAACTTTAGTAGGTAAGCTTACTTTTAACTGTATAACTGTTGATGGACCCGCCGTTAGTCGATAAAAATTAGTATTGACTATTTTAGTTTAAGTCAATAGTACTAGATTAGGCAATAAGAACAATTTATTCAATGGGGCGTTTATCGTTCGGTAGAAGAGCACACGACGACGCGTGTGCGCGGGCGCAATATTGCCAATATTATTGTCGAGTCCATAGACTATACAGTATATTTGGTAGTCGAGTCTATCGGGCTCGGTTCGTAGTAGGGGCCTGACGTATGCTTCAAAGTCGTCCAGTCCAATCCAAGCGTGATTTAAACGTACGATATTGAAGCATTTTCGTATGTGTAATCGCACATTAGAGATTATTTTCGTTTTATAAACTGAACGGAAGAACAATTTTATTTTACAGTGTACGTGTATTTTACGAGTGTGTGTGAAGCAGTTATCATTTATTGTCCATTATTTGTGCTGTGAGATGTGCCTTCAATAAGTGAACAAAAGGTGAATTATTGCTGGTTGAAGCTACCTACTCTAAAATTGACGATAAATTCCTTACAGGTCAGTAGCGTTCTTCAATATTTTTCATATAAGTAAATTATTAAAAGTTAGTATAAATAAAGTTATTTTTAACTTTTTACCATGCTTAAATTAATTACAATTAACTTTAATATACGATACAAAAATTAAGTAAGTCAAAAAAATAAAACAGTAAATTTATGTTATGTAGGAAAATTATGTCCCGTACCAGCATCCCGTATCAGCGCATATTTTCATACCGTTTTTTTTTAATTGGAGTTAGTAGTTACAATATTAATATTGCTGCTGCCTGCTTGTAAACCCTAATCCAAAACGTTGAACAGAATGGATTGGAATGTTGTCTCCACATGGTCCTTTCTATCAATTTTCTATACAAAGAAAAAGAGGATTGAAAAAGTGGTTTTGCAAATAAAACCCACTATTCAATCCTCTTGATCCTCTCAATATATAAAGCTTTTAAAACGAAGAAAGAAAATCGTAATGATAAGAATTGAGAGAGGGATGCTCGCATGGTTTGGTCTCGTGGAAAGGAGAGTGACAAAAAGGACAATTACATATTTGAACAAAACTATAGGGGAAGTTCTCGCAGATTTTTCAAGATCAAATTGAAAGTATATTAAAAAAGGGCCAGGTCAAGAGTAGGTACCTACCGACACCGACGGGCTAGCATGAAGACAGTAAAGAGATTAAATGAACCGAAAGAAGAGTGTAAGTATCTTAGCCGTGTGGTGACGGCAGAGTTGAATACAATTGTCACCTCCACAAATCTCCCCCGTGGGTGTCGTACAAAGCGACTAAGGATAAATCAGTGACGAGGAATGGGCAGCAGCATTCCTCTTATATCACCTAGCAATGTACTGCGACTTTTGTGCCCCCCTTGAGATGGTTGGCGAAGCGTGGGTGCGGTTCACCTCTGCCTACCCCTTCGGGGACATCGGCGTGATTCATGTATGTATGTATGTAAGTATCTTAGCAATGTGGAAAGAAGTGATCTCCCTCTGCCTACCCCTGTGAAAGACAGGCCTGATGTACCTATGTATGGTATGATTTGGATTTTTTTTCCTTAAAAGTTGCCTGATATTGTGCCATTGTTTGTTGGTAAAGTTAAAAAGATGGCCTAGAAACAAAATAGGCGACTTGTCGGACTTATTTTCCCAATGAGTACCTAATTATGTGACTGGTTGGGATTGGGAACAATCAATCAGAAGACGCTTTCGCGGAATCTTATGAAATAGGGAAACAGTAAACAATAAATTGATCGTTTCTTGTTTACTTCTATTTAATAATTGGACAAAAGACAACAAATGGAGTAACATTCTTGCATGCACCACCATATGCGTCACCAATTAGTGGTGATGATGATAGTGATAAAACTAGAAGATAATACACAGAGGTGTTTACGGGCAGAGGTTAACATAACAAACAACCGTGCAATAATAATGAAGGTAGGTAGGTAGGTATCTATCTACATTTATAATTATGTAATCAGATTAACAAGTGAGTAATTATCAAAGCACGTTGTTTTGTTTTTGAATTTCATGACATTATGGTTCATAGAGGGCATCTAAGATTATGCAAACAAAGTACAAACATATTTATTTATATACAGATAATAAATAGGAAATTTTGTTATTATGTTAATAAAATACTAGGTAGTAGGTATAGTATACCTATACTTAAATGATTGACTTAACAACTTTATTTCATTCATGTGGTAAGTAGGTAGTTATGTGTGATATGAGCACATATATATCAATGATATATCTGTGGATATAAGTTAGAACAATAGATAATAAAGAAAAGACTCACTGTCAGCGCATACATCAGCGAGCGCGTACACTGGATGTATCCCAGTGTACATAAACAGTTCACTAATAAAACGCAAATATTTTTCAAACAAACATTAAATAAAAAAATATTGAAAAAACAAAACAGAAGTTATACATTAATTTTTTATTCCATTAAAAAAGTTTCACACTGCCATCATAAGATAAAATATCGGTGTCACAAATTATAGAAACATATCCGATTAGACTCGATTTTATCTGACATTACTAATGATTGAAACCCCTATGTATGTTGTTAGTAATTTCAGATATAGGTAATATCTGAATCATATTATTCATTTCATTGAATTCATTTGAAATAATATCTATCATAATTTTATTTTATTTGGAAAGCTTACACAGCCTTATCACAATATGGGTATTTGAATGATTATAGATAAAAGATAATAAATTATGTACGATTTTCACGCGATATTAGTAATTAAAAAACTCGTTATATACCTTTTTTTTTAACTGACGTGCAGTGTATCCTCGGTCCATCGACCGAAGATTTACTGTAGTTCGCGGGAAGCCGCTGGATGCAGCAAAGGACCGATCGGTTTGGCGACCCTAGGGAGAGGCCTATGCTCAACAGTTGGTATTTCGACTGACAGACTGACAGTGAATTTGAGAGCAGCATAGGAAAAAGAAAGAAGCTTTTTCCTATCCTGCTCTCAAATTATTCGGAGTCGGTGCTATTTGTGAGTATTGTAATACTTAACTGGTTAAGGATCTGCGTAGGTTAGGTGTAAGGTGTGTAGGACTAAGGGTAAAGCTGGTAAAGACAGCGACGAGTAATGGGCAGCAGCGTTCCTTTTATTCCACCTAGCAATTTCTTACTGCAAATTACGTGCCTGATTGATAACAATAGGCTCGCCAACTATTACATGGAGACGTCACCTGAATGGCGAGGTATTGATTCACCTCTCATACGATAGGTATAGGTGTGATTTAGCTTTGGTATAATTTATGAATATAGCCCATATCGGTCACTGAATCTTTATGACTGCTTTAACGAGCCATTCGAAATACACTTAGAAATTGTATTGTTTGAAATGTCTTAGCAAACGCTGCGTATATTTGCTCTTATGTAACCGCAGTCCGAGCTAGAGCACCATGCATCTCTCATACAGATTACGTACGTACCTACCCACTGTGCATGTTTTCTGCTAATTTCGAGCAATTGAGAAAAAACATAGCGGGTTACAGCTCAACTAGCCTCTTGGATCATGCCTCTTTCGATGTGTTTAACTCGCTCCGTTTTTTATTATTATTTTGATGTAGTTATACGAAGGGGCGTGTAACCAGTGTACTTACTTACCGATACTCTGTTTAATAATAAAGATTTCTATGTTTTTTTCTAAAGAAATAAGCACTTTAAGTAAACATAATCTACGACGTAGGTAGGTATCCTGGTGTAGCTAAATTTCATTTTGATGTGTTGTAGGCTGACCAATTGGCTATTCAAATCAAAACTAAGATTTTAGTATAGTCAAACATCAGCCGTGTGGTGACGGCAGAGTAGAATACAATTGTCACCACCCCAAAACTGTCCCGTGGGTGTCGTACAAGGCGACTAAAGATAAATCAATCATGAGTAATGGTCAGCAGCGTACCTCTTATACCATCTAGCTATGTACCTACTGCGACTTTTGAGCCCGGTAAATGGCAATAAGCTCGCCACCTATTACATGGGACCTAACATAATTGGCGAAACGTGGGTGGGTGGCTAGTTTCACCTCTGCCTACTCCTTCGGGGATATAGGCGTGATTTATGTATGTATGTAAAATATCAGCATGCCGCGTGGTGACGGCAGAGCAGAATACAATTGTCACCACCCCTATCTTTCCCGTGGGTGTCGTACAAGGCGACTAAGGGTAAAGACAGCAATGAGTAATGGGCAGCAGCATTTCTCTCATACCACCTAGCAACATAAATTTGTACTGCGATTTATGTGCCCGATATTTGGCAATAGGCTCGCCACCTGTTACATGGGACCGAACATAATTGGCGAAGGGTGGGTGTTAATTCACCTCTGCCTACCCCTTCGGGGATATAGGCGTGATTTATGTATGTATGTAAAACATCAGCATTCGAAACATTGATCTCTAACATTTTACCATTAAGTCATTTATTATATAACTGGTGGTCGCCCGCGGCTTCGCTCGCGTTAATATCGGTTATTAAAAAGCCATAGCCTACGTCGATAAATGGACTATCCAACACAAAGAGAATTTCTAAATTTGCGTCAGTAGTTCATGAGATAAGCGCGTTCAACCAAACTCTCTGGTTTTGTAATATTAGTATAGATTATCTTATTGGGCCCTTTTGCTCATGATAATATTATCATAACATTCTCCTTCGCTGCCCAAACCAATCGTGTCGTTAACAATACTGACCTAGAGCATTTTCAGCTTATCGCGTTTATCTGTCGAATAGGAAATATTTAAGTAAAAATAACACTTATCTAGTGACAGTAACTGCCGCACTCAGAGACGTCAAATAACTTAAATGAGTACCTAAAGTCAAAAAAATTCAATTAAATCTAGACCATAGACCCGGCAAGAATAACGACTGGTTTTGAATTGTCATTTTTTGACGTTAAGTACTCATTAACGTTATTTGACGTCTCTGAGTGCGGCAGTTAGAGTCGTAAGTTCCAGAGTTTGATATGGAATTTACGCGAAACACCAACTTACATACATTTAAAGACTGATTGATTAGGTTAGGTACATAATTACTTCTTATTTAGATTAAGTGCGAAAAGTACACGTACACCTATCTAAGATTAAAAATGAACATCATAAATATATTCCAAAGATAAAACGAATTATACTTCGTTACGTAATTGTCGATAACATAAAAGTTATCAATAAAAGTTTGCTTCCTGCGATTTGCGCAAGGCTTGCTATTGAAGCTTAGGTTAACTATTATATAACTTGAGTTATTATAATGTATTGACGCTTAGCTTTACTTTTATATAACTTGACTTATTTTATTTTGTTAATGCTTAAGTTTACTCTTAGGTATGTGTAAATAGACTTATCTGAAATATTTCTGGAATTGCTATTTAATTTGTCATCACAGATTAAAGGAGCTTTCAGTCACTCCCTGCGTCCGCGCACTTGCATCGGCTAATTCGCAATAGAGCGTTGTGTAAAATATAGTTTTCTTATCATCTTATTTGGTAAACGAACTAAATTTATTCAGCAGCTCTTTATTATCCTCAATGGTGCACAGGCCTTCTTTACGGATGGAAGAATAGAGGTAGAATG
The DNA here is from genome assembly GCA_963931975.1 of Cataclysta lemnata. Classification (NCBI taxonomy): domain Eukaryota; kingdom Metazoa; phylum Arthropoda; class Insecta; order Lepidoptera; family Crambidae; genus Cataclysta; species Cataclysta lemnata. Next base: position 6,702,582 of record OZ008342.1, read on the forward strand.
GGTAATGTATTATAATAATAAAAAGAATAAAAAATAACCTGGGGGCCTACCGCCTAACTCGATTGCTGATGATAGCTAAATAGCAATGCACTGCTTACGGCTATAGCAGCCATCCTGAAATTTTAGGCAGTACGGATTTTGTGCCAAATTCATACAAAATCATTCGGAGATCATTCGTTCAAACCTATCGCTGATAGTTTAAGTACATTGCATACAGAAATGACGACATGACGTCATAAACTATAGCTTTAGCTTTAGCAATCGAGTTAGGCGGTAGGCCCAGGGCACAGAACAGTAAACTGTTCTGTGCCCTGGGCTATTAATGACTGCAAAAACAGACTAAAATCGAGATACTATATTTTTGGTTACCCTTCCAATGGCCGGCCTTAGAGAAAATTGCTGAGTTTATTCAATCGCAGGTTCGCCTCGTTAAGCTCAACCTATTTAAGTTAATCAATAACTAAGCTTATTGGTTATTTTATTATTTAATTTGTAAACATATTATTGAAATTGTTTTATTATTAAAAAAGATATTAGAAAACAGATGATGAAGTTTGCCACTATGAGGTCGTAGAAACTTATTTGTTTTTTTATTAGTTGTAGTACGTGCAAAAGCCTAATTATTAGACATTTCAATAAGTACTTAACAACCTACTGCATTCGGTCAGCCACTTTAAAGGCGCCCATAGCGGGTATAATGTCTAAAACGAGCATGGTGGTGCACAATATAATTAAATAATAATATAATCGGTGTTTCCCGTCAGTGTCTTCCATGCTGGCCTGGGAGCGAAAAAATTACGTAGAATTTTCCAGTCAGTCACGACTCACCCCAGCCCGGCTAGCATGACCACCGAAACTGAAGCCATTTATCGCGCCATATAAACTCCATAGATTTTTGACAGTTCAAAGCGATAAATGGCATTATCATAATAATGTCGTGTTTCGGTGTTCAGCTAGCCGGGCAGGAGTGTCGTAGAATTAAATAGTCTTTTCATCCCACCATCTCGGAAAAAGCGTTTTTGCTCTTCGATATCTGAGTGCAAAAGCCGTTTTTATCCTCTAGAGGTTAAAGTAAATTTGAATTTAGGACATCGTGTGCAATGAGTTTGTGAAATCAAAACATCATTATACATATTTATTTCTACCTCCATGGTGCCGAAATTGTCATGCAACCTATTTTAATTTGTTAAAAACTCAGACTCGGAACCTTCTTGGTGTACTTTTTTTGTAATTTGCTTTGCGCGCGCCATTTTCTTTTCACGTCAGAGAGTGTTTGGCGCGTTTCGTGGCGTCAGTCAAATTTTTATTTCAATCATTCAAAAATTGTTTCAGAGTGGACTTTGTGTAGTAAAAGTGGTGTTATTTTGATGCATAAGGATCCGTGTTGATGTTCAATTATGAAGAATCATTGAAATAAAAGTGTTGTGCCGTGTTTGACGTTGAGAATTTTATAGTGGTTTTCACCATCTCATCGGTCACCGTCATGAACTCTGTTACCATTTGACTCGCGCCAAGCACTCCCTAGATGCGTTAAAATATGTGACACCCATATTTTAACGTAAATTGATTTCATTCATACATTTCACCCACTCATTATTTCATAAGACTACAGATAAAATATATACTAAAGACAGGGCTGTATGGGCTAGACCCTTTGCCTTCCCTAAAATATAGGGAGAATTAAAAAAACAAAAAATCTTTTCACGTCATAAATTTGTTAAAACCTAGGAGTACCGTGACGGACAATCAGCTTGGCGTCAATCTTGCTTTAAACATTTTGATCGTCTATAACGCTTGCTTGATGCTTGAGTCAAGCATTTAAAAGCTTTTTAGGTCTGTTTGATTTGTTTACGCTAGCAACGGAACAAAAACATACAGAAAATCAACGTGCTTGACTCAAGCGGTTGACCGTCTCGGAACTCCATTAGGGACGGTAATTTTTATTAGGTACTTACAGGTGTGTCTGGATGAATGTTGCGGGTGTGGCTGGGTGGATGGGTGGCTGTTGGAGGTGTGTCTGGGTGAATGGGTGTTTTTTGGGTGTGTCTGAGTGGATGGGTGTGTATTGCGGGTGTGACTAGGTGGATGTTGTGGGTGTCTGAATGGATGTTGTGGGTGTGTCTGGGTGAATAGGTATTTTGTGGGTGTTTCTGGGTGATTGGGTGGTTTTTTTGGTGTGATTAGGTGTTTGTGGGTGTTTCTGGGTGATGGAGAGTTTTTTGGGTGTGATTGGGTGTTTTGTAGGTGTTTCTGGGTGAATGGGTGTTTTGTGGATGTTTCTCGGTGAATCGGTTTTTTGTGGGTGTTTCTGGGTGAATGGGTGTTTTGTGGGTGTTTCTGGGTGAATGGGTGTTTTTTGGGTGTGTCTGAGTGGATGGGTGTGTATTGCGGGTTTGAATGTTGTGGAAGTTTCTGGGTGAAAACAGAATCTGTTGTGATTGTATTTTTTTTGTATTTTGCAATTTCCTCGTTGGGGGGGATGAAAAGTTACGTATTGCACTCGAGTGCAAAGATTTTTCACCTTGTGCTCTTTTGATTCCCTCACTATCGCTCAGGATTCTAATTTTTTAATTTTAGAATCCTTCGCTAGCTCGGTCATCAAAATTGAGCACGCGGTTAAAAAACAACTTTGCACTCACGTACAACAAATAACTATTATTTGCAACAACCATGGTTTACATAGATTATATTATTAGATGACGTAAAAGTCGACTATGGGAGATTGTCCGGTTTAGATCATTATGCAAATAAACAAATTTATTAGAATTTCTTGTCCATCTGAACTTAGCTTTTATCTTATTGCACATTGCGATTACGGAAGTTATAAGTTTATCGTTTGCATTATCACCTAATGACTTGTTGGCGTTTGTGGGTGGTTGATAATTTGTTGAAAACGCATATCAATTAATATTAATTATAGGATTTATTTCCAATTTAATTTCCCCGCTGCTGGGGCACAGGATGCCCATGGGCCATTTATTTCTCTATATGGAAGAATATAGGGAAAATAGCCATACCCCACCACGCTGGCTCAGTGACGATTGGTAGGTACCCACCAATCCGCACTGGGCCAACGACTTCAGGGGGCCTAGACAAAGTAACATACCGACAAAGATAACAAAGTTTAATAAAGCAAAATGTATGGGATTTGACGTTAGTCGTCGTGAAATCACGTGACCAAAATCGTCTTCGTAAGTTCCTAGTTATGTTGTTAGCACAAGCTAACACGCAGTAGATACCAAAGTAATATGGCCGATCGTGACGAACTTCGACACGTTATCGTTATGAAACGATTGCCACTTGGCTACGGGCCCTGATGTTGTCAGGACCAACGGCTTAACGTGGCTTCTGAAGCACGGAGGAATTCGAGATTTATAATATATTTTCGGTCACCCATCCAGTGGACCGGCCTCAGCAAAAATTGCGTAGTTTACGCAATCGCAATCAAAGTGCGCCAAGCCACTATCGAGCACCTCCTGGAATGCTATTCACCTGTAAGTAGTAATAAGTAGCGAAGTTGTGAATGAGGTGCTGAGTATGCCTGAAGTTAAGCTAAGTTTATTTTTTGAGTATAAACACTTCAGCAGAATCTGAAATAAGGCGTTTAGCACCGAACATTTCGCGTAGCGTCTGCTGTAACAAAAACGCATTCAATGCACTTTTTAACCGACTTTATAAAAGGAGGAGGTACTTAATTCAACGGTATTTTTATAACCAACTTCACAAAAGTAGGAGGTTTTCAGTTCGTCTGTATTTTTTTAAAATGTATGTCTTTTAACTTTTTCTCGACGATTTTTCGTTTTCTAGATATATTTTGCACAGCAAACGATAATGTTTGAAATTTTTTGACCACATTCCTTATTTCAGTTCAAGTATTTTAAGAGTTAATTCTTTCATTATCCCTTTATCTAGTATGCTTACGTAATTGACCAAGCCCATAGTAAACTAGCTAAACAGAACGGTCGAATATTGTTTTATGAGTTGTTATATCCCGTTTGCTAGATAAGCCGATGCGTGCCGTTGAGCAAGTACGGATGATTCAGAATGTGGACCAATAATGCTAAATAAAGTTATCTCAATTTTATCTTATGCGCTAATATTCACTAAGCTCGTTTGCCAGGTGGAGATAGTTACGTTAGAACATTTTTTTCTGCAACATCATTACTTGTTGTCTTCATTAACATCAGTAATTTATTTAAGAACTGCAAATTCAAGTCTCATCTAAAAGGAAAAGTCGACTACTTGTCAAAAAGGGTAGTTTGTTCCTTTTTAGCAATTAGTTTGTGATGACAGAATATTTTCCTATGCTAGGGGTAGCACGAACTTATCGAAGTTATATCGAAAGTAAAAAAAAAATTATAAATCTTTTATTATTTTTGTAAGAAATGTTGACAAAATCGGAATATTGTTTTACATACTAAATATGTATGAATTTAAATTCTTTTAAATTAACAAGATGAAACTATCAATATATATTTCTTGCTATTAATTATTATTTGTTGTTGTATCAGGTTTTAATATCAACTCGAAACTTTCTTTGTTGCAGAAATTTATAAACTAACAACGAAAATGGCTGCGTTCAACATGATATTGGGGTGCGTTATGGCGCTGCTGATAATTTTATTCACAATCAGCTCTATAGCCAGATATTATATTAAGGTAAGTAGTTATATCTGAAATGAAGCCACTCCACTCAATAAACACTATTTAATGTTGTGTAAAATACAGCACCGTATGCAGGGAATGTATACGAAACAAAACACTTCCTACCACACACCACGTCCCGTGCTAGGCCTACTTTGGACTATAACCTGCAGTAGGGTACGTAGTATCGGAAAGAAGGGTAGTACCAGATGTGAGGTGGAATGTGGAAGACGTTCTGGGAAACGGGTAACTTGTAACGAACCTAAGATTTTGAGGAACTCGTAGGTGCATAGCTATATAGCGCGTAGTCTGCGATTGCTTCGTTTCCTCATGGTTTCGTAACGCACGGCGGGCATACTGTCGCAAGTCAGGTTATCTCTCATATGAAACTATTCCTTCCTGCCTCCTGACAACTAGGCTGGTGAGAATATTTACTTCGAAATTGTTATTATTATATAGCAACATTACCTACTTATACGTTCTTACTTACTGGAAAAACCTTTATTGTAAGAGCTAAATGCTATATTCATAATCTTTCCAAATCAATAAACAGGTAGTCAGCAAGGTCACCTACTAACGTAGCATAAAGTACCTATATTGATTTATCTACAATTTATAACATTCATAAATATGATGCATTATTGATCCAAAAACAAATTAGGTAGGTTACACATAGATTATATCGATACAATATCTCAAATTATCTTGTTTCTATGTAAATGACTGATATCAAGCAATGTGCAAATAATTGAATAATACTTATAAATTTTTTAAAATAGTTACACACATAAGGTTAATTAAACTATATTATACATATTGGTAGGTGGTATAAACTAACAATGTTAATGTGCAGCGCCCATTCCTTATCATGCTAAACCCTTATCTTGTACGACACCCGCGGTAGAAATTAGGGGTGGTGACAATTTGTATAGGTATTCTGCTCGACCACACGGCACAAGTTTATTTAATAAACTAGGTACGTACTCATAATAATAGCGTCTATTGTGTTCTCGTAGAATTACTTTAGGTATTATTAGAGTTAGCTACACAAATAATGTATAGCTATTCACGTGTTTAGCGCATACTGTCTATGGACTTTGGTAGCAAGTTGGTTACATTCTAATCGGTTGTAGGTACACAATAAAACAATAACTTACACACTTGACTTTATTATTTTTTAGACACCTTTTAAATTTCCTATACTTAACTTAAGCATTATTCAACACATACCTTTACCACACACACACAACAGCATTATGCAAAAGTAATCTTCCTTTTTCTAAGCAAGTAAAGATAACCACATTATCATAATGGCCATCTAATCTGATTATTTAGACCTTTTTGTACCTATTTGTTTATGGTTTTTTACTTTGACATTCTGTACATAAAAATATTATGAGGAAAATAAAGAAAAGTTACATAAAATATTTCCCTCGCCTCGCTATTCCCGCGTACCCATTGATATCATAAATGTTTTACATTTCCGTGCGATTTTTGGAAATACATACATTTCCTAGGAATTGAATACAATGACGGAGTACATACACACACATATATAATATTGAAATACTTAAACCAAATTTCCAAAAAATACTCGTGTCATCGCACATTTGCCTGTGCAGGGTTTGAATCTTCGGACTTCATGTCTGATGGTCAACGATCTAATTCTAACCATTCGAGTAAACTTTACATACACAAATCACGCCTATACCCCCGAACGGGTAGGCAGAGGTGAATTAACACTCTCGTTTCGCTTATTAGGTTAGGTCCCAGGAACGCTGCTGCCCATTACTCATTGCTGTCTTACCATTAGTCGCCTTGTATGACACAACACCCACGGGAGAGATGGGGGTGGTGACAATTGTATTCTGCTCTGCCATCACCACACGACTGAACTTGCCTATATTATACTTTTTGCCTCAACTATCTGTTGTATTTCTCGGTAATGTAATAAAGGTTTCTGAGTCTATCGTACAATTTTCGGTCATAATAAAACAAGTCTATGTCAAATATAAGTCGACTTTTTTGCCACCCGAATTTTGTACTTTAGTCGTTGTAACCTTATTCAATTTTTTTTTCTGAAATCATTTTCACGTGCGTCATCATTACTTAGCTAGATAATTGTGTAACACAAATTTAACAGACATTAGTATGGAAAACTGTATATTTTTCGTATGCAAAATTACTTTTGGACTGAGGAGTCCAATAACGCAGTGGCTTAGTAGACTCGGCTTGCGATTTCGTAAAATAAGCAATGTTTGCTTAACCTGGGCATTGGATGGGTGACCAAACATACTACATATATTTCGAGCGGTAAAGCCGTTGGCCCTGGGAGTCACCAATCCGCAGTCTGCTAGCGTCGCTCAATTAAAGTTAAAGCTCCCTATATCCCTGAGCCCCGAAGTGGGGATTCAAAAGAACTGCTGATGATGATGATGAAATCTTTGTAAAGACAATTCGAATGAGAACATTTTAAAACTTAAACAATCTTGTTATTCCTCTGTATTGGAACTTTTTACAGACACTGTTAATTAAATAGATTGAAGTCGTGATTAGTTTGGAAATGTAATTTAGAAACAAAATAGGTTCATGCTACATAATTTGTTCTTTTAAGTAATTAAACTAGTTAATAAGACAGTATATTACCTTAGAATTTTTGTTTATTATTCGATTTAAATTTTAACATTATATAAATGTTAGAAAAAATTAGTACAAAGATTTTGGTGGTTAGAAAAAGAATTTCGAAAAATTATAATCAAATCAAATATCTGCTTTGGTGTGTTTGATATTTATTTCTACATTGCGAGGGTACCCGTTGGCTTACAACGTGAAATGTAAAGGTTAGAAGAATTTCGGCAAGTTTATTAGTGTCTTGGGTGGCCGAGCGGTCAGGCACCTGCCCGGATAGCAGCGGGCGCGGGTTTGATTCCCGCCTCAAGATCATAATTTTTCGAAATTCTTTTTCTGACCACCAAAATCTTTGTACTAATTTTTGTTTATTGATTAAATTTATTATTTAACTGTCGGTTGTATTGTCTCAATGCTAGTATAAGACATGGCACAGAACTGTAAAATTCCTGTAACCTCAAGCCTTTAAGGCTTTAAACAGAGAGACCAAAATAGTTTGTTATATTGACAGTGTACGCTAATCTGGTCGTTGATGGGAAATTGTTATTTATTAGGTATTTGAGTTTGCTAATTTTTCTTTTTTCAGTTCACGTTGTTCATAGTGTTGTCGCTCATATTTGCGACTGCCCCGTTGCCTTTCATGCTGTTACGGCCGTTCAACCCCAAAAACGCTCTGTGAGTACTTATATGATTTCAATCTATATTAAATTCTATCATTAACTGCCGCACTCAGAGACGTCAAAAAACGTTAATGGGTACTTAATGTCAAAAAATTTCATTCAAATCTAGACCATAGACCCGGCAAGAATAGCGACTAGTTTTAAATTGTCATTTTTTGACGTTAAGTACTCATTAACGTTATTAGATGTCTCCGAGTGCGGCAGTTAGCCACAGTAGCTTAAGTGCTTATGTCATTCGTTAGTTATTTATCAATATGCCGTTTGCGTTGATTATATGTATATTTATTACTACCAAATGCATACCAGCCGTGTGGTGACGGCAGAGCAGAAGACAATTTGTCACCACCCACATCTCTCCCGTGGGTGTCGTACAAGGCGATTAAAGGTTAAGGCAGCAACGAGTAATGGGCAGTAGCGTTCCTCTTATACCACCTACCAATGTACCTACTGCGATTTTCGTACCCGATAAATGGCAATAGGCTCGCCACCTATTACATGGGACCATTGGCGAAACGTAGGTGTTAATTCACCTTTATTCAAATCTAGACCACAGACCGAACAAGAATAACGACTAGTTTGGAATTGTCATTTTAAGGAGTCATTAAAGTTAATTGACGTCTCTGAGTCCGGCAGTCATTGTTAAAAATTCATCATAAGTACAATGTTTCAGCGTATTTTTTGTGTTGCGTCTCTCTTGTATGAGGAGAACTCGATGGCTTAAAGTAAGGAATCGCAGGCAATTCTATAAAGCCGGTCATTGGATGGGTGACCAAAAGTTTATTATCTCGAGGTCCGCCATGGTCTTGACTGCATCTGCATTCTGCAGACATTAATACCCAATATTCCGCACTGGGCCAGCGTAGTGGTTTATGGGCTTGGTTTATATAAATAAACATTTATTTTCACTGCTAGTGCGTCTCAGTTCCTTATAATTATTATAGTAGATATTAGGGTCGATTCTGACAATGGTTCTCTAAACCTAAGATTAATTTGACAAGTGTTTCTCTTTCATTCTCAATACAGACTGAAGAGGAGAGACTAATATTAAATTTAGTTTTAAGTTTAGACAATTATGTCAGATTTGACCCTATTATCACTAATTAGCATGTAAAATTGTAAACATTAAAGATAATATTCCTTGGTTGCATTTCTGCCTAATAGAATAGATAGTTACTTTGTTTTACCAAAATGTTGATCAACAACAATATTGTATACATTTTACCCTTGTAGTTCATACGATAACAAAATAAATTAGGTCAACTTGCCGATACGATAGATATAGGGGTTTTATGACCCAGTCTAGTTTAGTTGAGATTTCATAATTATTATGATGATATAATTATATGGGTCAGGGGGTAATGAGAGCAGACCCCACTTATGAGCAATGAGGGCAGAAAGAAGAAGTTTGGGTGTTCTATCCCAATTTTTGTTAACCACCAAAATCATTGTGCTAATTTTTCTAACGTTCTAACGTTCGTAACGTTCTAACGTTTTTATAATGTTGAAATTAAAAATCGAATAGTTTTGTTCTCCATGTTTCTTTCACGCATGTCAAGAATAGCTGTTGTTGCGAATGTATGCAATATTTCATTCGTTGTATTTATTGGTTGCAGTTTTTTTGCTTTCACAAACCTGCTTGGGGAATTTAGCGAGGGATCGAACATCCATAGCTAATAAAGCAAGGGTAATCCTTACGAGAGGACAGCTATGTATGGCTCGTACACTGCAGATTTTATCGAAAAGTTTGAGTGTTATATGGATGGCTAGTCTTTTATAAGGTGTAAGTCCTCAGAAAACTAGCCATAATAGGGCCCGTGTGCAAACAGGCGAACTGTATACCTACGAATGGAAAAAACCAAGTTTCTTAAATAATGTAGGGTTTACATACATACATTAATTCACAGATGAGAGATGGGGGGGGGGGGGGGGGGTCAGCATAATTGTATTCTGCTCTGCCCTCGCCACACGGCATACGGGTATTGGGTTTAAACATACAATTTCGACGGTTAATTATTGCTGCTCCAACCTGAGCTGTATTATTTCCCTACCTATTTCTCTGGAATTTTACTGTAAGATTTCTGCAGATTACCAGCGGCTCTTTTGAGATTAACTGCGAGGACCCTCGGTATCCGATGGACAGTGCGTGGCCTGCACAACGTGGACAATTCGAGAGGAGCTGTGATCCTTCTCAATCATCAGAGCGGCATCGATCTGTACGGTAAGCATTCTATGTGAATAGGTAGGGGTATTTGTAATGTTGGTGTAATGAGTTTTGAGTATCCTATAGAGACTTTGATTGGCAGTCAATGGGACACTGTCCTATCGTTGCTAAGTGAAACAGGCCAGAAAATATGAGCAAATGAAGCAATGTATTCATTTAAAAAATAAAAACAATACATCAAGATTGTGTGATATAAATACCAACAAATTGTCGAACGGAAACCAGTTTTTGCAAGATTGATTGATAATTTAGAAAGGGCGTTACATAAGCTCGCGTAGGAAAACGTCTTATGAAAGCTGTTTGGAGAAAGGCTATTTTATTTAACTTGAGCAAAAACGAAAATATCATATTTTGCTTCTGCTCGTCTTTGGCTATAAATGCCGATTAACAATAACATACATTTTTTTACCTTATCTTTCACGTTTTTTTTTTTAATTAAAAATAACGAAATTGGACCTAAACCCGAAAATATTGAAGGTTTAGTGATAAATAAAAAAATTAAAACAGAAGTAATTAAAGAATTTATCTTTTGGATAGTTAATTGTTACTGACTTGTTTTTTTATAACTTATGAATTAATATCAATCGCTGAGTGGTACACCACATTTTTGGACTATACGAAAAATATTTTCTTAGAAAATATGGAACCTTCATTTATGGTCACCACATAAAAGTGCCACAATAGAACCGGCACCGAGTTCGCCAATAGGCAAACACAATAGAGTTCATAGGAATTTCCTGTTTGTCATTGCACAAACTACGCTTAGACATAATACCCAATATTTATCTATGCTTAAGTGATAAGAGTTTGCTATTTCGTGTAGGTAACCTAAGAACCTTCTAACTACTAAGTATTAGAAAAAAAAATGAATAATTAGGTAGAGTCGTTCTGATGTTATGGCGTGCCCAATTTTTATCGTAATACTAGTGTGCTAGCTGACTCAGCAAACGTTGTTATGCTCTTATCACCTAGGTATAAAAAATTGCTTACGACCTATTCTCAAATCTATCAAATACTTATTACACAAAAAAATTTCATCATCGGCCAAGCCGTTTCGGAGGAGTTCGACAACAAACACTATGACAGGAGATTTTTATATATTAGATAGATTTTTATTGACTCTTATACCACCTAGCAATGTACCTACTGCGACTTTTGTACCCGATAAATGGCAATAGGCTTGCCACCTATTACATGGGACCTATCATAACTGGCGAAACGTGGGTGCTAGTTCACCTCTGCCTACCCCTTCGGGGATACAGGCGTGATTTATGTATGTATGTAGATAGATTTTTTCTTGCCGATTCATCAGTGCATAATTAGGTAGTTGTACTTTTAATTTTATATGTATACTTATCATAATATTTTTAATTAGAACATGATACCATTTTATGTTTCCAGCTTTAGCCATCATATGGCCTTTGATCGACCGGTGCACTGCAGTGTCGAAGCGGTCCCTGCAGTACTTAGTGCCATTTGGCACTGCCTGCTGGATGTGGGGCACTGTCTTCATAGACAGAGGGGCGAAGTCCGCGAGAGATGCGCTCAACAAGCAAGCTGAAGCAATACGCAATGATAAGGTAAAACCGTGACCTCTTATATGAAAATGAAAATATGGTTTATTCATATAAGGTATCATACACTCATGAATCGTCAAAGCAATAACGTTAAGCACTGGAAACGTGTGTATCAGAGAAAAAACGGTTTCCAATATTTAACGTTATAAGCTACACCATCCGTCGGTAAACTACCAGGAGGCCTTGTTCTGAGAAGAACGGGCAAGAAACTTACACAAGAAACAACGCAAGTTTGTTCCTCCCTTTACATGAAGTTATGAGTTAATGAAAGATGTCATAAAATATCTTATTAGATTACTATAGTTATCTTAATAATTATTATAAAATAGTGTTCCATACTGGAACACCTTATCTTTTAAGTGGCAACACAGAGTGGGAGAAAGCAATTTTTTTTGATATAAGGTATTTTTGTTAAAATTGTTGGGTTGGCGATCTGCTGGCGACATGTTCTGGAAACTTCTGTTTCCGTTGGCAATCCACCGCCCCTGAGTGTTTTCCTACCCTACACTCACGCGCGAACTAGTCTGCTAATAGCCGCCGCTACTCGCGCATCTCCTGTTACCTATTGCGCTCGCGATCCACGTCTTCGCCGCGTGTTTCTTTGTGAAGATTACCAGATTTTCAATAGCACCTATGGACCAAGTCCGTGATACATAGGTGAGCTGACGATCTCAGGACATCGCCATTCGATTGCCGAGTCCAGATTGTGGAAAGGGCATGGTTAAGGTGAGTCGCCGACCCTAGCTTAATATCGAAAAATAAACCTTATTTGAATGTTTATGGACATCTTTCATTGAGTATAAAAAATATACACTATTATTGGTAGTTAGCATAGCTTAATTTACTTGGTTAAATAAAATAAAAAAACTAGTACAGAAATATGTACTATACACGTGAATTAGTCTCATTACTATACAAAATCTATATCCACGCATCTTTATCGTATATGTAGTCTATAACCGTATAATATCCCCTTTTCAAAAGTCCTTGTTTAATTTGGCTTTTAAGGAGTTCCGTTAAAGATCGTGGGATTTTGTTGTATATTTGTATACATTTCCCCAAGAAAGAACGACCAGTTTTATGCAGACGGAATTGAGGAAAGGCTAGTCTACTTTTATGCCTGGTACTATATTTATGGGTATCACCAACTTTAACAAATTGATTAGAATTTTTATAAACATATAGAATATTATCATAAATATACTGACCAGCTACAGTTAAAATATTTATTACCTTAAATTGTTCTGAGACCCTGACCCTTGTTACGTGTTACCCATAGAGGTTGAGTTTACCATTTATTTAAATATAGACAGGTACTTACCCCCTAATACAGAAACGCTACTTAAAGTTTGAGTCCTGCTTTTAACATTTAAGTATTTTCCATACCAATTCTGACAGGTATTATCTACTTGACTTTTTAAGCAGTTTTTAACATTTGAGTTGCGTTTCTGTATTCGGGAGTTAGAGCGCCTGTCTCAAGTGTCTGGGATATCTCTATCCTCCGGGAATACGTACCGTAGCTAATTTTTAAGGACCTAGTGTTGGCCACAGAATAATAAAAGAAGTGAGTTGGTCGATGTGCTTTATCATATGCTTCTATATCTATCAGATTTTGCGAGGAAAGCGAAAATTTTGATTGGTTCGAGGACCAAGGAGGCCTTGGAATCTAGCATTCATTGAGAGCTGCCGTAGAGCCTCGCGGGGCTCTACGAATCCGAGTAGGAGCTAAATAGCACTACAAACTTGCTTTTACAATTAATATTGATAAAATAAATTATTACTTGCGTATTCTGAAGTTATAGATAAGAATGAAGGCAAAACTTAAATGTTGAAAAGAATCATCACATCACCAACCTGCCCTCTTATCCTCGGTTACCTCGGATCAGCTATATCCATCCAATCCTCTTTAATTTATATCATCCATCACACCGGAAATGTGCTAGTGATAGATCAATGTATAAATTAGTGATAAAAAGGACCATATCGAGAGACCGGTGAACGGAGATAGTGAACAACATTGCAATCCATACCTCAATGTTTCGGCTTAGGTTTTACATTGATATATCCGTGGGTTTTACAGCCGGCCGCCTGTTTGGCACCAACCCTCTTTGGGTATGATGCTGCTGTGGGTAGTTTTTCCTCTACTACTATTTTTATTTACTAAGGAACTTCGTTTAAATTTTTCCTCGTATACACCCTACTCACGAAAGAATGGAGGAGCTACGATTGAGTTAATGTTATTCGATATTGCTATGGTTTGCCAATCACCTCTTAAGTAGTGTCAAGTTCAAAGTGAAGGCAGGTTTCAGATCGAGGCTGGAATACGTAATTGTTACACGCACAATTATTGTAGAAAGTAGGATAAATGGAACATCTTGCAAAAACATACCCTTGTTGTGTTCTCGACAAGCTGTTGTTTTAGTATCAAGTATTTATGTTTTGTTGTTATTAATTTTCCTACTAGTGACTTGTTGTACCGATGATGCAAATATGCATTAAACATGAGGTTTCCTCATGCATTAAAAGCAGTAGTTATTTGAAATATATAAAGATGAAAGAGAATACATAGTAGAATTAAGGTTTTTTTATTCATTTTATATTCATGTCACCACTGCACTTTGAACTTATTGCACTTATAAATGATTGGTCAGACAAGGCCATGGGCTTCGTCGCGACACAACCGAAGAGCAATATGCGACGTGCAGTCAATGCTTAATGCCCTGGTCCAAGCATCGCATAGTATGTACAACCCTGAACTACATACATTGAACATACTTGATAGATACGGTTGTATTACGAATTTTAATAGGGCTACCATTACCTTAGCCCTGCCCAGTTCCTAATGCCGTTACCATGAAAAAAGAATAATCACTGTCCATCCATAGCACGTCTCGTTGCCACAGTATGTTAAAATTTTCTCAGTCAACTTTATGCTTTTCGCCAAATAAACTAAGGCTGACAATCGATTGAAGGTATTTGTTACCTTTGTATACTCCGGCATGCTGGCCTGTACCTACGTAATGCGGAAAAATTGAGATTGTGGTAGCGTCTTCTCTTATTCGATAAGTCTCATACCCCCGAATACAGAAACGCTAGGTACTCAAAGTTTGAATCCTGCTTAACATTTAAGGATTGTCAACATTGACGTTGACAATCCTTAAATGCCGTGTGGTGACGGCAGAGTAGAATACAATTGTCACCACCCCAAATCTCTACCGTGGGTGTCGTACGAGGCGACTAAGGATAAATTAGTGATGAGGAATGGGCAGCAGCGTTTCTCTTATACCACCTAGCAATGTACTGCGACACTTTTGTGCCCGATATATGGCAATAGGCTCGCCACCTATTACATGGGACCTAACATAATTGGCGAAACGTGGGTGCTAGCTCACCTCTGCCTACCCCTTCGGGGATATAGGCGTGATTTATGTATGTATGTATGTAACATTGACGTTATTCCATACAAATTCTTACAGGTATTGTCCACTTAAATTTATAGGCAGTGCTCAACATTTCTGCGTTTCTGTATTCGGGGGTTAAGAAGATACCGAAGCCTATAAATTCTTCTATGCACGGCCTCTCACCAAAGATCAGTCCTCGTAGCCTGGCAAACGTAACGAGTAAGGAACTCACTTCCCCATTGAAAGTGGACAAAATGGATCGTGCAGAGTTGGTCATTGGCGGGAGTGACCACGACTTTCTGTATCGTAGTTAATTATTTAAAATTATTATAACTGTTTTTATTTTGATGTGTTTTCTCTCTTATTGTAGGTAGGAGCCGATTAGCGACACGCATACCTATATTCATTTGTAATTAAATATTATTTTCACTATTCCAATTATGTTTCACAATACACAATAGGTACGTACGTATTAAAATTTTGAGGTAGAAGTAGATTGAAGGCTGTGTTAGCCTAAATACCTAAGTCCAAAATATAATATC
The DNA here is from genome assembly GCA_963931975.1 of Cataclysta lemnata. Lineage (NCBI taxonomy): Eukaryota > Metazoa > Arthropoda > Insecta > Lepidoptera > Crambidae > Cataclysta > Cataclysta lemnata. The sequence goes on from OZ008342.1 coordinate 6,718,275, forward strand.
ATTGCCCAAGTCAATATTTTTGTAGCAGTTCATACTACAATTTGCTCTATTAAAAAGTATTTATTTGGAAGGGAGTTGAGTATTGTTAAGTAAAAAAAATATGTTTTTATTGTGTAGTAAGTTTAACATATGGCATACGATGCTGCGAGGTATGCGAGCTGGCGATGATGATGGTGGTGATGAATGTAAGACAAATGTATTCCGTTTCAGCGTAAACTTTTGCTGTTTCCCGAAGGCACGAGACACTCTGGCGACAAACTGCTTCCGTTTCGGAAGGGCGCCTTCCACGTAGCCATGACTGCGGGCGCGCCCGTCCAACCAATCGTTGTGTCTAAATACCACTTCCTGGACTCGAAGCGCAAGCGGTTTGGTTCAGGTGAGAAATTTCGAGCAGACATTCAATTTGTGGACTTTGAAGTTTCGTCGTGACTTGTATGTCTCGTCTACGAACCCTATGGAGGCGATCGATCGATAATTTGAAATAAAGTTCGTCACCTAGAACCCATACCTACTAATGCTACGTAGGTAATTTGGGCTAGATTATACCTACTTGTGAGTGTAAAATATATAGGGTTATTTTTAAAACATTAATAACCTCGCAGGAGTAGATAGCTAACTTCATAAGCAACAATGATTGTTCTATGACTTTTGATAATTCGTAAGTTAATATTCGTTTTACTTTCATACAAAAATAAATACTAATTTAATGTACCGCTCTAAAGTCAATAACTCTACGTCATCGGCATTAAGCAGCGCACGGGCCTAGCGTAGCGTCGTCTTTTCGTTTATGAATGAAAACATAGACGTATAAATGTCACGACAGTACAATAAAACCTTACAAAATAATTTTGCGCAATGTATTGCGTTATATTAAAACTCATAAATGATGATGTTAGCTCCTGCGAGGTTTTTAATGTTTTAAAAATAACCGTGTATAAGTAACTATTATTAATATTACTAATTTTACTGAATGTCTATGATAACGTTTAGCAATGCTGTTTTTAACTTATTAATATTCTACATACATACATACATAAATCACGCCTATATCCCCGAAGGGGTAGGCAGAGGTGAACTAGCACCCACGTTTCGCCAGTTATGTTAGGTCCCATGTAATAGGTGGCGAGCCTATTGCCATTTATCGGGCACAAAAGTCGCAGTAGGTAATAGCTAGATGATATACGAGGAATGCTGCTGCCCATTCCTCATCACTGATTTATCCTTAGTCGCCTTGTACGACACCCACGGGAGAGATTTGGGGTGGTGACAATTGTATTCTACTCTGCCGTCACCATGCGGCTTTAATTATTAATTAATATTCTAAATTGAAAAAAATATTTTCAGGGGAAATCATCATAACAATTATGCCGATGATTGAAACCGAGAATTTGGACAAGGACGACATAACTTCGTTGGTAAACAAAACGCAACAGAGCATGCAGGAAGAGTTTACCAGGACATCAGCGGAGACGCTGGCCAGGCGTTCTGTCAACGACAACGCCGAATGAGGTAGGCATTTTTATCCGTGTCTTTTACATATAATTTATACCAGGCAGAGTTATTTACTTTTATGATTTATATTAATTAACGGACGAAATCGGGACTTAACGGGTTGCGATAAGAACTATTAGTGATCAAAGTCCACAGTTTTTTGGTAAGAATGGAGATTTATAAAGGAAAATTCGTAGTACCTACCTATCATTCTTTAACACTGTATCGAATACTGTGGCCAAAGTACGTGGGAAATAGACACCAGGGTTATAATGCGTAGTTGCCGAAAACACAACCATTCATTAGTCCAGGGGCCTGATTTTGATAATGCTAACGTAACAATCGTATCACAATGGTGTTTCCGTTAGTTGTAACATATGCTACGTCGTAACGTTTAAATATTTCGGATTATCCGCATTTCGCGCTAACTTCATGTTAGTATTTTATCGATATAAAATTTACTTGAATAAGTTTTACGTAATCGCATTTTGTCGCTACTTTTTGTGGTTGTTGACATAGTTCCTGTTACTTAAACGGAAAATAACAAATGCATTTTGTTTTGTCATTTGTTATTGTTAAATCTATAAAGTTAAGTGGACAATACCAGTCAGAATTTGTATGGAAAGACGTCAATATTTAAATGTTAAAAGCAGGACTCATACTTTGAGTAGCGTTACTATATTCGGGGGATAACTTGTTATTTTCCGCCTTAGTAACATTTTTAAATGACTTGTGCTGCTAGAAAGTCACCAGAACACAATAATTATAATTCTATCTTAAAATTTTTAAATAATAAAACATTAATAAAATGTACTACAGACAGTTAATACAACTCACTTTATCATTTCAGGTACATTGTTACCTGCGGAAACGCTAAAGCTGTGATAGACATAAACGAGGCCTATAAAATCAATTGTTTACCCAATTAAAGTTTTAAAATTAGTCAATTAAAGCACGCCGCCATCATGTTATTTAGTTGGACACGCTGTGGCGTATTTATTGAACTACGTAGCTAAAAAATTAAAGAATCGTCGTTAGTTCGACATAAATATTAGTTTAATGCCTAGTAAATGATCGACGGACTTGGATTCAGCCATTCATTTTATAAGCCTCACATAGAAAATTATTTATATTTTTGGTTATTACAATTATACTTTGATTACAAAACTTTTGTAAATATAATATATAAAAACAATATTTTCACAAAATGTTGTTTTCTTTTCCCCCCAAATGAAAAACGGATACCCTGTGTGCATTTTTTATTAAGACTTCACAATAATTATGAAAACATGGAAAAATAGTTCACTTTTCACTGTCTTTAGCCTTAAATGACAAATATGCACAAGTAAAAATGTACACATAGGTACCTAAATAAATCACAATTTACGATAACAATTAATACACAATAACTAGGTTACACTTTGGGTTTTACAGGGCTCTAAATATAGGTACATTTACATGCACTTTATAGCTATGATATAAGTCTAAATAGTTTTTAAAATAGTGTAAAAATGTCTTAAGAAATCACAAAGTGTCTGCTAAAAGTTTTCAAAAAATCGCGTGTTTTTTAAACCAAACTTGACATTGTTCTCAGTAGATTTAAGTAATCTATATCGGGAATTTTCTTACGGTAAAAATTTGTCGAGAATATATTAAACAAAATATGTCTACCTCTCTATGTTTATAAGGTATATGTATTATGAATATGAAGATAAATAAACATTATTTTACCTTTTCGTTTGAATATAAATTATCCGGTCACAATTTGCAATGATTTACGAATTCGTATTATTTTAAATATTAGTTCTAAGCCATACTATCTAAGAAATCTTGAAGATCTTTGATATTTTTATGAAATGATTTTTATAATTCTATTTATTGATTTTTAAAGTTTAAGATGGAACAAATTGATGTCAAGTTTGGTCTGCGTTTGGCCGACAGTTAAATCACAACAATCTTACGTAGCATTCAGAAAAGTGTTATCTACACAATACAGATTATAAGTATATAGTAAAAATAGAGCATTGAAAATATTAATGAAAATTATCTTAAGTCAGATGATGAGCAATAAAATTTTATCAAATATCAAGAAATTTTATACGATTACATACAGCCGCCGAAGAAAGTGTCGATTATTGAAAATATATTTATCCAATACTTTCCACGAAGTTCCATAAGTACATAAATCTAAGCGTATAGCGTTGACGATTTTGGCATCGGGCGTTGGACGTGAGTTGACAATAAACAAGCTTACCTATAATTGGTATTACCTAGTAATGTAAATTATCACTAGGCTACCTAGTTACAGGAAGTGTTAATCTTAAAAATATTTTGCTTGTTGCATTAGATCAATTGGAAAGAGTACAAATAATAGGAACTGGTGTGCACTAAATAATTGAAATGAATGAAAAATGATAATGAATTTTGTAACGTTGGGCTTTGTGTAAAACACACACAGAAGATGCTGCTCTACTTTGAGAACGGCTGTCTATAATAGGTCTCATCCAAAGACAAGACTATTTGATAAACTTCCAACAAAAAAAGTTACTGATTACCGATACGTAATTGCAATTACTGGGAGACTGAAAACCGATGTCAATAGTACGTTAGGGCCAGTTCACACCGACACACACTGGCCTCTTCGAGGCATAGTCACGTCGCTTCTCATGGTACACCGACCCTTAGGTAACCAAAAACTGTCATATATCCCGAACCCAGTTTGTGCTTTACATCATACAAGTTAAACCTGAGTTACACATTTGCACATACAGGTTGACTGAACTTGGAATGTCTCAACTCGTCGACAATCTACCCGTACCGTTTTGCTGGTAAGGGTGGTAGGGTTGTGATGTGACACGTTTGATATAAACTTTAGTTTTCAATGTGTCTGTGTCACGGATTCGTTGGCAGATCGGGTCGTAGGTGGGTTTTGGGAAATCCATCATCCATCCCCCTTGGACTAATCCTATGCTCCCTTGGACGCACGGGGCATTTGAATTATAACACCTTGGCGATTCATAAGACTATTGTCGTCAAACAACATTATGAATAAACGAATGTCTGTTTGATTTATGAGACGTTGCTACAATCGTTAAAAACTCATTGAAAGCATGCTTCGAGTATGTGTGTAGTAGAGTACTATGTTGATTTATTGGTTATTTTTGAAAGATATATGATTAAATTTATGTTATCTACCCTCCCGTGCTTATGAGTAGGTACTTTAAATGCTTTCGTAAGTTACCTATAGTAACATAAAAAGTATCTCAGACCCATACATACAGAAGCAATTCTTGTAATACAGAACGCCCAAATTTCACAAATTATTTTAAAGCCAATGATCACAAATAACACAATAAAATGTATGGTAACCGGATATGTTATTTTCTGTATCTATATAAATTAATTAATTTAACTTAAGTCAAATTTTCAATACCCTAATAAAACTTCTCGGTTCAATAAACTGTTACCCAGTCAGAATTAAATATCATTTTCAGTAAAACAAAGAACATAAATGACAGAACATTTTGAATTTATCAGTACAATGATATTATTTATTACGAACACATACAATTTACTACCGAATGAAAAAACAGCCCATACTGCCGCACTCAGAGAAGTCAAATAACGTTAATGAGTACTTAACGTCAAAAAATTACAATTCAAAATTAGTCGCTAATCTTGCCGGGTCTATGGTCTAGAAATTTTTGACATTAAATACTCATTAAAGTTAATTGACGTCTCTGAGTGCGGCAGTAAGTAACTCTGTATAAAGTAGGTACAGTCAGAGTCATATTGAGTAACAGTAAAATGTCAATTCACATCCAAAAGTATTAACACCATCTGTCTGTACATCTGAAGTATTCTTTCATTAGGTCCAAGTTACCTAATAAAAGAACCAAAAAATAAAAGAACTTTGCGTCAATAAGGGTTCATGGTAATACACCATTCAGTATGAATATTTTAGTGGAAACGATAGTTTTGATTTGAACACTGGATGTTCCCAAATATTTGGGGTTTCCTAACTGTCACGTCAAATATAATAACGCTAACCGCACATAATTGCACCTAAAATATATTTAATCCTGTGTATAATAAAGTTACATAGCAGTAAAAAAATATGTAAAAATAAGCTAAATACTATTGTAAATAAACAGTGTATAATATTTAGATAATACGACTAAAATAGGGAGTTATATAATATCTGCCCTAAATTTACAGATTTTTATCTGTGTATATTACAAGCATGTCATCAATATAGCATGACATGCGCATTAAAATTTACAAACATAAGTATCCAGTGCACAAATTTTGTACAATCTAAGTATGCACAAGACTAACGCCGGGAGTGGCCTATGTATAGTTTGTACCATCTAACTTGTCTTATTTGATAAACAATCTTGGCACACCTTTTTATTGAAAATGCCAGCATTAAAAATCAACGGATAACTAGATTCAATAGGTTTCACTCTATAATAACGATTTTATTGTAATAGACTTTGTAACTAATTTATTTATAAATGGGTGATTAAAAAAAAATGTGCCAAGATTGTTTACCAAATAGACAAGTTAGACGGTACACACTTTAGAGTGCGGTCCAGATAAGTCTGCGCGCGAGGGGTGGCGCTGCTCGCTAACATTGACACTCGTAGACAAACAAAATAGCAGACGGATTTTTAGTTCCAATTTTGACCACGCGCGGACTTATCTGGCCCGCACTTTAGCGTAGCGAATAATCTAATAGTGTCGTCGTCATGTCATGACAAAGAGTGATATTACAAAATTAACAATAGTGACTGTACGCAGAGGCCGTGTTGACAGCTGTATTATGTCCAAATTCAATAGGTTTAAGAATAAAATGACGAAACGGCTAATCTAAAACATAGCTTTTCAACGTAGGCGATAAACACCCGTATTCACAAACATTACTATGAGATGCGTTAACGCACAGGGTCCCAAAAACCTATTCATACACAATACTTGAGTGACAAAACGTATTGAGAAATGTCTTACTTCGCACAGTGTTGCTTCTTTACTTAAACAAGTATTGTTTGTGAATACGGGTGAAAGCCCCGTTGTGGGGTGCGTTAGATTTTCAGGGAGGGCGGTAGGCATAGGATATTATACGTTTAAATATCATCGTGGATAATAGAGAAACTATGATCCACATTTTAGACAAATAAAAAAGAAATTACATATTACTAAGAAATAAATTGCACAAACATGTCGCATTAAAATTTTATCTTAAGGACCCAGTTCTTAAATTAGTATTTACACAATTTATTGGATATTGGAAAAGATTTTTTACAACAGTTCAAAATTTCCTTTTCAAAAGACGAATAAAATATTTCAATTATAAACTTCGCCCTAAGAGCCCCAGTATAACTATACGGTATTATTAAATCAGTATTTACAAAATTGCTAATTGGGTGCTTATTTTTTTTTCAAAAAACATTTGACTATTTGCTTTTCAAACATGACTAAAATAAATTGTTTAAATTAAAATTGCTGGCGTTTTTATTCCATACATACAAGAACAGGAACTAGGTGGTCCCTCTACTATTGTATACGCTTTGGATTTCATTACTTCTATGGCACATATTGAATTGAGGGTATACGGTGAGCGATCACTAATTACACTTGTCTCACTAGAAAGTTTCTTGGTAACATTTTGGTACAGCATTTATTTTAAAATCTTAAAACAAAAGCAGTTTTTTTGAGTTTTTAAAACTGTCGAATTCATTTAATAAATGTGAATTTGATTAAGTGACATGGAAATGTGTTTTTCCACTGTTCTTTTTAAACCTTCACATTGAAATAATAATCCTAATGGAATTAATTTTGCACGCATACCTCTGTTAAACTATAATAATAATATGTAGGTAATATAAAGCTATGATAGTAAAATAATTACGTGATTACTAAAGTACTATATAAAGATCAAAATCGATTTGGCTTGTGGTATAGGAACCAAATATTAACACAAGTATCTATCTCTATTAATAGGTTACTTGCCATTCACAAAAACCATAATATCCCGTTCCCTTCGGACCGAAACTATCGTAATACTAGTCAAGGCCTAGCCAAGTGACTTATCTATTCGAAGGCATAGAAAACAAAAGTATGAAACTGACTTATTGTTTTACGTTTTCTCTGTAATACGTCAGTTTCATACATTTTGTATAATATGCGACTAACTGCTGCACTCAGAAACGTCCTTTAACGATAATGAGTACTTAATGTCAAAAAATGACAATTCAAAACTAGTCGCTATTCTTGCCGGGTCTATGGTCTAGATTTAATTGAATTTTTTTGTACTCATAAAAGTTATTTGACGTCTCTGAGTGCGGCAGTAAGGACTAAAGTCACTTGGTGTTTGGGTTCGAGGTTAATTTATCTTCGTCAACATTATTTATGTAAGTATATACCTACCTAATAAGAAACAGGCAGCCTCAGAACGAAGCACGTGATGTCCGTTTTAATATTATTGACTATAGCTTGTAAGCTAACACGAGTGATTAGATGCAATACAAAGTTAGGTAGCTATATTAAAATAATATTTATAAACTAAACTCAGCTGTAGATATGAGTCCAGCTGTTTATATCTAAAGCAATTAATAATAAGTTTGGAATATTGGGAGTCCTCTCTCTCATTATACTTTAATTAACTGTTTATCGTGTTTTATCATAACATAACATGCATTTCATACGTCAACAACGTAATCTAATACTGTAGCAGGTCCGTTTTAATAATTTCGTTATTAAATTAAATTACACCTCATTTTAAATTTAAAATGCTTGAATTATGAAGCACAGTACTTAAATAATATTTATTCAGCACATTCTACTACATATTATAGTAACGAATAGCGAAATTCTGTAAGAATCACAATAAAGTCTCATTCTGTTATGTCAAGAGATGCAATCGATATGTATGATTATAATTTACTAGCATGGTCAATTTCAATATTCTAGCTTTTTTGCCTACCATTTATTTTCCAAACATTAAAATAAGTACTTAGCTAAACTGTGGCAAGTTTATCTTAATATTATTATGTAGTTAGAATATTGGAACAGGCGATTATACAATAAGTATAGTACCTACATAGGACCTTATAGTATAGTACCTACATGTCACAATAGAAACAATCGTCGTGCGTGACGTAATCAACTGGCAAGTCCTGCTACATGCATCAAACGAAACAAAAGAATACTGACTGGGCTGTATACGTCCTTAATCTACTTAATTATAAAAATGTGCAATGACATCACTTAATTGTTATTCTAGCAAGTTGCGGCAGCTGATGCAATTTGAGCTACGACCAACACAACAGTTGCTCATACTGTATTCAGCAACTGTACTGTGAAAGATAGCGTTTCGTAATGCAGTTACGGCGGGTGAATCCGCTAAGTTGTTGTTGCACTAACTAGACTCAAATGAACTACACATTTATAGTTATCAGCAATTAATTACAAACGTGCCCTTTTGATAATTTCTCAACCAAACAAACATTACACTCATTTCCTGTTTACACACATTTATAGTCTTAATAGCCTCAATATAGAACAACATAATTATTAAATAAAAAACATATATAAATCAAAACAAATGGCAAATAAATTTCATCAATGACTGATTTCAAAAATTTAAAACATCACAGATATAAGAATGTATACTTCAATTGGATGTGTAATATATTTATGCTGTTACATATAATGTAACATTGCGCTGTGTTGGTAATACCTGCTTTTTGTTTTATAATACTTTTTTTTACCTGCAGCACAATAGAAATTTTAGTCTGTGGTGGCTAGGGGATAGTCAGGTGGTAATGCACTGAGGACTTCTTTTGATAATTCCTTGTACACTGCATCCATTATGTTTCGCACACGGATTATAAGTTCAGGTACATCGTCCATTGTCAACCCTTGAGTTGGAATTGGTTCTAAACACTGGATAATGGCATGTCCTGTAAATGATAAAAAAACAGATTTTTAAAAATGTTATATAACTAAATGTATTAAATAAATATGTTAGTTCAATGTTTCAGTTATAATTTAGGTTAAATAGGTTCAATTGTAATTAAAGCGTACCTTTATTGAAGATATATTTATTCCTATTAATGAAATAGTATGGTGAGAACACTACTGGTATTATGGGTACTTGTGCCGCAACTGCTATGTTGAAAGCACCTTTTTTAAAAGGTAACAGTTTCGTAAAATCCTTATTTCTTGTACCCTCCGGAAACAGCCATATTTTTGTCTGTGTAGAAAAGTATATTCTATAAACTATGTATATGTAATGGTACAATGTGCCATTATGTTTAATAAAAAATATTAGTAATTTTTATTTTTTATTTTAATCTGCCATATAATACTTAATGGACATTTCATTTACTAGTATTTAATAATATTATTATAGTACTGTTATTTGTTTTATTTGGCTGGTAAAATTTATTTCATAATAACAGCAATTTATTAGATGGTGCTCCAGGAACAGTGGTGACCATTTCTTGTTTTATTATAATTCTTAATTGCCTTGTTCAACACCCACAAGAGAGACAGTGGTGGTGACAATTTTATTTTTCTCTGCCATCACACTCTTTATAATTATATACTTGTTTAATAGAGACTCTATTATGGACAAGTATTTAAGTCATATACTTTGGGCTAGGTGATAGATGTGAGTGTAAGAATAATATTGTTATAAATAATTTTAAAAGAATTTGAAAGTAATTCTTGAAAATGTGTACACCTACACAGAACAAATATTATTATGATAGATAGTATACAGTTCAAGAATCATTGTTTGGTCATGCAAGCAATTTTACATAAACAATGCTAATGTAAGATTTCACTGGTAGACTAAACACACTAATTGCATCAACATTTTTATTACCTTATTTTTTACCATTACTTCCGAAGTAATTTTCAATTGTTTGTATGCATCTTTAGAGTTATTTCTGTCTATAAAAACAACCCCTGCAAGGTATGCCGCCAATCCAAAGGGCCACACATAGAAAATCTCTTTTCTTGCTATAGCAGCAATTTTATCTGCTACATGCCATATGTTGAACATTCCTGGAAATTATTGTTAAACGTTTTGAAAACAATTATATTTAAATATAATAAATTAAAATTATTATTCATATTATTATTAAGTTAGCCCTGGTTGATTAAGTGGTATAGGCAGCCACCCAGATTATCGGGGACGCAAGTTTATGTCTTGCAACAAGACAAGAATAAAAAAAATATCAAAACAGTTTTTCTTTGTATTAAATGTCAAATGCTACCATAAACATATATTTGAGGATAAAGTTCTCACCCAATATGTCGATTGACGATTGATGATTTGATACAACGACAGCTCCACGATCATCTGCTAACACTTTTCCATTTCTAAGATGCCACTTAACTTCTATTACTTTGGTTACATGTTTTACAATTTGGGAACCAAATCTAAAATAGTCAAAATTATGGTGTTTATAATTTTCATACATAAACCCAAGTTAATAGTTATATTTCATTTAGAACATTTATATGAAATTTTACACTAAGAATACCTATAATGTACAAAATCTATTCCTTATATTATTAATAAGTACATAAATATTTTTATGTTGTTATTAAAGGTACATCTATGTACCATTTTTAAAGATGAGTCACACTACAGTAAATTGACTTTATTACATTGAATTGACTCAATGACCACCTACAACAATTAGAAACGGTAATGGTACTTACAATGAATTCTTGACATTTCTTGGGTTGAACACAAAGAACGGCAACAATATTACAGCAGTTATTGATGTCCATATGTAGAAAATAAGAAATTTTGATTTAAATTTAACAAAATTAGGTGTTTCAGAAAAGAGCTGTTTTAAAACATAAGTCACTAACGTAATGATAAATACGTAAATCATTTTATCCCACATTCTTTCAGTAATCTTGAAATTTATAAAGAAATGTAATGTTTTTAATCACTTTTTTCAGGGCACTTATCACTTGTTGCTTTGAATTATAAATCAACTGTCAAGATTAATGTTTTCACACAAGATCGTCGATACTAATTACTGTTAGATTCTAAGATAATTTTTAGTATTTTAATTTAGTAAACTCCGATCCCTTTACCATTTCTTTCCATTAGTGTTTGCTTGATGATTGTTGTCAAATTCAAACGTCACCTCGCAATAGAAACAATCGCATAGGTATCGATGGTAGTGTAGCGACTTTTGGTATCTATTGGACGGATACTCGTCCACAGGTTATTAAAAACTGTTACAAAATATACCCATTCAAACCTAAATAATAATGTCACACTCAGAAATAGTCAATTAAAATCTGTTAATAACTTTTCTTTGAGTGTACACAATTACTAATTATGATATAAATAATCTTCACTTAAATAACTGTATTATATGTCTGGCCTGTGGTCTATGTGTAGTAGTTGTCTCTTTTTTATGCTAACCGTATTCCCGTTCGATCTTACTCACACTGTGATACAAAAATACGTCTATGTACAACATCGAAAACAAGTCTTATGATGTGTTTGATGTTGTGGTGAAGATCACTATATAAAGTGGTTTTATCCATTTCATCAGTCACCATCATGAACTCTGTTACCATTCAATTCGCGGCAAGCACTCCCTAGATGCGTTAAAATATGTGACACCCATATTTCATTCATACATTTCACCCACTCATTATTTCATAAGACTACAGATAAAATATACACTAAAGAGATTTTGTGTATATTATATTGGCTGTATGGGCTAGACCCTTTGCCTTCCCTAAAATATAGGGAGTATTTAAGAAATTAAATTAATGAAGTGAGGAGAGTGTTTGGCGCGTTTCGTGGTGTCAGTCAGATTTATTTTCATTAATTCAAAAACTGTAAGAGAAAAGCGTGACTTTAAATGATCGAAGGGCGTGACATATTATGTAAAAATTGGGAGAGGAATAATAAAATATTTGTACAAAGTATTTTATTAATAATAATACCTATATCATGGATACAAAATTAATTATAAAATATACCATAGTATTATGACTAGAGAAATTAATTTAGTTATTTTGGGTCTATAATGTTAGACAACGTTAGACAATGCTATCTCTATAGCATGGCATGCTCTGTAACATAGCTGGCGAAATGTGGGTGTTAATCACTTCTCTACCTACACTTTTGGAGACAAAATATGGGTGAATAATGTGTGTAAATGTTTATATCATAATTTACTTATATTCTACATAATTGTACTACATTTTATGCTCACACTAATTATAAGTTTAAATGCAAAATCCTTATATTTTTTAAACAGTCTCCATATTTCAAAACCCTTTTACCGTTATTAGGACGTAACCATTATAGTTTACGTCACAATATTTTCTTACATATTTTTTTTTATAGATAGTTAGTTTAACCTACCACTATCTAAGTATCTCACAATCTTGTATAATTTGTTTTTAGGTTAATTATGGATGCTGCCCTATTCTCTATTCAAGCTATCTGTGGGCCTAGCAAGGGAAGTGGACAAGTCTCTCTCCACCACTTGTCAGTGTTTTATCTCGGATTTAGTTTGAGTTAGAGCGAGAGGAAAAGATTTTTTTCCCCGAAGGAGATGTGTCCACGTCCCGTGCTACGAGCGCTGAAATGTTACATGAATCGTTAAATATAGCTGCAACCCGCAATACATTATTTTGCACACTTATTTTGCACACTGCTTTAAAATATGCACGTATCGCAATAACTATGTTATTATCTTCGGATTTGATATGCTTATAATTCGAATTTTAAATAGCTAAAACGAATAATACTCACCTACTAAAATCTACTAAGTAAATAATATATCTTTTACCACAATCATGCAACAAGTCTATTATAAATACCTACTTAAGCTACTACCTTGCTTATCCGGGTATCGAAACTTGTTATATAAGGTACCTACTATATGTACCTCACTAAATGGTGCTTACAATGAATATTTTAAAATTTCCAACGAATTAATACAAAGAAAAGAAAATTGTGGGTAGAAAAAGTTTGAAAAATTACAATCTTGATGAGGGAATCGTACCCGCATCCTATGCGCGCGGGTTCGGTTCCCGCGTCAAGACTAACCCCCACCTCTTTAATACCCACGTGGCGCTGTTAATAGATACATAATTATATATAAAACGATATTTACATTCAAAGAACAAACTGATTAATTTTATATCTATCCTATATTCGTATATGGATAGTCCGGTGGCAATGACTGTACCACTTCTTTTGACAGTTTTAAGTATGCGTCTGTCATTATTTTACACACGCGGTCCCTGAGATCTGGCACGTCTTTGGCGGTCAATCCCTCTGTGGAAACTGGTTCCAAGCACGCGATTATGATTTGACCTGTAAATCATAAAAAAATATCGATAAAGTTTTTATTTATTCACATTTGTTATAAAAAATAGAATGAACCAAATATAGGTAAGTAAGTTCGGAAAATCCCATTTCTTGGTCAGGGGTTGGTTGACATAAAACTATGATCTTACTTCGGGCGATAAAAACAAAACAGCCTCAGATCGCATATTTATCGATCTTTGGCAAATATTTGTCAAATATTTGCGATATGTAATTTTTAAAGCGTTATGTAATTTATGACAGAGAAAAATTTAAGGAGTTCGATTGACAAGCAAACGATGAAATTATTTATTTATGAATGTTAGATTTATAACCAAACGGACGTCGTGGGATAGAAAATCTGTATCAGAATTACATACATACATACATAAATCACGCCTATATCCCCGAAGGGGTAGGCAGAGGTGAACTAGCACCCACGTTTCGCCAATTATGTTAGGTCCCATGTAATAGGTGGCGAGCCTATTGCCATTTATCGGGCACAAAAGTCGCAGTACATTGCTAGGTGGTATAAGAAGAACGCTGCTGCCCATTCCTCATTACTGATTTATCCTTAGTCGCATTACATAATTGCAATATTTATACCTTTGTCGAAAATATGCTTCTTATTGTTGATAAAGTAGTATGGGGAGAACACTACAGGTATAATTGGGACCTGAGCATCCACTGCCATTGTGAAGGCACCATTCTTGAAAGGCAACAACTTGGTGTAGTCTTTGTTCCTTGTACCTTCAGGAAACACCCAGATTTTCGTCTGAAATTAAGCATTACGTACCTATATTTAAAATACCGCCATTTATTTATCACATTTAACATCGGGCAAGACAGTTCGTAGCGGCCCGTAGCCCGTAGCGGGTATTCAGCGTAAATATTGAAACACCAAGACATAGTCATTATAGCAAAGATGTCGGTAGTAGTATATTGAAAAAAATTGTGATAATAATTCTAGCAGCGTGCACTCTCGTGTACCTATGAGACCATCTTAATTATACGGTTTTCCCTCAGACGCCATCTGTACATAGATCAGGAATTAATACAATTACGCTAGGTTTTAAGTTTTCTTTATCCCATTCCCCTACTTGTGATAATTTTGTTTTTGTTACGTTCTTTTAGATGTCGCACTGTACTGCTTGCATATTCCAAGTTTCATATTTTACTGATCCTACATCTTCGAATTTAAGGATAACTCATTTGTCGATTTGATGGATTTTTCGATTATTATCAAATTCAATCTTTAAAACGGCTCTACTATGGGACTGGCATAGTGTTTTGTTAGTTACGTTTTCTGAAACATTTCACGTTTATATACAGTACATTTATATGCTGGTATAGAATTAAATTATACTAGTGGTCGCTCGTGGCTTTGCTCGCGTTAATGTCGGTTATAGAGCCTATAGCCTTCCTCGATAGATGGACTATCCAACATAAAAGTATTTTTCATCCCACCATCTCGGAAAAAGCGTTTTTGCTCTTCGATATCTGAGTGCAAAAGCCGTTTTTATCCTCTAGAGGTTAAAGTAAATTTGAATTTAGAACATCGTGTGCAATGAGTTCGTGATTTCAAAACATCATTATACATATTTATTACTACCTCCATGGTGCCGAAATTGTCATGCAACCTATTTTAATTTGTTAAAAACTCAGACTCGGAACCTTCTTGGTGTACTTTTTTTGTAATTTGCTTTGCGCGCGCCATTTTCTTTTCACGTCACAAATTTGTTAAAACCTAGGAGTTCCGTGACGGTCAATCAGCTTGGCGTCAATCTTGCTTTAAACATTTTGATCGTCTACCACGCTTGCTGGATGCTTGAGTCAAGCATTTAAAAGCTTTTTAGGTCTGTTTGATTTGTTTACGCTAGCAACGGAACAAAAACATACAGAAAATCAACGTGCTTGACTCAAGCTGATTGACCGTCTCGGAACTCCATTAGGGACGGTAATTTTTATTAGGGACTTACAGGTGTATCTGGATGAATGTTGCGGGTGTGGCTGGGTGGATGGGTGGCTGTTGGAGGTGTGTCTGGGTGAATGGGTGTTTTGAAGGTGTGTCTAGGTGAATGGGTGTTTTGTTGATGTGTCTGGGTGAATGGGTTTTTGTGGGTGTGCCTGAATGGATGGGTGAGTATTGTGGGTGTTTCTGGGTGATTGGGTTTTTTTTTTGGTGTGATTAGGTGTTTTGTGGGTGTTTCTGGGTGATTGAGTGTTTTTTGGGAGTGATTGGGTGTTTTGTAGGTGTTTCTGGGTGAATGGGTGTTTTGTGGGTGTTTCTGGGTTAATTGGTGTTTTGTGGGTGTTTCTGGGTGAATGGGTGTTTTGTGGGTGTTTCTGGGTGAATGGGTGTTTTGTGGGTGTTTATGGGTGATTGGTTTTTTTATGTGATTAGGTGTTTTGTGGGTGTTTCTGGGTGATTGAGTCTTTATGGGTGTGATTGGGTGTTTTGTAGGTGTTTCTGGGTGAATGGGTGTTTTGTGGGTGTTTCTGGGTGAATGGGTGTTTTGTGGGTGTTTCTGGGTGAATGGGTGTTTTGTGGGTGTTTCTGGGTGAATGAGTGTTTTGTGTGTGTTTCTGGGTGAATGGGTGTTTCTGGGTAAATGGGTGTTTTGTGGGTGTTTCTGGGTGAATGGGTGTTTTTTGGGTGCGTCTGAGTGGATGGGTGTGAATGTTGTGGGTGTTTCTGGGTGGGTGTTGAGAGTGTGTTTGGGTTAATGGGAGGGTGTTGTGGAAATTTCTGGGTGAAAACAGAAACTGTTGTGATTGTATTATATTTTTTGTATTTTGCAATTTCCTCGTTGGGGGGGATGAAAAGTTACGTGTTGCACTCGAGTGCAAAGATTTTCACCTTGTGCTCTTTTGATTCCCTCGCTATCGCTCAGGATTCTAATTTTTGAATCCTTCGCTAGCTCGGTCATCAAAATTGAGCACGCGGTTAAAAAACAACTTTGCACTCACGTACAACAAATAACTATTTTCAATTTGAGTCAGTAGTTTCTCTGATTCGCACGTTCAACCAACCAAACCAAAGCTTTATAAGCTTTATAATATTACAATCGAAAAGTAAGTTCTAAGTAGCTTACTTCGCAGATCATTTTATTTTATTTGTAATATGAAATATATGCCAATTGAACTGCCAAAAAGTAAGCTACTTCAAAGTTACTTGTCGATTGTGAAACAGGCCCTAAGTATAGATTAAATACTATGTGTAAGTACCTTTTCTTTAACCATAAGATCCGAAGTAGCTGTTAAAGCTTTGTAAGCATTTTTCTTATTAGATCTGTCAATAAACACCACTCCAGCGAGGTAAGCTGATAGGCCGAATGGGAATATATACAGCAACTCTTTTTTTGCGACAGCCGTCATTTTGTATACTATGTGCCAAATGTTGAAAAGACCTGGAAACAATCATACATAATTTTTTAATAATTGCACAAAGTATGCATGCAACGACGGGCATGCATGAAGACATTTTTGAGTTTGGATGAAGCGAAAGAAGTATGTAAGGATCTTAGTAAGTGGAAAGAAGTTACCTCTACCTACCCCTATGGGAGAAAGGAGTGATGTATGTTTTGCACAATGTCAAGTAATATAATAGACTTTTAGGGCAAAATTTCAAAACTTTCCCTTTCAGCATGTTTGGTTATTTTTTAACTTCACCAGTATTTCCAGTTTACGCTTTCCCATTTCCAATAACCTTTTTAATTACCTCGATTGGTCGAGATGCATTTCCTATTGGAAACGTGGCGATTTAATTTGTGGCCGTAAAACAGAAATAGAAAATCGATCACTACGTCCGATGAGTTATGGAAGATCGTTTTTTTAAATATGATATAGATAGAACGATCATGGTTTAGGGGTACAACTAGTTTAGATAACAGAGATCAGAGGTGTGAAGAATTTGTAGCGTAATGGCATCAACGTATCGGGGAATGTCAGTGAAGCATACAACCAATTTACAAAGATCTGCTGTATTAAAGTATAGGATAGGGATTAGCATAGAACCCTGGGGCAGTTCCGATTAGTATTAGAGAGAGCTCACGCAAATTCATTCACCCTAATTCATATAGACATTCTCATAAAAAGTATTTTTTATTTATAAAAATTGATAGGTAATCCTAAACGGTGGCCTTGTAGGAGCAAGAGAGCAACATTGCAATCTGCCAATATTGGAAATACAACGTTAATTAACTTACATTAACTTACATTAATTAACTTACATTACATTAATTATCTTACATTGTTGTAATCTTACGATTCATTTGAAGTATCTACGCAATATAGATATAATAAATTTTCTAAAGTCTGAAAGAAATAAGTAATATAAGTTTGCTTTCGATAAGGTCTATCAGGAATTTAATGATATGCCTTCATATATTATTAGGACACTATCATGATTGTTTACTATGTATAAGAAATAATCCAAATTCAATCCAATTGTTATTAATTCAGAAGCAATCATATCTTAATAACTCTATCAATTTAAATATTGCGTATCTTTGTGATCATTCTGATAATAAATAACCAGATTGAATTCGGGTTGAGAAATTTATTAGACCTCTTGATCATAAATAAAATAAGATAATAAATCTCTCAAAAATAAATGATGTCATGAGTGTGTGACATATTTTGGTGACAAAATAAATATATCTCAGTCTGTGGTCCCTTTATGATAACTACACTAACTGCCGCACTCAGAGACGTCACTTTAATGAGTATTTAATGTCAAAAATTTTCATTCAAATCTAGGCCATAGACCCGGCAAGAATAGTGACTAGTTTTGAATTGTCATTTTTTGACGTTAAGTACTCATTAACGTTATTTGACGTCTCTGAGTGCGGCAGTACGTATTATGCCTTTAACTATATCATCAACACTATCTTTTTAATGGCCCCATGGAGCGGGCAAAGTCATTCCCTATTGACAAAATAATTTAGGGAGAATGGTCCATAACCTACCACGCTGACCCAGTGACGGATTGGAGTATAATAAAGACTGCAGCCGGAACAAATGGCTTACCCTGAATACAGAAACGCTACTCAAATTTGTGCCCCAAATTTGAGTAGCGTTTCTGTATGCTTAAATAGTTAAGTGGACATTACCTGTCAGAGTTTGTATGGAAAAATTTTGACAATATTTAAAAGTTAAGCAAGACTCAAACTTTGATTAACGTTTCTGTATTCGGGGGATAATGTGTCTTCCGAAGCACGGATAAACTCGAGTTTTTTGGTTACCTATCCGATAGCTGGCCTTAGCGAAAATTGCTGAGTTTACGCATTCGCCCATAGCACTGGTTTAGCGCAGTTAGCTTTAAATATTTATTCATATCAAAACATATTATATTATAGCTCCATGTGTGATGAGCTTAATGAGGTTGATGAATAATATAGTAAAAGTCTATATTATTTCGGCGCTCAGCCTGCTTTTCGCAAAGTAAAGTAAGTAAAAGCAAAGTTCGCTACGACCAGTAATTAATTACACGTGTGACTAAAAATATATTGTCTTGA
This sequence comes from Cataclysta lemnata, assembly GCA_963931975.1. NCBI lineage: Eukaryota > Metazoa > Arthropoda > Insecta > Lepidoptera > Crambidae > Cataclysta > Cataclysta lemnata. The sequence continues at coordinate 6,737,655 of OZ008342.1, forward strand.
GAGCCTCTGTGATTGACATATTTGGGATTGTGAGTGAAGGGAGACACGTAAAACCGTTAATCCAAGTCGCTTACTATGTTTTTTTCAACCATATAAAATTGTCCCCTGAATTGGACATTGAATGGTGAACGATGATAGCGCCCTTAATCCGAATACAAGCTTCGATAGCTCCATCATGATATTCGAACGTTTGTATCGAGTTACTGCCTATCTCTTCGTAGATAGCGCCGTCGCAATCCACATCACTCGGTTACAGGCATAGGCTTTTCCGTAGGAGATCCGAGAAAGCACAATGGGATATTGGCTTTTGTCCAATATTTTTTGATTTATGCCCCGCATATTATATGTAAAAGTGTTATAGTTTTCTGAACAATACTTGTGTAGTGAAGCTAAGTAAGTAAGAACTTTCTTTAACATACATATGTAAATCACGCATATTTATCCCCGAAGTGATAGGCTGAGATATATTTTTCGCTAGCTATGGTAGGTCCCATCACTTGTACACACATACATACATAAATCATGCCTATATCCCCGAAGGGGTAGGCAGAGGTGAACTAGCACCCACGTTTCGCCAATAATATTAGGTCCCATATAATAGGTGGCGAGCCTATTGCCATTTATCGGACACAAAAATCGGTGCATTGCTAGGTTGTATAAGAGGAACGGTGCTACCCATTCCCCATCAATGTTTACCCTTAGTCGCCTTGTACGACACCCACGGGAGAGATTTGGGGTGGTGACAATTGTATTCTACTCTGCCGTCACCACTTGTAAATTTTATAAATCACAGTATATTGCTAGTATAACAAGAACGCTTCTACCTATTCCTCTGAACTGTTTTAATCTTTAGTCGCCTTGTACCACATACGAAAGATTGAGGGTGACGACATTGAGCTCTGCCATCACCACACCGCATTTTTCTTTATCATGCCTATTTCATATTATAAAGACGGCTTATTTGTATGAAACGATGAACTTTTCTGCAGCCCTCTTCCCCGTACCGTCCACGTCCCGTCCTGGGTATTTACCCGTTACGTACGCAGAGACATTTAATGTGCAAACGTAATGAACTCCTTGCTTATAATATCTGTCAAAATTTTAATTAAACTTATATTTGTTTCCTCTTCCACATATTATATTTAGAAAAAATATTACAAAGAAACAGAAAATGTTTAAAAAAATCAATTATTTCAATATTTTTCAAGTTACATTTCTATGAAACACCATTCTCACCTAATATATCAAGGGATGACTGATGGTTGGAAACAACCACTGCTCCTCTGTCTTCAGATAGGTAGTGTTCGTTGCGCAAAATCCATTTTATTCCATAGAATTTTGTGATGGTACTTAATATTCCTGCCCCGATTCTGAAATATATAACATAAATAAATATAAACACAAAATAAAACAATAATTGAATAAGAGTCGCTGTTTGATCTCAGATGTGTTGATCTTGATCGTAATTAGTGACGGCATCAAGGCAGAGTATAATATAAAATACTCTAGTCATACTTCCCGCGCTCCTCTTACAAAGTGATTGAGGGTTATAAATATAAAGAAGAATGTCTGCTGTCCACTGAACAGCAGCGTTCCTGGAGCACTATCTAGCAATATAGTGTGAGTATTAGGCAACGTAAGCTACTTCGAACTTACTTGTCGATTCTGAAACAGGCCCTTATGGTTTATTAGAATTTGAATTCGGAACTAGGCTCCAGTTCACCAAAATGTAAAACAAGTGATTAAAAAACGTGAAAAAAACCGTCAGTTTATGGCAGTGCTTCCAACGATACATATACATATACATAATCACGCCTATATCCCCGAAGGGGTAGGCAGAGGTGAACTAGCACTCACGTTTCGCCAATTATGTTAGGTCCCATGTAATAGGTGGCGAGCCTATTGCCATTTATCGGGCACAAAAGTCGCAGTAGGTACACAGCTAGATGGTATAGGGAGGAACGCTGCTGCCCATTCCTCATCACTGATTTATCCTTAGTCGCCTTGTACGACACCCACGGGAGAGATTTGGGGTGGTGACAATTGTATTCTACTCTGCCGTCACCACACGCACCAACGATAATATGTCAAAAACCGACGGTTAAATAATAATTGCTTGATTTACATTTTGGTAAACTCGAGCCTATGTACTTTATATGCCTATGAACTTTTATATACGTTATAGGTAGTGTGCGGGTGAGATAACGCTCTACGTAGCTGAAATTAGCCAATTGTCTCTTTCCAAAGGTCGATGTTCAATATTTATCGCCGGTCACTGTATTTATGTTTGGCGTATATGGCGCGCAAATTAACATATTATTAAAGGACAACTAGAAATACTCCAAAATGGAGTTATTAAGACTGTTGGAATACGTGCCAAAAAACGAAATTAACATCGGTGTAAAAATCTCTTTCAATGAAATGTAGAGCAGTCTTATAAGTAAGACCTTCAGAATCACTCCGTGTGATCCCTCACCAAAACAGAAATACATCACCCAGTTAATATGACGGCGGTCTTATCACGTAAGATTGTTTGTAAAAATTCTCGATTAAAATTAATGAAAGAGTTACTTTTACGATTATCTATTTATGATTTCACTGTCTCTCACATCACATCACACTCTGTTGGCGACTGAAACTGTAAAATCGTTTTTATGGTCAGACCACTGGCTATCAGCCAAGATGTCCTCGGTTCGAATCCTGGTAGGGGCGAATTTGAGTTACAATACACCTCCGCCTATTAATACTACGCCTTTAAACCCAAACCGCCAAAGCAAACCACCGCACCATCAGTCTACCAACTTCAATTTACATTGTGACGCCACATCAAAAGTTACTGCGAATGCAGGCAAAGTTACTGCGACAGTTGTAAAATTTGTTGGCAGCCGTAATAAAATGTTGTCGAACTATGAAAATGGACCGCAGAGATGCAATGGCGGCGATAAATACACGCCGTGCGAATGCGGTACATTTCCAGATACGTATAAAACACCTATAAACTAGGCTTAATACTAGATAGTATAACGTAATATCATTACATGATAGAAACATTTCAGTGTACCTTCAACATCACATCAATTTATACAAAATGTATATTTCTCTCATTATAGTATTTCAGTCTAATAAACACACAGTATGTCTTGCGAGTCCGTAAAAAAGTGATGCTCACTGAAGTCGGTATTAAATGGGTGACAAAAAACATATAACTTCGAGTTCCACCGTGCTTATGGAGGCACATTAAACTGTTGCATCTGCAATCATTAATTCGTACTGGGCCAGAATCGTGGGTTCTATTTATTGTTGCCGACTGCAATGGTCTTCCATATTATGGGTTGTTTCATCCATAATAGGAAAGGCTATTGCAGTCTAAGTACGTAAAACGTCAGCTAAAACGACAGCCAGCGAAAATGCCAAAATGACGAAAATGAGGAATCAAGCTATTATAAGCTATGATACTTCTCCCATTATTAGGTATAATCGCAATTTCGTTACGTAGGTACCCTATGAGCATTAAAATAGTTGAAGAATGATTGAAATTCATATTAAGTAGGTATGTACAATCTATATCTGATCTCTGCCTACCCCTGTGGGAGAAAGGCGTGACATATGTATGTATGTATGTATGTACAATCTATTGCAATAAAAACAGATAAATTTTCGATATCTAACAAAAATAAGTGAATTATTATTTATTCATTTATTTTTGTTGGATCTCAAAAATACACCTACTATTGAGAGAAAGACAAACATTCAACACTTTGTTAGCCTATGACCGTACTATCAGTGGAAAATATAGCATTTAATTTTAAATTCATTAGAACCCAAACCATAACATTCTTCATACCCACTTAAAGTTTAAAGGTGAACTGCTATTTACCAAATGGTTTGTGGGGTTAAATAATTTAGTGCATGGCAGTTAAGGTTTGACGCGCTGTTTAATAGCGCCTAAATAACACAAAAAATGATGATTTTAAATATTCATTATACATAATTATACAATATAAGCTATTACTGTTAGTACCCTATAATATTTTAAGCCATAGCTACTTTTAATTTTTAGTGAATCTATGTTTTTCAATATAGCAGGTAATGAATTGTAGTTTGCTAGGCAAGCTTATCGGATTAGTGATAGCGGAAATCGACTTAGATTTAAAAAAGATTAATATGATAATATTACTCTACGCACTATTCTATGCCAATAAATTTCTTTTGTCAGATTAATTTAGAAAGTATATTGCAAGAGAAGATATTTATTACTGAAAAGTAATAAGTAGGTACTGCAAAAACGTTTATTCTTTTTAACTGACGAAAAACCGGAGGAGGTTACTAAATTCGTATCGTATGTTTTGTTGACTAGATTATTTTATGCCACAATTGACATTGACCTCCGATATTCTGAATCTTGGGTCACAGGCAGTGATTCACCATGCAGAACCGGAATTTATGGGATCGATCGGATCAACTTGTAAACTGTCACGGCGACAGTAAGAACGAAAAAAAGATTGTTCATAATTTAAAGCCCAGAAAACTTTCAAAATTACCTCTAAGGAAACCCACAGGATGTCAATGTTTTTGAGGTTGGTGAAAACCGTCTTGTGCTCGCTCTGTCGCCATTCGGGAGTCATGATTTCATTGTAACGTACAAGAAATTCCAAAAATATGCAATAGATGTCACTACTAGTTGATTTTTTTCAAGTTCCTATCTAGGTATTGCTAAACATTACGTGTCTTATTTCACATACATAAATGGCCCGGAGAAATAGTGTGGAAAAGGCTCAGCTAAATTATTCCTACTTAATTTTCCCTTATTTTGCGGTGGTCATTACCACCCCGAACCGTATAAGTAAATGATTTCGGATTCCGATTGCGATTACTTAGTTTATCTAAGATTATTTTCAGTTGTACAATCACTATAAGTTTTAAATTAGTTCAAGATAGTGCATTTTCGGTATACGCCGCCTATTTATATACAAAATTAGGTTTGGTCTCCACAAAGCTCTGACAATCCGTCAGAGTGCACCAATCTCGGCGAGCCCATGTTTATAATTTAATATGTATTGAAGTTCTTACTAACTTTCATAATGGATTAACGTCATTTTGATTGTCTTCGTTTAATAAAGCTGCCAACGCAAAGCTTTTATACATTATTGATAAAAAATTCATGATTAGTTTAAAATTTCACTTCATACAATTATTTTAGCATCGAATAAAACTTATCAACAATCTACTAACCATAGCCCAATCCCACCCATCCAATGACCAGCCTTAGCGAACATTACTTGGCTTACACAAGATCGCTAAGCCATTGCCCTATCGCGCTCCTCCTTCCGAATAATTCCATATTATTATTTTATTGAGAAACATACTCTGCAACTCACAAATTAATTGTAACAAATTATGTTATTGATATTATTGTTTGAATTGACATTGAAATGTATGTCAGTGGTTATAAAATATCGCGTACCTACGATACATATATTGGTGATATGAGAGTTATTGACATTAATATAATTATGTTAAACCTGTGGTTAAACCAATAACGGTTTTTATTACAATAAGGACAAACTGGCCACTTCCATATAATAATTATATTAAAGAAATTAGTGACCGCTACTAATATGACTATAAAAGTGATTTTATTATTATTTATCATGTTGGTTGTTGGTTAATTAAATTAAACGTATTAGGTACTGTATTAATAAAATAAAACATAACATTATTTTGTTCTTTTTTTTATTTACTCGTATGATGGAATTTACAGTCTTATTATTGTTACATTCTTTGCAAGTGCATAACAGTAAAAACAAAAGAATTTATCATTTTATATACCTGATTATAAAGTGGACTTCTCCGCCACGCGTACGGATAATCCCACTTCCTGGTCAGGAGGTGCCATAAAATTATTGAATTACCTTTATTCAATACATATTAAATTATAACCACTGCAAAAAAAGGGAAAATTTAGTAGGAATAATTAAGCTGAGCCTTTTCCTGCTTTAAAAAGAAAGCCTCAGCTCGCATATTATTAAAGTTAAATACTTGTGATCGAAGACATACTTTGTTGTATCGCCCTTGGTATGAAATTTACTATTCTTTTATGAAACAAAAATAGAATCCGTTGTTTTTATTATCAAATAGATTTCAAGTCTTTGACACACCCTACAAGGAAAATCGTTTCAATTGTGGCTTTCCACAAAACTCGAAATTAAGCTTTATAACCGTGGAAACGCTTTCTTACCATACACCGTGCATAATCCGTCCCAAACTCACCTGGCATTATGTACACTTTTGGGTCTGAGCAAGAACAATGGCCAAATACAGCCGGACCAAAACGAGGAGTATATGTAAAACAGATAAAATTTCGCGTGGTACTTGTAAGTGTTGTGCTTGCTATCTGTCAGTTTGTAAACAAGCCAAGCAATGCCGCCCGTAGCAATGAACCACAGCACTTTGTCCCACATGCTTGTTATCACTTTGTCGGTATTGCCACAACACAAACTGCTCACTGACTGTTTGCGTACACACTGACTTAATCAGCCCGAGCCACCCGTTTATCTGATTAGGATTCTGCATAGCGAAGCGTGAACTTCATAAAACTTCAACCCTGACAAGGTTGCAAAGTTTTTGACGCGGTTAGATTAAAATAGAGAGATTAGAATCGAACTGAATAATCTAGATAGTTGCGAAAAAATCTCAAAACACTTGAAAGGGCTCTTTACCGTAGGTCCTTTACACTTTTCTTGTTAGTGATTTTTATTGATTTTCTCACAGACACATTTTGATCATTTATAACTATGCTATCCGGGTCGCGTCGAATGTACTTGTCAAATCTACAACTTGGACCGTATTCAGCTAGGACGCCGATGTGTAATTGCTTTTAGTCGTAAGAGCCATTACTCACTGTCGACTGGTCGCCAAGACGTGATCTCTTGGCCACCAAAATATAGGTCAAATAAGCTGGATACTAAGTAAGCAACTGAATCAAAAGCTGCTAGACAATTGGAGAAATTCGCAGCGTTGCTCTGGGAACCTATGGCTAAATACGAAAAGACTTAACAAGCAAAACGAATTAACAGTTGCCGTTGACCAAGCTGCTGACGACCGATTGAAAGTACTGAGGTCAGGTTTATTGGGTTATAAGTAAGAAGAAGAAGTACCACGATGAACGAAGTAAAACTAAAATAAATTTAGTAAGATCCACTGGTGTAGATAGAAATGTAAGTGCCTGAAGTTTTCAAATTGCATGATTAACTCCAAAATGAGTCACGCCTATAATTTTACAATTATTCGGAACCCACCTTAATAAACATTGTAATTATTATACCTATCTATTATACAATTACAAGGATAATAAAATAAAGTCTTATTATACATTAAAATGATATAGATTTTTATCAATGAGCTAGTATCATTCAATGACATTTAATAATAAGTGATAATAGTAATTAGTAGTTAACAAATTAAATATCTTAGTCGATGGAATAGGAATAGCGCAAGAGAAACCATTGCATTGCAACTATAAAAACATTTGACAAGCGTAAGTTTATTGTTTGCGTTTCTGTTCAAACTGCATATTTTATGTTGATAAGGTTATTATTGTGAACAGTTTTTCTAATTTGTAGTGGCCAAGTAAGGTGATATACGCAATACAATACGAAATACTTTTACACAAGAAAATACAAAATACAGAACTTAGCAAATATAACAATTAGCACAATGGGCAGTCTTATTACCAGACAGCAATTTATTCCAGATGGAGGAAATATATTGGATGAGATAGAACACTGGATGCAAAGCTGGCATTTTTAACAGTACGTAAATAAATAAATTATACTATTCACACATCGTAGATACATAAATGATACATAGTACACAGACTAATATTGACAGCACTTAATATTCAATCTTGAAGAGTTTTGTATAACGTTCAAAATATATTCTGAAAACTGGACAGCAACTTTTTTACTCTTGTATTTATTTTTGTTCGATATTACGAAAACGCTTGCGAAGTTTGGTGCATAACAGCAGAGGTCGACTACTTAAGAGCATTCTGAAGCACTGAATAGCTTATCGAGTTTTGGTCGCAAACTTGTCCTGCATTCACAGCAAACAATAACATGTTGAGTTTGAAGTTAATACGTTGAAACAAAAACAATTCAAGTCGGATTTGAATTGATTACAGAAAATATTTAGTTAACCGTTAAACCGTTTGGTGACGGCAGAGTAGAATACAATTGTCACCACCCCAAATCTCTCCCGTGGGTGTCCTACAAGGCAACTAAGGATAAATCAGTGATGAGAAATGGGCAGCAGCGGTCCTCTTATACCACCTAGCAATAGTACTGCGACATTGTGCCCGATAAATGGCAATAGCTCGCCGCCTATTACATGGGACCTAACATAATTGTGAAACGAAACGTGGTTGCTAGTTCACCTCTGGCTACCCCTTCGGGGATATAGGAGTGATTTATGTATGTAAACCGTCTGTAACCACGTAACGAGTGTTTGTAAAAACCTTAACTTTAAAGGCCTTTACAGCATCTACCGAGTTTTTGGGGAAAGCGAAGACCTTGTTGCAAAGCCTTATTATCAAGCAATCCCTGAGAATATTTATCCACTGCAGGCATCTCCCGGGAAGACTATATAAACTACCTCAAAAAGCCTCGCAGGGCGCTTCTAATACCAGTATTAACAACGCAACTGCAGAATTATGACGATGGCGTAGAAAAAATGAAGAAATGGAAACTGAATCCTGTGCAAAATTGTTCCTGTTTTCAATTAATTAGAAAATAAAAAGGATCGCATAAATACAGTGTGTCTGTTTTAACTTTGTATGGTTTCAGAATACTGACTTTCACTATGCAAATCTCATTCATTATGTTTGGTATTCAGTCACAAAGTCGGGCATAAAGTGTAGGTATGGTCTCAGGCTTACAGGTAATACGCACGCAGACGACCTATAAAGAGGTTTATTACCCCTGACCTATATACTGCAGTCACAATGAAGCCTTCTAATCTCCGCAACACTGCTCTAGCGATGAGAACGTTGTACTAACTAATAAACTATCAGATAACCAAGAAATGTAAGAAAAAAAAGTAACAAAGAGGTTAGAATAATTTGTCGAAATTTGTGTGTCCTCTTTTTTTCTTTCTAAGATATTTTATAACATTTTAAGTAAAGCTTAAATAAAAAAAATACAAATTACAGAAGAATATAATTTTTACCACCCCTATCTCTTTCGTAAGTGTCGTACAAGGCTATTAAGAGTTGTAACATAATGAAGAATAGGCAGCAGCTTTCCTGGTGCATCATTTATTTATTTATTTATCATCAATGGTCCCGGTCAATGATAATAGACTCGCATCCTATTACATGGGACCAGAACTAATCTGTCGAAATGCGGGTGTTAAAACATCTGCCAACTTGAAAAAAGATTGATGTATGTATTGTATGCCAAATAAAAAAGTAACAAATCTGTAAAACCTAAGTCAAAACCTTGAACAGTATGGATTGGAATGATGTCACCGCATCACCCTCTCCATTCATCGCTCTCTCTACAAAGTCATTTATATAACTATTGTACACCTACTTTCATTCTTCACTGGCATCTTTCCGGTGTGATGGATGATATGAATCAAAAGGGAGTGGCTTGATGAAGTCTGACCGATATGAATGGGAACAGAGCAAGAAGATGTTAGTAAAAGACTTATTGTGGACGTGGCTTGTGTGGACTTGACATTAGTAAACAAGAGAAGTGATAATACTAACAGTTAATTACTAGAAGTAATTATTACTAACAATAATATTTAATGTCAAATAATGTTATCTACACACCCAGTTGCAGAAACAGGTTTAAAATTTTAATGTTTTCTTTAAATTCTAATGAAACGTCAACTTGTTGCACAAAACTAAAATTAGCAACTATTTTAATGCTCTTTTAATGACTGCCTGAGCACTCATTAAAGTTTTCATTAGGGGTCCTATTGTATATATTAGTTCTCAAATTATGTAAAGCCTAAGCCTTGAGCGGTATGGATTGGAATGTTGTCATTCCAATCACTCTCTCCATTCATCGGTCTTTTGACAAGATCCGTTCCGTCTCTTTTTTATATATTCATTCATCACGAGCAACTATCCGGTGTGATGGATGATATAAATCAAAAGGGGGTGGATGGCTTGATGACGTCTGACCGATATGAATGGAAGAGGAAATATATTGCGCAGACCACAGATAGCCTGGGAAAAGGGCATAGAAGAAGAAATAAGGAATAATTATTTAGGTTTTCACATTATTTATTCAATTAACCACAATGAATATTTATGACACATCAAAGAGCACGGTGAGTAGGCATATATTATTGGTCCTCGACCGCAATTATGTCACTGGCACCAAAGGTGTCACGTCAAAGGTGCAACGTCTTTAGTTTAATGAAAACATTAGCTATATAACTAACAAGATTTTTAAGGAATACTTTCTACAACTGGCTGTTAAATGTAATTAACAATACAATACAATTATTATCAATTCGTTCGTAATCACAAACAGTCAGTCTCCGATAGTGCGATATCATTTGGTACTTATTACGTACTCCGTACGCCTACAAACCGGTTTGTGATATCGACACAATGCTAATTACTTCACATCACTGATTAGGCTCCCCCCAATACACGGCACGCCTGAGCCTCGGGCTGGCCTCAGAGGCACCCTCAAATCTGCCCCTCCAAGCCCCGACTCATAGCCCTCTGTAAGTCCCTCTATAGACTGCGGGTCTGTATCCCATCTCCACCACAATTCCCAACGCTAGCCCCTGCCTCTCTCGCGGGTGACCTGTCTTACAAGGCGACTAAGTGTCCCTGGTAAAAGGAAATAGGGCCCCTCCTATTATATGGGACCTGAGGCGTTACTCTGGAACTTTATTTCGTGCGATCGAGTCGTTGCGTCTTTGTCGCTCTTATTTTAACACGCAGTGGCGTGAGAAAGACGGATAGATGTGAGTTCGTTCGTTCGGAGTTTCAGAGTAGGCCCCCTGGTATAAAACGCGGGTTTAAGTAATAAATTATAATTTGATTTGCTTTTCTCTCTTTATTTATTTAAAAAAAAAACAGTTACAGGCCAAATCTGATCTGGCATGATATTTTATACTACTACCACCTCATTGTGGTTTGTCATTATGGTTTGCAATAAAGATTGAGTAGTGAGTATTGAAATCAAGTATACAGTAGACATAATTATATAAAATTATAATACCTGTTAGTACTTAGTTTACCTACATAATAATACATAACGCTTACAAGCTGCCCCATTCAATAAAGGTTTGAACTGAGTAATTACATCATGAAAATCAATCATAACGAAACACTATTAGCACAAAGTGAACCGCCATTAAGGTTTTAAGTCCCCACGAAATTTCCCATTAGGTAGTTTTGAGACTCGATTCAATTAATCGATTTATTGGTCGGAAACTATTTTCCGCCTTGCGCAAACCAATCGTTTATGTTTTTAATAATCTTGACTCGCTTTACTCGGCTATGTTGAGAGCTGCGTTTTTTATTTCTTTATTTTTCCCCATCCAAGGGGAAATGGAAAATGCCACGCATTTGCGTTCCTTTCAATACCAGCAACCTTTTACTAAATACCCGCAGCTTTACAGGGATTATGTTTTTCATGAATTAAGCGAAAAGGGGAAAGAGATGTTCTTTGCAGTAAATATACGTAAGAGCATATTACTTATCTTTTACTATTGTTTAGTTATGACTTTGCGTGGTCGGTGAATTTCTATATCATTGTTATGTTCTGTGTTCAAAGTTGCGTTTTGGAGAAAAATTGGCATATGGTATAATAGTAGATTTTCCATCAAGTGCACAAAACGAATCATTTTTGTCCGAGACTTTTAGCAGCCTGAGCCGAAGGCGAGGGCTGATAGTAATGTCGAGGATAAAAATGGTTTTGTGGACGAGTTAGAAACTCTGCTTTTCACTTCGATTGCGAGGAAATAAAACAGTAATTTATCTTAACATTTCTTAAAATTCAAACTAATATTAGTTCAGTTTTGAATACTAAAGGAAATTGTTTTTCCCATTGATATTAGACTTGGGCTGCAGACATATACAGCCTATACAGCCAAGTATTAAATTAATTTTGAAATAATAATTTTCTTAAATAATTTTATACCTACCGTACTTCTTGAATTAAAATTTTAATATCTTTTATGTCTTAAAAATCACATTAGGCAAATAAATTTAAGTAAATATTAAAAAATAACAAATTCTATGTCTGAATTTCTTATTGAGTTTGGCTGCATAGCTAATTTTCATTGCCTTAATATAGATACTTTTATGATTAGATACGTTAATGCTCTAGAGCACAAAATTCGATTTTGTGCAGCCTATATCCTGCACAAACAAGCACTTTCAGAGCATGAGAAGTGAAAATTACATTTTCACTTCTCATGCTCTGAAAGTGCTTATTTGTGCAGGATATAGGCTGCACAAAATTTAATTTTGTGTTCAAGAGCATTAACGTATCTACTCATAAATGTATCTATATTTAGGGCCTGTTTTACAATCGACAAGTAAGTTCTAAGTAGCTTACTTCGCAGATCGTTTGACAGTTGTAATATGAAATATATGTCAATTGAACTGCGAAGTAAGCTACTTCGAACTTACTTGTCGATTATGAAACAGGCCCTAAGAAAATAAGCCATGCAGCCTAACACAAAAAAAGTTCAGAGATAGAATTTGTTTTATAATATTTACTTTAATTTATTTGCTTAATGTGTTTTTAAGACATAAAAGATTGAAATTTTAATTCAAGTACGGTAGGTTATTAAATTAATTTAAGAAAATTATTATTACAAATTTAATTTAATACTAGGCTGTATAGGTCTGCAACCCAAGTCTAATATGAATGGGAAAACAATTTCCTTCAGTATTCAAAACTGTACTAGGAGTGCTTGGCGGGGTTCAAAAATTGTTTCAGAGTGGACTTTGTGTAAGAGTGGGGTTATTTTGATGCATAAGGATGCGTGTTGATGTTCAATTATGAAGAATTATTGAAATAAAAGTCTTGTGTCGTGTTTAACGTTGAGAATTTTATTGTGGTTTTCACCACCTCATCGGTCATCCTCAATAACTCTGTTACAATTCGATTCGCGCCAAGCACTCCCTAGATGATTTCAAATGTGTTTCACCCATAATTTTAATATAAAATTCATTTCATGCATTAATATCATTCATTCAATTCATACATTATTTTCATTCATTAATTTATCATTCATTTAAAATTAAGAAAAGTAAACGAAAGTATACAAAAGAAAGTACCAAAAGGACTTGTTTCCAGGAATGTTAAGCCAATTAAAAAACAAAACAAAACTGTACTAATGCCTTACTAAGCGCCATCATTAACTCTGTTACCATTCAATTCGCGCCAAGCACTCCCTAGATGCGTTAAAATATGTGGCACCCATATTTTAACGTAAAATTCATTTCATTCATACTTTTCACCCACTCATTATTTCATAAGAAAATATACACATAAAATATACACTAAAGACTTGGCTGTATGGGCTAGACCCTTTGCCTTCCCTAAAATATAGGGAGAATTAAAAAACAACAACAACTAATGCCTTACTACTTTGAAATCCAAGTTTTAACTATATTTGTTCCACCGAAATACCGATAGTTGGCTTACGGTGACAAACACTCTAATATTTGCTCGTTATGGAGAAATAAAATATTTTCCTTTCAGATCCGTCATGCAAACAAAAGAATGGGGAATGTATTCCAAGGGACAAATGTGTTGAAAAGAAATACCTCTACATAAGTCGCGTGTGCTACACACGTGGTTTGGTGTGTTGCTACGACGATACTACTATTACTCATCCTGCTGTAGCGGCATACAAATCTTCAGCACTAGATTAAGTAATAATAATAAAAGTTATTATGTTTTTAAAATAATATTTACTTCAAATTCAAATAATTATATTATTATTCGTCATTTAGAAAGGAGTATGCCCATTTTTGGGCCCATTTTGTACCCGTAACAAAATTGTCTCAAGCTTTTTTGTGATAAACTCTCTAAATTCTAAGCTAAGTAATTAGATTTACTATTATGTATAATGAACTTCAATTACGATTTATCATGTGCCCTATAAAGTACAAATAGATAATAAAGAAAATAACGTTTTTTATTTAGGATTATAACCTAAAAAGAATGGTGCTTTCTACGTTAAATTCTCTTAAGCCCGGCGAACTACAAAAACTGTTTTTTCATCCCACCATCTCGGAAAAGGCGTTTTTGCTCTTCGATATCTGAGTGCAAAAGCCGTTTTTATCCTCTAGAGGATAAAGTAAATTTAAATTTAGAACATCGTGTGCAATGAGTTTGTGAATTCAAAACGTCATTATACCTATTTATTTCTACCTCCATGGTGCCGAAATTATCATGCAACCTATTTTAATTTGTTAAAAACTCAGATTCGGAACCTTCTTGGTGTACTTTTTTGTAATTTGCTTTGCGCTCGCCATTTTCTTTTCACGTCATAAATTTGTTAAAACCTTGGAGTTCCGTGACGGTCAATCAGCTTGGCGTCAATCTTACTTTAAACATTTTGATCGTCTACAATGCTTGCTTGATGCATGAGTCAAGCATTTAAAAGCTTTTAAGGTTTGTTTGATTTTTTTACGCTAGCAACGGAACAAAAACATACAGAAAATAAACGTGCTTGACTCAAGCTAATTGACCGTCTCGGAACTCCATTAGGGACGGTAATTTTAATTAGGTACTTACATGTGTGTCTGGATAAATTTTGCGGGTGTGGCTGGGTGGATGGGTGGGTGTTGGAGGTGTGTCTGGGTGAATGGGTGTTTTGTGGGTGTTTCTGGGTGACTGGGTGTTTCTGAGTGAATGGGTGTTTTGTGGGTGTTTCTGGGTGACTGGGTGTTTCTGAGTGAATGGGTGTTTTGTGGGTGTTTCTGGGTGAATGGGTAATTTGTGTGTGTTTCTGGGTGAATGGGTGTTTTTTGGGTGTTTCTGGGTAAATGGGTGTTTTGTGGGTGTTTCTGGGTGAATGGGTGTTTTGTGGGTGTTTCTGGGTGAATAGGTGTTTTGTGGGTGTTTCTGGGTGAATGGGTGTTTTTTGGGTGTGTCTGAGTGGATGGGTGTGTATTGCGGGTGTGAATGTTGTGGGTGTTTCTGAGTGGGTGTTGAGAGTGTGTTTGGGTTAATGGGAGGGTGTTGTGGAAGTTTCTGGGTGAAAATAGAAACTGTTGTGATTGTATTTTTTTTGTATTTTGCAATTTCCTCGTTGGGGGGGATGAAAAGTTACGTGTTGCACTCGAGTCAAAGATTTTTCACCTTGTGCTCTTTTGATTCCCTCGCTATCGCTCAGGATTCTAATTTTAGAATCCTTCGCTAGCTCGGTCATCAAAATTGAGCACGCGGTTAAAAAACAACTTTGCACTCACGTACAACAAATAACTATTAAAAATAGATTGTGCATTTCAAACCCTACAAATCGAAGTATGGTTTTATTGAGGTATAAAATTGTTAAAAAGTGAAACCAACGTCCATACAAGATTGGGCATACCCCTTTTGTTTGAAATACGATATTGTATTATACCTTTCCTCTAGTTGTGTTAGTTTGTAACTAATTATGATTTGAAGTTGAAGTTGAAAGAATTACGATGACTTACCCCAAATATAATTCAAAGAGGAGCTCAATAGCCGAGTAGTGCCTCGGAGGGCTTGGTAGCACTAAGCGATTGTGTAAACCAAGCGATATAGGCGAAGGCTTGTCATTGGATGGGTCGCCAAAAATATATTATCACGCTTTTCTTCATGCGGCGGAACGCACGTCCTGGCTCTGCAGTTGTTAATACCCACTAATCCGCAGAGGGCCAGCGTGGTGAGTTATGGTCCATTCTCCTTATATTCTTCCATCTATATGGAAGTTCTGGTGATAATGATGATGACGACTCCAAATATTATAAGCCAATATATTTGGCATACCTACCCATAGATTCGTACAAAGAGCCGCGATAGGACGTAAATAAATGCCGTGAGAGAGAAAAAGTAGAAACACTGCTTGTAAAAGTTTTGAAAATAATTAGTATTAAGTCACGCGGTTGTCTTACTGCCGCACTCAGAGACGTCTATTAACTTTAATGAGTATTTAATGTCAAAAATTTTCATTCAAATCAAGACCATAGACCCGGCAAGAATAGAGAATAGTTTTTAATTGTCATTTTTTGACGTTATGTACTCATTAACGTTATTTGAAGTCTCTGAGTGCGGCAGTTAGACGCGGTAGGTCGAGTTGTACATTTTGCTAACTATGCCAGGTCCCATGGATTAGAATGCGATTGCCTATTGCCACCTGCCGGGCAGGTTAATCGCATCTCATGGAAGGGACAGGGCGTAGTGTCCATTGTAATTCGTAAATCCCTTTTGCCTGGTTATTTCTGTAATAGGCGCTGTCTGTTTCTTTTTTCATTCATAAAGGTCAGACGTCAAAGAGCCATTCACTCCTTTTGAATTCATATCATCAACCACACCGGAAAGGGTATAGGATATATGTAGAAAAAAGTGATTGAGGGCACCCTGTCGAGAGACCGACGAACTGAGAGAGCGATTGGGGTAACAACATTGCTATCTATATTGCTCAAGGTTTTGACTTAGGTTTTATAGCCAGCCGCCTGCCTGCGATAAACCTTCCGATTCCCCTTTCTTTCGGGTGCCCCAAAGTGCATATTGGTATTAGTGTAAAATGTAGTAGACTATAGAATATGACAGTAGGGATTCAGAAGAAAATTATCACTAATAATAAGTAATGATTGTAGTATGGTGGCGTGTGATGACGGCAGAGCAGAATACAATTATCACCACCCCCATCTCTTCCGTGGGTGTAGTAGAAGGCGATTTATGTATGTATGAACTCAAGATATTACGAAAAAGACCCTCTACGTTAAGCTAAGTTTATTTAGGTTACTCTAGCAATCTCTAGGGGACCACACGGTGTGCTCAAGTTGATAGGAGTACAATTAGTGGAAACAGATTCATGATGCGGCCGAAGTTCAATTCAAAAAGTTTTTCCAATCAGACTCTGTGTACGGAGACCACCGCATGAGGCTTTCGCCAGTGTATATGAGTCTGAACTTTAACAGACGTTGATAAGAGTTATTTTTGAGAGACAACTGTTTGGGAACTGTTCTACACCTGATTGGTCCTGAAACCTGTGTTGATCCTCGGAGAGAAAGTCAGTTAATTATTGGATTATCGAATCCCTATACGATGTCGCAAGAAAATTCTTGACGTTCGTTCGTTAGAACGTACCTACAAAAATGTCTTGTTACTTAATTGCATTGGGGTGCTTATAATAAGAATATTATTTCGAGTATTTTTTATTATGACTCAAAAAATAATTTAAAATAATCACTGTTGAAAACGTAAAAATTATCATTATCCTCATCATCATTCGCTCTTATTGTCATGTTTATGTGGGGTTAGTGTTAATTTTATTCTTCCATACATTCGTCATACCAAAAGACGATTGGTGTTCGGCAGGCGGCCAGCTGTAAAACTAAAGCTTATTTTTATTTTCTTTTATTTATATAGGCAGAGCTTTTGGCCACAATCATGCCTGATGGAAAACGATGATGAGGCCTGAGGTGGTGCACGCCCGCCTAGAAGATGCCTGTTCACTCTGGCCTTTAAAATGTCCAGATTATATTGATCCGGGAAAACAGATCGCGGCAAAGAATTCCATTCCTTAGCTATTCGCTAAGGAAGAAGAAAGTTATGAAGGCAGAAGCAAATCGCTTTGTGTGGATAGGTGGAATGTCAACAACATAAGGGTGAAATCCCTCGCCGGGCCTGGTCGTCCGGAGGTGGAAAGGGGCAGGGGGGATTAAGCTATCTAAAACTTCCGCACACTCTCCAATATGTAACCGGTAAAAAACCGAAAGGCAAGCCACACGTCTTCGGTGGTCAAGGCTCTGGAGATTAGCCTTAACGAGTGTGTGTCTTAACGAGTGTGTGACTGCCTATGAGCCTCATGGCACGGCACTCCATCGAGTCCAGCGCATCCAACAGATATAGTACAGAATCGTCCCAAAGGTGACAACAGTACTCCATGCAGGAGCGAACTTGGGATCGATAAAGGCTTAGGAGCTGCTGAGGTGTAAAATATCGTCTGACCTTAGAGAGGGTACCAAGATTTTTAGCAGCGGTTTTGGCAATGGACTCGATGTAGCGACGGAAATTAAGGTCAGCAGAGATATCCAGACCCAAGAGGTCAAGATGATCGTTAACCGGCACGGAGACATTTTGGAAAGTCGGAGTCAGGTGGAATGGACTCCGTTTCGCCGAAAAGAGACAAGCCTGCGTTTTGGAGGGATTAAATGCAACCAAGTTGGCTGCACCCCATAGAGAAACAGCTTACAGGGTTGCATTCACTCTCTCCACCATCGTCTCCCTCATTGGTCGGACATAGGCTCCAGACTTCGCATTAGGCAAGTACCTCTCCGAAACTGTGCTATCATCTGCGTACCCAAAGATACTGGGAGCTAAAAGCAGATCATTAATGTGAGGAGACGGTTGTTCAATACACGTTCCTTCAGTCTTATAGAGAATGGACGTTATTGCAATTGGTCGATAGTTGGTAGGGTCGGCACGACTGCCCTTTTTAGGTACAGGTTGTACATTGGTAATCTTACAGGATTTCGGACCTTGGCTGGTCTTGAGGGATAAGCGGAACAGGCGAGTCAGAACAGGATACAGCTCAGTTGCACAATTCCGCAAAACAATAGCTGGTATGCCGTCGGGTCCACTAGCTTTATTCACATCTAGAGCGCTTTTGTGTACCTCTTTCTGGTGAATGTGAACTTCCGACATTACAGAAGAACACAGAGGGAGTTTAGGGGGGTTTACACCAGCAACGTCTAGCTGCGAATTGTCTGCAAATATAGAAGCTAATAAGTCTGCTTTCTCTTTGGCAGTGTGAGCTAGTGACCCGTCAGGCTTTATTAAAGGCGGCAGCGACGACTGACAAAAATTGGCCACGACTGACTTGGCTAAGGACCAGAAGGCTTTGCTCCCGGACGGGAAGGAAGCTTATCTGGTACCAATACGGCAATGTGGTAGACGCGGGCCTTGCGGAGTTCCCCGTTGCAGGACTTGGCGGCACTGTTGTAGACCTTCTTCAGGTTCCGCATATTCGGTGAACTGCGGGATCGAGCTTCCGCCCAGGATTGGTAAGCAGAATGCTTAAGCGTCTCGGCTCTATCACAGTCTGCGTTAAACCAAGGCCGGGGGTTGATCTGGTGTGATACGTCAGAATAAGGAATGAAGTATTCCATAGGCTGATGCATCACGATAGTGATAGCATTTGCGCCGCAGGTCGGATTATCCGAATAGAAACAAGTGCGGCGCCAAGGATAAGACGCAAAGAAATGCCGCATCTCATCCCAATCTGCCAAGCTGTATCGCTAAACACGCCTAGATCCTATAGGATCCTGGCTGGACTGAGAGTAGACAGACACGGACTTCACCAGACAGTGGTTGGAGCCTCCAAGTGGGGACGAAATTGTCACTTGATATCGGTCCGGGTCTGTGATCAGCAGAAGGTCCAGGCAATTCGGTGTGTGGCCATCTATAATGGGTATCCGGGTAGCGCCGTTCACCAGCTGGGAGAGACCTAGCGACATAGCAAATGTGTGCGCCAATTTCCCAGCATGGTCGGTTTTCTGGAACGGGAACAACCACTCACGGTGGTGTGCGTTAAAGTCCCCCAGAAAGACAAGTTGCGCACTCGGATACCTTTGTAGAGCTGTCAGCGGAGGCACTGAGGTATTGAAAAAACCTGGTCGTCTCCTTGTTCTTGGTGCGCGACCGATAAACACTAGCATAGAGTATTTGCTCGATGCCAGTATCCACCAGAACCCATAGTTCGGAGAAACTGGGATCTTTAAGGTTACGGAGACGTCGGCAGCAGATGTCATCACGAGCATAAACGCAGGTGCCAGCGCGCGATTTAAAATTGTGCTCCTGGATAATGCAAGTAAGCTGCGTCACTTGGATATCGAATTTGCGTCTCCGAGAGGAACAGCAGATGAGGTTTTTCTGTCTCAAGGTGGTGGTGGACACTATTGAGTTTAAGAGTGCAGACCTAGAATGTTGGCAAGGTGCACTTTAGGTGCGACGGAGTGCATCCGCTGTTTCACCAGTTTCTTTTTCTTCGTTTTCATTTTGGAAACAGAGTGAACAGGCAGGAAGAGGACAGATGAGCGAGACGCTGCCAAGTTACTGCCAAGCGATGAATCTGTGACGCCACACTGACAGCTAACTGAGCTGGATCGCGCGGGGACGCCCTAACCTAACCCCCCCAAAGGTGTCCATCGGGCCCTCGCATACGGTCGCCAACCGGCACGATGGCGCACCCTGGGATTTTTCGCGAGTTGGCGGGGCAGCCTTTCATAGGTGGCTAATCTACTAATTGGGCCCCCTACTAACTGCGGTCGGCCAGCAGAAAAGACCGTGCTTAGGATCCCGCTACCTTCTGCGATCAGTCACCCAGCGCAGCAATCACGCAGCACCGAAGTCGGCTAACTTTACAGCGCAACTGCTCGGACTCCCCTTCCCAGAATGATAACACCAGGCATCAAGCCGGAACGATGTGAGTCGCTTGGCGGCTAGGTTTTGCCTGGAGGGTGGTCACGGTCGAAACCTACCACCGGTAAATTGCTGAGCATTTAGCGCTACCTAGGGGACACGTGTGGGTATCTAGAGCCAAAGCCCACGGACGCGCTCAGCTTTGTCCCCCATCATGAGCTAAAACCATGAGTTGATTGAAATATTGTCATCCCACTCACTCTACCCGTTCATTAGTTTTTAAACATGAAAAATTTGTGTGAGAATGTGGGAAGACCTGAACTTTGATTTTACCACATGGTAAAAATAATAATTATAACCCTACAATAGTTTTGCAGCCAATGACGTCATCTGGATTTTTGAGTCAGTGTTAAATCAATCTTGGCGATATCATAACAATGAAATCGTATTTCACGATCAGGTATTATTAACTAATTATATTTACCTGTTAACATTATCATCGCTGTGTTTATCTATCTTATCAACATAGATATTAAATACAAAAGGGGTGTAATGTATCTAACAAATGTTTAGTGATCACTTTACTTTATTTAAATGTAAGAAATGTTTTATTTTACGAATATTAGATGATTATAGCCCTCTTTGTTATGTGTTGATATTAATTATGTTCAGTTTGGCTGAAGCAAATTTTAAGTTCGTTTTGTTGTAGATATTTTCTGCTGTGCCTTATGAATATTTTAATATATTGTATTAAATGTTGCTTATTGTTTTACACTGTATTAGTAAAAATATTTCTTAGTCATTTAATATTGAGTAGACTAATACAATAAGTAAGAGAAACAGAGACTGCGTTATCGTCATCATCACAAGCCTTTTAAAGCTGAAGTAGAGCAAGGCTTGGAAGAATAATATAGTTTCCTTACATTGCATGCATATTTACATAATAATTATGCATTGGAAGAGAAATAATAAATAATTATTATTTTTTAAATAATTATTATTGATACGAACTGTCTTATTAACTCATATCACTCCAATCGACCAGCATTAGGATTGGGTGGAAATTCGAGATGAATAAAACTGTAATTTTTGTTTTATTAGGCCTATATATTCCATAAAGCCATTAGTTTTCTCATAAATTTACTTCTATTACATTTTTGAATTTATCGGTAGTAGCTAGATGGCTATTCAGAAGCGTTGTAATAGTAGTTCCAGTAAACGAGGAAGACTTTCTTTTGTTTCACTAGGGTTGCCACCCAAACACGCCCTCCTCCGACACCGACAAAAATACGAAAGTTTGGTGCAGGGGCGCGAAAAAATGCCATTTGATTCTATGAAGCCAATGCCGCCAACTGTAAAACAACCGTAACTAGTACAAACAGCGCTCTGGTAATATTTATGGGGTTGTTTTGACAGCGGACCGTGACGTGATATTTTTCTTTAGCTGCCTAAATTTTTGGTCACGTTCTTATCCGGATCTGAGAATAGATTACCTTGTATGGTATCCAATGTTTCACCAGGAAAGCTTGCCTCGTGAAATATCAAAGGTTATTTATATAGCTGCTGCTCTTCCTATTAGTGATATCGATTTATAAGAAGAAAATGTTGTAGATTATATTATTCTTTAGCTTAACATTAATTTATGATAGGCATATATTTTATTTCGTATCATTTGAAAAACTTATTGCTGTTTAAAGAACACACGACTCTAATGCTTGTACAATAAGGTCGGCATCTTATGTATTTCTACACTTGTCAGTGATCAAAACGATAATTACACACCTATTAAGAGATTATACCAATATATATCTAATGATAAAGTATTTGTTCCGGTGTGTTTATTGAAGTATTAATTATCATGCCAGGTAGGTAAATGTTATCTTAATGATAATTAAAAGTAAGGTTGGGATAACTTTTTTATAAAACTAGCTCGCTAATCATTTTTCTACTCTGCTCCTTATTCATTTGATTACACATTGGAATTACCGTATCTTGACTGTAAATCTTCGTCTATTTAGATTTATACAATATTTTCTCTTTCGTTCATATCGGTCAGAGTTCATGAAGCCATTCACTCCTTTTCGATTCACGTTATCCATCACAACGGAAAAATGCTAGTGATGAATGAATGGATAGAAAAGTTATGAAAAGGACCCCGTCGAGAAACCAGTGAACGTGAAAAGTGATTGGGATGATAACATTTCTATTGTCTTGTCTTAGGTGCTTATTGACCTACACCAGGCAATCTTCCTTAGTCGTCGTTGAGGACACCCCTGGGGTGAGTTAGAGCGCTTACGCACTACGTCTGATCTGAATCCGTGAAAATATGATCCGTTGTAGCCGTAGAACTAAGTATTTCTATGGTAACTTACGCACTACATCCGATCTCTGTCCGAGTTTTCTAGACCAATAATTTTTCACGGATTTGGATCGGATGTAGTGCGTAACCGCTCTTAGGGTTGGCACAGTCATCATGTTATTTTTTCGCTTATAGGCCAACATGAAAGAAGTTACCGGGCTGACAATGTAGGTGTATTGGCGTATTTTATAGGTAAGTAATTAAGCCGTGTGGTGTCGGCAGAGTAGAATACAATTGTCACCACTCCAAATCTCTCCCGTGGGTGTCGTACAAGGCGACTAAGGATAAATCAGTGACAAGGAATGGGCAGCAGCGTTTCTCTTATACCACCCAGCAATGTACTGCGCCTTTTGTGTCCGATAAATCGCAATAGGCTCGCCACCTATTACATGGGACCTGACATATTTGGCGAAACGTGGGTGCTAGTTCACCTCTGCCTACCCCTTCGGGGATATAGGCGTGATTTATGTATGTATGTTAGTAGTTAATACAGTCATTAGAAGTTGTAAGAAATATCTTAGATAAAGCGGCACGCTCCCCATTCCTGCTACACCACTGTACGTATTGAACGGGGACGTTGTATTAACAAAGCTATTGTGTTGGCTTTACTTGGTTTAATTACAAGGAATTTATTATTATTGAAGTACCCCACTATAATGGGAATTTGCTGGAAGCGAGTGTTTATATTTGTTCTACGTGCATTGAAAGGAGAATTCGCCGACTGTTGAATAATAAATGCTACTTTACAATGTGTCTGCTGTGCAAACGTTCGGTAGCTGTGTATTACTTACGAGAAATGCTCAGGGTTTTTTGATATAATATGGATCTTAGCCTAGCCGTGTGGTGACGGCAGAGTAGAATACAATTGTCACCACCCCAAATCTCTCCCGTGGGTGTCGTACAAGGCGACTAAGGATAAATCAGTGATGAGGAATGGACAGCAGCGTTCCTCTTATATCACCTAACAATAGTACTGCATGGGACCTAACATAATTGGCGGAACGTGGGTGCTAGTTCACCTCTGCCTACCCCTTCGGGGATATAGGCGTGATTTATGTATGTATATGGATCTTTTGATATAATAAAAGATGATGTCTAATAGACTATAGGGTGTCGTAAAAGTCGACTAAAGGAGATTGCCAAGTGTAACAATTCACTCTCTGGGTATTTGGGATAATGTTGGATTGCTATTCACCAACAACAGCATACCCAAAGAGGGTTGGTGTCAGACAGGCGGCTAACTGTAAATCCTAAGCCAAACCTGTGAGCAGTATGGTCGTGAATGCTGTCTACCCAATCACTCTCTCGGATCCCATTTATTATGGTCATCTACCAGGTATGTTAATCGCAGTATTGCTAGGTGGTATAACTTAACCACTGATGCCCATTGGTCATCAATTCTTAGTAAACATGTACGACACCCACGTGAGAGGCGACAAATTAAATTGATCTCTGTTATGTTGTCACACGCCACAAATTTTCTCCTTCATTGTTTCATTCATACATACATACATACATAAATCACGCCTATATCCCCGAAGGTGAGTTAACACCCACTTTACGCCAATCAAGCTAGGTACCATGTTGAGAGCCTATTGCCATCTATCGGGCACATAAATCGCAGTATATAGCTAGGTGGTACAAGAGAAATGCTGTTGCCCCTTTACTCATTGCTGTCTTTACTCATATTCGCCTTGTACGTACACCCACGGGGGAGATAGGGGTAGTGACAATTGTATTCTGTTCTGCCGTCACCACACACGGCACTCTCATTGTTTCGCCTGCCATTTTAACGCCTTTTAATTTCACCAGGATCATCCACTTTCTTGCTCCAATTAATTATTTAATATATAACTATTTGACGGCCGCCTTGGTCGAATGCTCAGATTTCTGGGTATTGGCCAAGAGGTCCCGGGTTCGAATCCTGGTAGGGGCAAACTTTGTGATGACCACAAATGTTTGTTTCCGAGTCATGGTTGTGTATATGTTTATGTAGTATATTTTTAACATTTATATACATAATTATATTAAAAATATTTCCGTCATCTAGTATCCATAACACAAGTGCTTAGGCTACTTACTTTGGGCTAGATGATAGGTGTGAGTGTAAAAATATTTCTTATTTAATATAATAAGTTTCTGTTAGCTCTAATTATAGCCGTACATTTTACTTATCCTTACTGCCCGACAACTCTTTGATCATAAAGGTTGACTACAAAGAGAAAAATTTAAATTGGACAATCTTTGTGCCTTTGGTATCTGTTTCTTGTGTTCCAGCGTTTTATTCTGTAAACGTGGGCCGGGCTGTAGGTAATTTATTTTTCGATTAGCTTTTACAATAATATTACAGGTTCTATTAACTTAAATCAAGCAAATAATGGTTCAGTCTGTGCCATTGTGGGCATTGAGTTTGTAGCCTTAAATATGTGAGTAGTATGTATGTATAGCCGTGTGCAGAGCAAAATACAATTGTCACCACCCGTATCTACCCCGTGTGTGTCGTACAAGGCGACTAAGGGTAAAGACAGCGATGAGGAATGGGCAGCAGTATTTCTCTTACACCACCTAGCAAAATACTACCCCTTTTGTGAATGTAAGCGTGATTTATGTATGTAGTACATACTACTTTATGGCTCTTTCAGTTGGCTAGGTATAACCTAGCGCACTGAAGAGGTACACGACTGAGACCAATCAATGAGCCATTAGAAATCGATCGATAATTTCTGATATTATAGTCAGGCTGACTGCGGCATGGTCACGGGGAGACGGATGCGGTTGGTGACGTGCTTCCCGTGCCCACGGTATTGGGATTGAATCGCCGTGAAAATGTGTTTTTTATGTTCATTTGACGGTAAAACGGTAAGATGGTAAACCGGTGACGGCAGAGTAGAATAAAACTGTCACCATCCCAAATCTCCCCCGTGGGTGTCGTACAAGGCGACTAAGGATAAAGCAGTGATGAGGAATGGGCAGCAGCGTTCCTCTTATGCCACCTAGCAATGTACTGCGACTTTTGTGCCTGACAAATGGCAATAGGTCGCCACCTATTTCATGGGACTTAACATAATTGGCGAAACGTGGGTGCTAATTCACGTCTGCCTACCCCTTCGGGGATATAGGCCTAATTTATGATGCATGTATGTATTTGACGGTGATAGTATAAATATCCGTGGAAGTGCACAACAGACGTGCACCTGCGAGTAATTATTGGAAAGTGAATCTCGCCGGTAGACAGACCTTTGTGCAGATCCATTTGCGCCTTGGAAAATCTGCATCCACCAATTACACTTCGCTGAAGCACGATAAGCCCAGAACATTCGGCTCGAGACTTAATTGGGTCCATTTGCGTTTACGTACTAATTAAAAATGGAACGAAGTAAGGTATAGGCTTCACTTTTTAATCTGAAGTGGTGAGGTATAGTCTGCTGTATCTATACTAATAAAAGCTGAAGAGTTTGTTTGTTTGGTTGGTTGAACGCGCTCATCTCAGGAACTACTGCATACAATTGAAAAAAATCTTTTTGCGTTGGATAGTCCATTTATCGAGGAAGGCTATATAGATTGAGTAGTACCTACTTACAACTTTACAATTAGTTGAGCATAACATCTGAAAGAAGCCAACTTTTTAACGAATTTAACGCGTACCTACACCTATTTAAGTAATAACCAAAGAGAATACAATACTATGGTAATAACTGCCGCACTCAGAGACGTCAAATAACGTTAATTTCAAAAATTTTTGACTTAATGTCAAAAAATGGCAATTCAAAACTAGTCGCTATTTTTGCCGGGTCTATGGTCTAGATTTAAATGAGATTTTTTGACATTAAGTACTCATTAAAGTTATTTGACGTTTTTGAGTGCGGCAGTTAGTACTGTTATTTTTTAACCCAAAGTTTCAATAATTATACTCACAGCGACCCGTAGTCACAGGGAGACTGGGCTTCCCGTGACCACGTTGTTTTATTTCAAATGTGTAGCGCAATTATGCAATCATAGTTCCGAGGTAGTAAAATATAGCGAAATATGCGTACGCGTTTACTATTTTCTGTAAATTTTTGTGAAATATTACTGTGAAAATTTTCTGTCATCTTCCAATTTTAAAGTCAGGTATGTGTGGATGTAGGACGTATTTTATTCTATAACGCAAGTCGGAACGGGCGTAATGTGTACGTGATACGTGATCCGAGCAACTACTTTTAGTGCACACCACGCTCTCTCTGTGTAAAAATAAAATGTACGATTTACAGGCACTGAGAAAGTATTTATTTTAGCGGGAATTGTTGCAACTTTCCAAGTCCAAGTAGAAAATTTTTAAGGGGAGCGTTTCGTTAAATGATGGGAGCTTCAGGGGGCGGATGGGAGGCTGGCGAAAATTGTATCCATTTTCAAAATAACTTTATAAACGAGAGTAACTATCCGTTTAAGGTAGTATACCCGCTTTAGGCCCTCTTCCCCTACATCAGCAAGTAAGACGCCTTCTTGTCGTCTCACACTAGTTACACCATCTTTTTTCCATCAGGTTCGCTCACCCACGGGTTGTGAAAGGGGTTTGAGAACACTGTGTTCTGCTTAGTGTTGCAACTTGAGCCCATTTTTACTCGAGTGGCATCAGTAAAAAAGGTACTCCAGTGAAAAAAATATCGACTCGAGTTGACTCGGACTTGTCGCGCGTAGCTCGAGGCCACCCGAGTCACTCGCCTTTCGCTCGGGTGGACTCAAGTTACGCGCTCATCACTCGCCTAGACAAATAGGTATAAGCCTGCACGAGCCGAGCACTGTATGACTCAGGAACGACCACGAGTTGAGTTAAAAGAAATGCTGATTTTTTTTTTGTTCGAATGACGAATGACTCGAGAACCACTCGAGCGCCTCGCTTCGATCACCCGAGTGGTATTTGTGTAAAGTCGTAAAAGGATTCGAATGATCAGAGTGGCAAAATTTGACTCGATTCGCATCACTATGCTGCTAAGCCGTCACAACACGTAGGACCGTTGTGACGGCTTAGCAGAACACACTGCGCGCTGTTACCATCAATCAGTGAGCCCGTTACTGATTGATCGAAACAGCGCAGCCACAAAACACGTCCCGCTGACCTTCCAATTCTGTTCTGATTCTGTCCTCGTTCGCTTATGTTCAATCAATTTTATGCCTCAATTAACTGTGAACTAGCCACGTTCCGAAGATCAACCAGTTTTCCAATAATGAAATTGTTCATTCTTATTTTCCGAAGGTATTGTCAATTTTATTTGTGAGCTCGCAGCTTTTGTTTTGTGTTGCTATAGACATATAAATATAAATGGAGGCAAATTGACCTACAGTCTTAATTAATTCGATGAACACGACTGCTCTTTTGAATTTAGAAGCTTGCCATTTTTACTGCTTCTATTCTTCTTTTCTTTCTTATTTCTTAAGTAGACAGCCGATTTGTCGAATGGTCAGACTGCTGGGGGTTAAGAGGTTCCGGGTTGGAATTCTGGTAAGGGCAAATGTTTTTTAATAGTTTTTTATATTTATATATATATATATATATGATATATATAATGTCATCTGGTATCCATACCACAAGTTTTTGTGTTATTTATTTTGGGCTAGATAATTGGTGTGAGTGTAAGAAAATATTACCTATATAATTATAATAATTTAATTATTATACGAGTACGATGTACGCCAGGCAGAGGTCAATTAAACACCAACTTTTCGCCAGTTAGGTTAGGTCCCATGTAATTAGGTAGCGAGCCTGTTGCCATCTATCGGGCACATAAATCGCAGTATATTGCTATGAAGATATACAGTATATATAAGAAGAATGCTGCAGCCTATAACTCATCAATGTCTTTACCTTCATTCGCCTTGTACGACACCCTCGGGCTCGGGAGAGGGGAATCTGATTAATTGCATAAAATTATATAGTATTTATTTCACTTGGTCTGTATGTCTTTCATGGGTGTAAATTGATGACGGTGTGCTTGGTCGTCGTATTCTGTGTGTAGTGTAGGGAGCCTTGTACCAAATATACTGTATAGTCTATGGAGCCTTGCTATAACTGTGCTCTTGATATTGAGTTCAATGTGCGTCTCTTTTCTCTTTGCCTTTATACAACGGAAAAACATAAATCATGGAACACGACATCTGCTGTACTGAATAGTAACTGAATCACTACTGTAGATGGTATGCCGATAGATGTCACTACTCAATTCTATGCTCAAACACTAATTCTGAACTAGGTAGGTACAAGGTTACGTAGGTAGGTACTTTAAATTGAATTAATAACGTACAGCTTTCCTGCAAGATTTCAAATTTTCCACGACTTTGGCTTTAACTTCGTAAACTTTAGTCTCGCTATTTGAATTGTATAGACGCCTCGCAAACAATGAACTTCCGCAGGTTGTGTTAATAAGCTGCGGCAAAGCAAAAGTTCTCTAAAGACATCAGCGGCAAATTGAACTCTATTGACATCTATTTCGGTAACAGCCAAAAAATCGAACTAATAGACAGACATCACGACTGAACGAACTTTGATGACGTATTCTCACTGTGTAAAATAATTCCCCCCTAGAGTTTTGTGGACTCAGAAATATTTCGCTAACGATATAATTTGCGACATCTCTCTGTGAAAAGTGAGCAAGAAATGAGATTTTGATGATTTTCAAGAAGTTCGAATTGTCTTTTTCTTACACAAGTTTCAGAGCTGTATGCATATTAACAGCTAGTTGGTGTAAATTTGTTCGTAGTAATATATAGGCAGTTACTTGTTTTGTAGCTTTATTGTTAAAACAATGGAATTTCCGACTACGGTATGTGCGAAGACGGGAGTTGAAAATTTTTCTATAAATTTATCCTACATTAAAATCTTTTTAGTGTTTATTTTACGTCCTAGTTAAAGTTTAATTCAAAAGAAAAAAATCGTGATGCTCTCTGGCAGAACCACCTTACATATACATGTATAGTATACATGTAAGTTAGGCATAATTTGACGTGATTTATATATGTATACATTGTATATTTGTATAAATCACTTCTACTATTCGATTTTAATTTTAACATTATATAAATGTTAGAAAAATTAGTAGTAAGACACTGTCTTGGGTGGCCGAGGCCGGTCAGGCACCTGCCCGGATAGCAGCGGACGCGGGTTCGATTCCCGCCTCAAGATCATAATTTTTCGAAATTCTTTTTCTAACTACTAAAATCTTTGTACTAAATCACTTCTAATTATGCCCGACCGGGTAAGCACAGGTGAAGTAACCCCAAAGTTTCTTATCAGTGAATTACTTTATATTACATTTTCGTTTTAAGCAATCAGAAATAAATACAAAAGGATAGGCAAAACTTAAACGTTGTCTGAAATTTATAACGTGTACTTTCATTCTGCGTTTGTCTTTAACATGTCAGGGGTTATCTCACCAAGGAGTTATAAAGTACGTTCGTACGTAAGTATATTTGAAGGTCTGTGTGTAATAAAATCAGAAAGTACCTTTTAAGGTTAGATATCCCTTGAGCTTCCAGTGTACGACATGTCAACGCGGTATCAGAAAAAGCTTTATATCTATTTAGGGTAATAAAATTTCTTCCGATAAAGCTGATTTTACGTTGAAACATTGTTTGTAGCATATATTGTTCATAGCAAAGGGATTAAAAAATTACAAAATAAATATATCATAAAGTAAAATAGGTAACAAAAATGGGTCCAAAAGTGCTCAGCAGTGCACTCTGATCGGTCATCATCATTACCAGCCCTTTAATGTCCCCACTGCTGGGCTATAAGGCCTTCGCTATGGATAGAAGAATATAGGGAGAATGGGGCATAACCCTCCACGATGGTCCAGTGCGGATTGGTGGGTATTAACCACTGCAGATTCAACTGGGACCAATAGATTAATGTGCCTTCCGAAGCACGGAGTAACTTGAAATGATATAATTTTGGTCATCCATCCAATGACCGGCATTACAGACCATTGCTTAGTTTACGCAATCGCTGGCCAAGCGCGCTAAGCCACTGCGCTGTAGGTAGGTACTAGAATGAAGTTTTTTTTAATAACATACACTTAATCCCAAGACGTAGACATACCTAGTCATATAACCAAACTTAACAAGTTATGAAGTATTAAAACAACACGTCACTCTTTGTTGCAGAATGAACAACCGCAATATTGTAGGCATAAAATACGATGTCGCTTTGTGATTGATTGTGACAAGCCGTTCGTTGGTCGGCCACGAAAACCCCCAGAAAAAACAGTTAAAATTAAAGGCAAGGCTACTGAACAAACACTGTTACAGTTAACGAGTGGGAATGAATATCTTTACTCACCTTATCGGGGTCTACCAAACGGCCTAAGCAAATTTAAGCGCAATCGAAAAATTTGCTCTGCGAAATGGAAACCGCTAATTATTTGTTATTTTTGGTTTTTATTTGATGACTATGTTGATGTTAATAAAAATATTACAAAGGAAAATAGATCAGAAAAAGTTCGAAAAAAAATTATAGTCATGATAAGTACGACTTTGCCTTCTTTTAGAATCTGATAATACTTTGACGGAGAGTAAATAAGTTAAAAATATAGTTTGAATCTTTTTTATATAAGTACGTTCAGTACGTCAGACTAAAACGGTGAACTATTTCGAGGTGATTTTAAACCCTAACTATGACGAGTAAAACACAAAGTCAACATAAATACACAGTCAGATGCAACAAAAACTCTATCCTGCCCGGCTAGCATAGCCACCGAAACACGATATGTTATAGCCATTATCGCTTTGAACTGTCAAAAATAATTGATTTTTGTCAGTTCAAAACTATAAATCGCTATATTTTTAATTCATTTATTTCATTGGACCAACTTGGATCATTAATTATAATTACAAACACAAAATCATCATACTGTATTAATTGATTAGCTACAATTTTGTCTTACATAACTATGTTAGAAGTGTTAGTATTTATCCTAAATAATAATTAATATTAATAATATTTAATATCATATCGTGTTTCGGTGGTCATGCTAGCCGGGCAGGTACTCTAGAATAGCGATTACAATTGAATGAGAATGACAACCTATTCAAATACCGGTTGCCACAGATAGAAAAATCCTAATGCAATTGGAACATAGATAAATATATTTTTTTGTGTAATTTTCAATCTACCGCCAACAGCGATGGAAATTCAAACGCAATGGACCATGGGTCAGTTGTTTAGTGTCCTGTGCCGGACCACGTAAAATATTTAACGTGGAATCGAGCCTGAGTCACGTTCGCTGCGAAAGCCACGACTGCACGTTTTTATAGGGGGCCCCATAACAAATGTATGCCTGTTGTTGATATTCAGCAAAAACATGTTTACAAAGTGCTTATTACGCTACTATTAGCGCAGCCATATTGTTGCGGTTTAATTCGGAAAGTTGAAGAGCACTTTTGCTGGAGTGCCGAAACTGCGTTGAGTTGATGCATACTTTTTTTTGCGAAACCACCAATTCGCCGGGATTTATACAATAGGTATGATGACTAATTTTGAAAAACTACACCATGTTTTTCTTACGTGTCTACTTTACCCAAAATAAATTAAATTTTTGTAAAAACTTTCGATTTTGATAGAAGAAACATGTTTTGAATAATGCAATTTAAAATTTCCGCCATAACGCCATAGCAATGGCGTCTGTGTGACAGAGTGTGATGAGGCCAGTTTATTTAGTAAACTAGTGAATTTGATTGGGAAATAAAATGTCAAAATGGAGATAACGAAATAGTGACGTCACGCGGCGTTTTAACAAATATGGCGGATTGCTAAGTTTTGTACTTTTATTTTTATAAAATAAATATCAATCACAACTATAATTTGATAACAAGTGACTATTAACGAATCTCTTTATCCTTAATTATTATTATAAATCATTATATCAGTGATTCTTTGTTAGTGTCATCATCCCTATTTACCATTCGGCGTAGCAACTTCATCATTCGAGCTGTGGCAACGGTAATTTTCAAACCTCGTCTACCTGCCTAAAGTTGTTATGTAACATCCACAGCAAAGCGGCGTTCGTGGTGAATGGCAACAGGCTCGCCATCGATTACATGGGACCTGGAATAAGCTGTCATCTTTAGTCTCCCCGTGATCACAGCCACGGTAATTTTATCTATGCAGTATTGTAAATCAGCCTTAGTAGGCGTATTTGCGGCTGGATGTGTAGTGTACCGTGTAACCAAACTCGAGGCGCGGAGGCATGACGTGCGTTTCGACCGTTTATATGAATACACAATACTGCATGTATATCATTACCGTGGTACCGTGTATAAAGATACAATCTTCTTCTTCCTGCCCTTATGCCGCTCTGAGCGGGGCTTGACACAACATGTTTTCTTCTTCCACTCCTCTGCATCCTTTACCAATTTCTCATTTACTCTTCTCGCTACCATACCCTCCTTCACACAATCCACCCATAAAGATATAATATAATTACTGCATGTAGGTATATCATATGCCACTGCGCTAGCGAGCTCCTCGTAGCGCGCTTGGGCTGCGATTGCGTAAACAAAGCAATGTTCGCTAGGACGGTCATTGGATGGGTGACCAAAAATTTATTATCTCGAGTTCCTCCGTGCTTCAGAAGGCACGTTAAGCTGGTGGTCCCGGCTGCATCTGCAGTCGTTAATACCCACCAACCCGCACTGGGCCAGCGTGGTGGGTTATGGCCCAATCTCCCTATATTCTTCCATCCATAGGGTAGGCCCGTGCCCCAGCAGTGGGGACATTAAAGGACTGGTGATGATGATGATGGTGATGATGATGAGGTATATCATTACCGTGCCATGGCCACTGTAAAATGATCGAAACGCCCGGTTAAATAATAACAATACCAAACAAATGCGTCAAAGATGTGTTTTAAAAAAAAAACTATTTGCTAGTTTAATCTACTCGGCTGCCGCCATGCCGAGTCACAATGGTCAGTAAGGAACAGTCTTTTGTTCCACTGAAGATTTGTAGCCGTGATAAATCTTTAACGCGTATAAAAGCCATAGTCTCAAGAGGTCATACGCTAACGAACGTCCGAGAGTATGATAACAATCTTATTCTAGACGCAAACAAAAAGGCAACTAGCGCCACCATTGTCTCATATAAAAGGGTCACTGTGAAAATAGTTCACGATAAGAGCAAACAAAGGATTCTGCCACCTAAAGAATATTTGCACAGAGAACAGAAATGAAGCTACATAATAATAATTATCGTTTTGCTCGCCCACCGTACCCCTTGACTGATCTTTCTAATTCGGCCGGACAAATATCACACTCACACAAATTTTCTTTTTTACAAGCATAAATCACGACTATTTATCCCCAAAAGGGTAGGCACGCATGCTTTCTGATATCTGGGCCAATTACAGGAGCTGGGTGCCTACACAACTTTTTAAACAGAACTTTTAAAATATAATTAAATTGTTTAGATAGATATAATTGAATTGATTGAAAAAATAAAAGAGGTCATAAACATAATGGTCCTATCCCCTTGCCCTTGGAACTTCTCTGGCCACATAGGGTTAATCCCTTTGTGGCTGGAAGATCCAAAGTCAGAAGGAATTTTGCAGGTAGAGCACAGACCTTCTCTACAGATGAAAGAATAAAGGTAGAACAGACTATCCTACCACGTTTACCCAGTGTGTATTGAAGGCCGCTGATGCAGCTATGACCAACGGCTTCACGTCTGAAGCATGGAGGAATTCAAGATAATATATTTTTAGTCAACCATCAAAAGACCTATTATCTTAGCGAACATTGCTTAGTTTAAACTATCGCTAGCCAAGCGCGAACCCCTGCATCCAGCGACGGCCCGTCAGGATTTCTAAAGAGGGTATTTAAGTATATACGCCTACTTCAGGGTATAATAATAAAATATCCGATATTAATAAATTAATAAAGGAAATTTATTTTAATATATTCAATTAAATAAGTTAATAATTATGCTGTCACTGGACAGCTGGGAGATTGAATTCGTAGACTATTTAAAGTACTCTGTGTATGAGATAATTATCCACGGTATTGATACAAGCAAATTGAAGTAAAACATAGTTATTTACCCGCTTGCACTTCATTTCTGATTGTACAAATTCTGGCACAGTTTAGTGCTCACAGAAAATCAACGTTTCACCGCGGGGTAACGTACCTCCCCTAGGAAATACCCCAGACGGCGTGTAAGCAAAACATTCATTCAACTGCTCTGTAATTGTTAGAAAATATCAATTGTATTAGTGGGACGGCGCTCGAAGGTTCCGTAGTGTAAAACAAACATTTTTTTAATGTATTTAGTATTCTTGAACATGTTATGAACAAATTAATTCTTTTCCACTCAGCCGTCATAAAATCCACTCACTCCCTTTTCCTTTATATCGGTCTTTCACGAAATCTATCGACTTTTTCCCTTCCAACCACTGACTCACGTCATGTTCGTCATCTCTTCTCACAACATGCCCATCGCCATAGACCAGAACAGTCGTCGCTCTTTCAGCTTTTCTGTCACGGTGATATTTGCATGTTTCCTCTTATATGCTTATTCCTTGTCTTGTCCATTCTTGTTGCGCCACTTATCCACCTTAACATGTTCATCTTCTTAGTGACCCTGCATTTCGATCTAATCCTTCAAAAAAATACCATCGGAAGTATTTCTCCAAAAAATAAATTCCAAATATCGTAATACTATCTGTATTTATACTGCATACTGATTAATTACAGAACAGCATAACAAAGAAATTCTTTATCCAAGAACATGAGAAGTTCCACTGACAGGACATACATAAACATCTATAGAAGAAAACTATACCAAATGTTAGTGTTTTTTACACATATTTGTTTCAAGCAGACCTCTATAATCCATCATTCCTATGTCGCTTGGTTACCGACTATCTTGACCAGGAAAACGAAATCTCGGCACAAAGTTTTGTTTCCAAATTCTCCTGACTATGTAACCTTAAAACAAGATTTTGCCTCATCTATTTACCATTCGAACCCCAACTCAAGAAAAGTGGAGATCAGCAAGTTATTTTCCAATATACTCTCGCGGAGAATTCCCTTATGTAAACAAAATAAATATATTTCCCAAGTAATACGGTTCTTGAGTCGTGTTTGGAGGTACCCTGTTTGGTCTTACAACTTCCACTAGCTTCAACGATGGGCGGGCAAATATTGCCACGCTCAAACGCCTCTGAGTGATAGACGCGGAAAACCGATTTATAATTGAAATCAGTATTATTTTTCAGTAAAAAGTTTTAATTTCGTGAGTATTGGTATAGATATTGATTCAGTGCTTATAGTTTGTGCTAGATCCAGAATACTCATGAATTTGTGGATAAGTTCTAGATACGTGTATTTTTGAATGCAACAGCTTTAGGATTGCATTCTTCTTCTTTGTGAAAAATAACATTGTTCAATATACTTAACTAACTAGTTTTTGAGACCAAACAAACTTTCTTCTTCAAATCAGATTATTTAGTCATTTATTTCTTCCGCTTCGACAATATTGTCAGCAGCTGCGCAAATGAATACAAATCCTCCATCCAGGGAAAAGATCTGAAAGGATTTCTAGCTATCTTCGTTGTCGAACAAAACCCATCAGCCAGACAGCTAACGCTGCTTCCAAGACAGATGGGTATTGAGCCGGGGCTCGCAGGCAAAGTGTTTGCTTCCGAAACACGAGCCGTATCTAGATTATCTTTTCTCAGAAGAATAATACATTGTATTGTCAAGGACAGACAAGGCTTTGCACTGCGTTCGGAGGAAGAGAAATGTGTTTTGATAGCAAGGGAATTTTTTTCGTAGTATACTGCACATTCAATGTCTTGTAATTATAAATATTTAATTACTTAACTTGTGGTTATCGGTCTTCGTTAGATTTTTATGTAAATATTTTTTTATATCCCTAATCATTCATAATAATATGAAGTGTTAACTGGAGTGAAGGATTGTGTTCAGTGTTTATTTTATTACAGTCGCCTATTTTATCAGTTTTTTAATCGTCATATCTTACCCCCATCCCTTTTCTTCCTCGTTGAGATTATATCGGAAAGCCATGAGTACGGCAATTTCCTATATTTGAGTTGGTGTAGAGCCCAAATTGGCTTCGCCAAATACGCCATTCATAGGAGATACATTCCAATCTAAGCAAGGAATTACTCGGACGCAGTCAGACAATAGATGTGTCCCATTGACACCCTGGATGTTTGTTGCAAGCCTGTCTTCAATGTGTATTTCGGATCATTGCACATCGGAGAATAATAGTGTCAATATTCCCAATTACGACGTAGAGGTCTAACTAAGCCAATATTACTCAATATACGCGCAAACGCGATGTATTGACTACTACATACACACATACATACATCACGCCCTTCTCCCACAGGGGTAGGCAGAGATCACTTCCTTCCACTTGCTACGATCCTTACATACTTCTTTCGCTTCATCCAATCTCATCAATCTCTTCATGCATGCCCGTCGGTTTCGGGTACTCTTGACCTGGCCCTTTTTCAATAGACTTTCAATTTGATTATGAAAGATCCGCCTAGGCCTTCCCCTTGCCATTTCTCCATTCACTTTCGCCATGTAAATCCTTTTTGTCATTCTCCTTTCATCCATTCTTTCGACGTGACCAAACCATGCGAGCATCCCTTTCTCAATTACATCTTCTTTCAAACCACACCTTTCTCTTATCACACTGTTATACAATCGGTCGCTCAGCCTTACTCCAGCCATACTCCTCAACGCTCTCATTTCTACTGCATTTATTCTACTTTCATGCTTCTTCTCCCATACCCAACTTTCGCTTCCATACATTAATGTCGGAACCAGCACTCCGTTATGAACAGCCATACGAGCCTTTCTGGACACGCTTTGGCTGTTCATAAAAGACTACTATATTATAAATAATAGTATAGATAGAGTATAGAACATACTGCGCCGACCCCAGATAGTCTGGGAACATGGCAGGGAGAAGAAGAAGATGGAGTACAGATATAAAAGAGTTTTTATTTCATCATCAGCCTTTTAGTGCTGCCACTGCTGCGGCACAGTTCTTTCGTACATTCCTTATTATGTAATAAGTTTATTCTTTAAGGGAATGTTTCACAATAGACTAGCAAGTTCTACGTAGCTTACTTCGCAGATCATTTAACAGTTGTAATATGAAATATATATCAATTGAACTGCAAAGTAAGCCACTTCGAACTTACTTGTCGATTGTGAAACAGGCCCTACATCTTTTATTATTATTATTAAAGGCAAAGGTAATAAATATAGTATATTGTTGCATAAAGCAATGCTGTTATTGCTTTAGGTTAAGTGAATCGGAAGTTAACGGTAAGCAAGTGGACAGATGGTAAAATATAAGAGTATTCAAGTTGTTTTTATTATTTAAATAAGTAACCTACCTACGTATAATAATTATGTATATGGTTTGAAGAATATTAGATTGCGTTATATTTAGTAGTGGACTTTTATTGGTGGTCTTATAGTGTATCACTATATATTTAGCAGTATGTAATTGTGTTTGTCAGGAAGTTTCGATTTAATCAATCTATTTAGTGAGAACGTGTAAATGCATCGATATATCCGGGTTAAATAATTACTGTACTAAGCTTTATTTTAAATATACCAAAATGAAGTTGCTTTGTTTTAAATTTGATACATAATTTTAACCAGTAACCGCTTTAATTTTCAATGAGTTCTTATTGAGGGTCCATTATCCAAAATACGCTCGCAAAATGAACGAATAAAGTTTAAATCCACGCTGTTGTTACAAGTTATAATGAATTTGCAATGCATGTAGAAAATTCAACAAGTTCTACATTGCCGATTATCAACAAAATCCGACTGCAAATGAATGGTGAAATTTTACGCCGGAAATCTGTTACGCCCGGTCGAATTCGTTAAAGCAACCGTGCAATTTCCATAATAAATTGCGCGAGTTTAACAACGCCGTCAAGTTTTAACTTCCCTTTAGACGTTTTAAATCTTAACGCCATTAGCTAGTTTAATTTTGCATAATACTTACTGCCGCACTCAGAGACGTCGAATAACCTTAATGAGTACTTAACGTCAAAAAATGACAATTCAAAACTATTCGCTATTCTTGCCGGGTCTATGGTCTAGATTTGAATGAAAATGTTTGACATTAAATACTCATTAAAGATATTTGACGTCTCTGAGTGCGGCAGTTAGTATTTGACATTTAATACAAAAATCAAAAAACTCAAAGACATACTTATAAAACCACTGACGATGTTATTACAAAAGAGTCTAACTGCCGCACTTAACTTCAATTAACTTTAATGAGTATTTAATGTCAAAAATTTTCATTCAAATCTAGACCATATACCTGGCAAGAATAGCGAGTAGTTTTGAATTGTCATTTTATGACGTTAAGTACTCATTAACGTTATTTGAAGTCGGCAGTAACATTCTATCAATTAATGTTAATGAGTGCTTAAATCATCGCTGCAGTGTCACAAATTATTGACAAAAAAGTGACAACATTAAAATCAGAAGTTTTAAACACTTGTTAACCAAAACACGCCTTTAACACTTTTATAACAACACCGTGTCGCCAATTCATGATTTACTTTTGTAACAAAAAATATATTTAGAAGATAGCAAGAGGTCAAAGTTAATCCGAACCAACCTATTGGTAATGGTCTTACTGCCGCACTCAGAGACGTCAATTAACTTTAATGAGTATTTAATGTCGAAAAATTTCATTCAAATCTAGACCATAGACCCGGCAAGAATAGTGACTAGTTTTGAATTGTCATTTTTTGACGTTAAATACTCATTAACGTTATTTGACGTCTCTGAGTGCGGCACCTAGTTGGATTTCTTTGTTCACAGTAGTCAGACAAGGTCAAGTTTGTTTTGGGACTACTTTGATATTGTTTTTGAACAAATTAAGTGGTTCGATGAAGCACAGTAGACGTAAATTAAATACGCCAATCATAAAACAATAATAAACTGTCAAAATAACAGCTTCTAATCACAGAAGTCTTCTTAGTTGTACCACTGTTACAATGCGTTGCCTCTGTTGTACTTGTGTATAAAGGTTTCCTTTTGTTAATTGAACGCTAAAAGTACACGAAAAATGTAAAATTCTCTTTAGTGAAATAATTCTGAGGCTAGCTCTAGTTTATTGGCAACCGTATCCATCTAAGGATAAATCAGTGATGAGGAATAGGCAGCAGCGTTCCTCTTATACCTACCACCTAGCAAAGTACTGCGACTTCTGTGCCCGATAAATGGCAAAAGGCTTGCCACCTATTACATGGGACCTAGCAATTGGCGAAGCGTGGGTGCTAGTTCACCTCTGCCTACCCCTTCGTGGATATAGGCGTGAATTGTGTATGTATGTATGTATGTATCCATCTCTATCCTAGTTCTTGAGTGAAAACGGATATTATTTTATTTTGACTAGTTTTAAGCATCCTTATTATTATTACAATTTTGAACTCTATACAGAAACCTTATTTATTATCAAATTTCTGCTACAAACACCCACTCTTAGAGGAGTACCGCAGATTCAATGAACAATGACGGTGGAGCCTTCGTCTAGTGCGGCAAAAGAAGCTTTATGTTCTAGGAATAGGAATCATAATTGAGAAGCCGAATACTTGAGTGCACTTAACGAGTATGTTATGTGCTCTTATTTTAAAACCGAGCTTGAATAATACGGCACTATCTCTACTCATAGGTGGCGAAAGACTATCCTGGGAATAATAACTATGAATATTGTGGTGACGGCAGAGCAGAATATAATATAATTGTCACCACCCCCATCTCTCCCGTGGGTGTCGTACAAGGCGACTAAGGGTAAAGACAGCAATGAGTAATGGGCAGCAGCATTTCTCTCATACCACCTAGCAATATAAATTTGTACTGCGATTTATGTGCCCGATATATGGCAATAGGCTCGCCACCTGTTACATGGGACCGAACATAATTGGCGAAAAGTGGGTGTTAATTCACCTCTGCCTACCCCTTCGGGGATATAGGCGTGATTTATGTAATATTGTGGTTAGCGAAAGTTCGAAAAACTACAGTATATACACACATACATATATTGCATGTACTAATTTTTCTAACATTTATTTAATGTTCAAATTAAAATCAAAATGGTAATTTTCATATCGTTGAATATCAGTTAAATCTGCCAATCGTGAAATAATTCAACACTGCATCACCACCAAAATACGATATGATCAAGCCATTTATCGCTTTGAACTGTCAAAGATCCATAGGTTTTTGACAGTTTAAAGCGACAAATTGATTTATGTGTTTGTGTACTATATTGCGCTGAACTGCAATGTGATATTAAGCTGTTGGTCAAGATCACGGATTGTTGACATTTATCAAGCTCCACTGATCCTGTGAGGTGGAATATGTATCCTTCTCTGGATTTTCTTCAATACATACGTAAAGCGTGAATATGGCAATGCTGATAGTTTTACTATACACATAAAGCTGCCACTGTCAAATCAAATCTATCTATACCTAGCTAACATAAATGGCTAAATGTGGGTGTTAATTCACATCTGCCTACCCTTTCGGGGATAAATAGGGGTGATTTATGTATGTACTTTAAATGTATGTTATTTCGAATCGTCCACGGAGTATTCATGAGGTCATGGCAAGGTTTGTTGCCGCTTGGGGCCGTAGTAATTGCGAATACGCTCCAGGCCGCGAATTAATTGTAACAAAGAAATTGTCATATCTACAGCGCACTGCGGTTCTATCATGAATAAATATGAAGATTCATGAATTTTTCTTTGTGGTGTGTAGATAAAAGTATTATTGGGGATCGAGCGGCGTGTTGCGCCGGCAAATTTATATTCAAACACGTTAGGACAAGGTTTGTCTTAGCGTTTCTGTGAATACAAGAGCTAACCGCTCATGTGTATACTAAGGGCCTGTTACCACTTCTGTGATTTTTGTCAGCATCTATTGCATTGAAACAGTTACTTACTAAGGTAACTAGTCTGAAAGTACATTCAAAATTCTTTATTCTTATAGAGTAAATATTTATGTAACTATGTATTTAAATTTTTGATCTAAATGACTAATGGGAACTAGGTAAGTTGCATAGGTTCAGCCGATTTAAACACATGTCCAATAAATTGACTATATTTGCAAAGACTATAATTATCAAGTCATCCACTCGCTTTTGTTTCAATACATCCATCACACAAGAAAGGTGATAGTTATTGAATGTTTAGAAAAGTGATGGAAAAATATTCCTATTAATATTTCTTTTTTTGAATGAATGAAGCAAATAAATACTTTGGACGCAGTTCATAAGATTCCCGTCTCTCTAATATCGAAGTATTATTTACCACAGAAACTAGTTTGCGCTTGATTTCGCAAAACTAAATTGACATAGATGTCAATTTGATCTCGGATTTTCTGCGAACTGGATTTATTTTGATATGTTGGATGGCAATCAGTAAGACTAATGGGCGACTCAAAATGTATTGCGTAAATATTATTGGCAAGTAATTTGTAGCATCTTTCATGGTCATGTTTTTATTAGGTCTGGTTTTTCGAAGAGAAAATTTATTTATTATTTATAAAGTAAATTAGTTTTGTAATGTTTATATATCAATGTTTTAGAAAAAGGTTTAAGAACACCCATGAACATTTCTCGTGTAGAAGCCTGCACAGGCTTTTCCTTTGACGACGCTGCGCGCTGTTAAATGCTGTCATATAGTCATTAACATTCGAGTGGTGAATTATATTAACATTTATTTTTGTATGAAATTAATTTCTGACGAATTACCAAAAGTCGTAGAACAAACGTTCTTGCTTATGATGTTTGCTATCTGGTCCTGCAAGGAGCTGCTACTTTACAATTAACTCTGTATAATGTTCAAAATAAAAATCAAATCAATAATATTCAGTACCGTTTCATTTTCTGTCTATTATGTCACACGTATCTCTGCGATATACATGTATATCTAGGTGACGTTCGAGGTAAACTACATCGGTTAGTCGTCCGGAACGGTTCAGTATCATCGAGCCGTGATACGGGCCACGCTTCGGTGTCGGGGAATTTAATTTCCTTACATATATAAATATATGACGGGTTCTGGGGTTTTTTTATATTGTATCTACATAAATAGATTTTTTTCGATTACCTTCGAGAGTGACTTGCTTACAGTGACGAGTTCGATCGCGATTCAACGTTTGAAAGGTTTTCCACTTTTAGAAGTTTTTATGTTGGAGATAATTTTAGCTTTTCGACTGATAAATGTTTTTAATAGAAACTGGTCAATGTTGAGTCATGATAGTTTAAAGTCTTAAAAAACGTGGAAGACGCGGCGTTGGTGGTAATTATAATTATTAAATATCCCTACTAGTGAGCCTCAGACCTAATAAATAGATCATAATTAATATAAGGACTATAATAACTTGTTTTAAATTAAGCAATGTTCGCTAAGCCCTTTAATTTGAAGAATTACCAAAAAATATAACATTTAGTCCTTCCGAAGCAAGGGGCTTAAAGAAGGAATGAGCCGTTGGTCTGGAGATGCATCTACAGTCGTTATTAATACCGATCA
This sequence comes from Cataclysta lemnata, assembly GCA_963931975.1. Lineage (NCBI taxonomy): Eukaryota > Metazoa > Arthropoda > Insecta > Lepidoptera > Crambidae > Cataclysta > Cataclysta lemnata. The sequence goes on from OZ008342.1 coordinate 6,781,199, forward strand.
ATACGCACTGAGCCATAATGTGGGCATTATGGTACATTCTCCCAATATTCTTCCGTTTATAGGGAAGGCCTGTACCCCCAGTAAAAAGGGCCAAGCTGGTGATGATGTTAAGAAATACTATTAACACCTAAATTGAGTTAATAAAATTTCATAAAAGTAGCCTTCGTTCAAATGCAATTTCCAATTTCAAACTAGTCCTAGTGTTGCACCACGCTAGAAATAATTTTATCGATAGACTGTGGCGCTGCGATTTTGCAGGGTTCAAATTACTGGGCCGGAACTGTTCGGTTACTATCCAGCCGTGATACGAGTCTGTCGCATCGTTGCCGGGAATTTCATTTCCTTGTCGGGAATATTCGTGAGATTTTTGTGGATAATGTTCTTTTTGCGTATTTGATTTATATTGCTGCCTTGACAATAAGTACAGTTGCTTATGACAAAGAGTTCTTTGCCGGTCACTGAGCGGGAATTCGTCGCTTTATGAAGGATCGTGTTTTGTACACTTCCACATACATATAGGTGATATGAAATATTGAGAGTTAAACAATGAAGTGAATGAAAATGTATGTGATTGATAGTGCATTAGAAATATCGAAAACATACGCAGGTACGTCATTTGTTGGCTATAAATATTCAAATCGATTGCTAAATGCCAAGTTAAATAAGGTTAAAATTCATCACATAAATTATAATGCAATTGTTTTGTATTGTTTGACGTGCTGTTGATACTGTAGGCTACTCTCCTACATTTATTTAGTTTATTTATAATAATTACATATATTATTAAACTATTTATCATTGTATCTATATATTACACATAAAATAAATAATCACCTATACAACCTATTTATGTAACTGACGTGCACCCCGCGCCGCATCGCGTTGCCTAGCAAGGAATCAACAAGGTCTCGAAGTATGTAATGTCGGCTAATCCTGTTATGTTTCTTAGTTTTCTGTTAGATATCTTATCAATTCGCCTCTTGTTGATTATACTTCTCTCCATGGCTCGCTGGCTCACCTTCAATCTGTTTACTCTGAGCTTTGGTGAGTGCCCAAGTTTGGCAACCATAAGTGAAGATTGGCAGGACACATGCGTCAAACAGTTTTTTCTTGATATTTATGCTAGTTTGGTTGTTTTTCATTATTGTTTTTAGTGACCAATACCTTTTCCATGCATTGCCAACCCTTCTATCCATTTCCTTAGTCATCGAGTCATTTGGTGAAACTAATTGATCGGATCGGATCAGAGTGTTGGGCAACGAAAGCGAGGGATGAAAGAAAAATGCATGCAGCGGAAATGAGAATGTTGAGATGGATGTGTGGGGTGACTAGGAAAGACAGGATTAGAAATGAGTACGTTAGAGGAAGTCTGAAAGTAGCGCCGATGATCGAAAAATTGAGGAGTAACAGGTTAGCGTGTAATGAGGAGGGATGAATGTTACGTTACTAGAGGTATGTTAAGTATGGATGTGCATGGACCTAGAATGAGAGGAAGACCTAAGAAGCGATGGATGGATTGTGTGAAAGATGATATGGGAAAGAGGGGAGTCAATGCTCAGCTCACATCTAACAGAAGAGAGTGGAAGAAGACATGTTGTGCCGACCCTACTTAGAGTAGGATAAGAGCGGAGAGAAAGAGAAGGCTTTATATCGATAATAACTGGAAACAGTCTTTACTTTGCTATGGACTTTTATTAATTAATTATTTAGTTGTGACAAGTAGTACTGGCGGAGATCAGCTAGATCTGTAAGTTCCTTGGTGTCTTACCAATATACGCAATTCTTCCTACCCCACGGGAAGAAATGGGCGTGATTGATGTTGTATCATCATCATAAGTTCTTTAAAGTCCCCACAGCTGAGGCCTTGCTTATGGATGGAAGAATAATGGATACCTATAATAAATTATAGTAATAAGCAAATAAATCAAAATACTTGTGCTACTTACAACTAATTAAGATAATACGATGAAATTAAAAGAAAAAAGTTGTTAACTTACATACCTACTTTGTTTGTGATGGGAATTAAAAAACAATCGTTAAATATTTGCGTTGCAGTTTTGTGTTTGTAGTGAAAAGCTGTATTCGGTACATGATTGTTTTCATGAGCACGCTCAAAAAGGAATGTTTGGGTGGGATCCAATTATTCCACGCAAGTAGGCGCCCGGGGGGTCGTGGGATCATGTCCAGCCATATCATTTTTATACTTCATTTGCTGCTGGTTCTCGTTGTGTACCGGAAAAAATAAAATATGTCATTTACCTTACTGATTTGAGAGACGTGCTTACGAAGAATAGATAAAATGAAGAATTATTATGCAAGAAATCTCTTCCGCGGGTGTCGTACAAGGCGACAAGGGTTAAAACAGTGATGAGGAATGGGCAGCAGCGTTCTTTTTATGCCACCTAGCAATGAACTACGACTTTCGTGCCTTATGGGACCTACATGGGACCTAACATAATTGGCGAAACGTGGGTGTAATTCACCTCTGCCAGCCCCTTCGGGGATATAGGCGTGATTTATATGTATGTTATTATGCAAGAAAAAGTATGACATAATTATCAATCTATCTTGACATAATGGAAATTGGCGCTCGACAGTGTCTACTGATATATTTGGCTTCTTCTGCTTCTGGAAAATTAACCGAATGTGCCGCTCAGCCACGTGGCCGTTTCCTCGAAAGCGCCAAAAGATGGCGCTGGCGTCCAGTCAATTTAATTTGATTCTGTTTTCTCTTAATTATCATGATCATCACAAGCCCTTTAATGTCCCTTATGATGAAAAAGTATAGGGGTGATGGGCCATTAGCGAAATAAAATTTCTAGCATCGTTCGCTTACAAGTTGAAAAGGTAGAGAAATATCGACAAGCTAAATAACGTCCTGGTTGACTAAGTTTCGTTTCCCTCATCAGGACTAATAAATAATGTTACTAACATTTATATAATATTGGAATAAAAAACAAATTAAGAAAAAAGAGTCCATTTTCCTATGCGTCAACAACGCCATTAATTTTACAAGCCGAAACAAATCAATTCAATCTAATATAGAGGAAACTTTCTCTAACAAACATCTCGGAGTCCTAATGTGATTTTGGAGCTTTCAAAGGTGATTATTTGCTTAGGAGTTGCTGAGAGGCGTAGCGCTTCTCATATCGTCGTTGAGGCTTGACCCAAATAAACATGGCCGGAAAACTCGTGTCCATCACCGTGGGAGTTATACTTTCCAAATTGAATTCTGCGCTAGGGCTCCTGTTTATCGCTTAGGACGGAGTGCGCCGAATATCCCGTCCGTTCCGTTACGCAACAGTTAGGGAGAGTTGTTTGTGGTGGCCAGTTGTTTATACCATAAAGATATTTTATGAGGGGTGTCGTGAGGCTGGAAAAAACTGGGTTTAATGAGGTGAGCTGAAATTCCGAACAGCACTTGAAATTTAAAAGGAAATTGACTATTGTTACTCGCATTTTTGCATTGTGTTTGTTATGATTTTGGGGTGGATTTTGCGCGGTTAGAGGAAGGAAGCCTCTTTTGTATAACATATTGATAATGTTAATAAGACAATCGTCGTCATTATTGTAGCTATTTATTCATAAAACTATACCTAAGACACAAGAGGTGTCTTTCATTAATTCATTTATAAATAGTATGAAGAGCTCTAATAATGTAAGTAAAGACAGTCCGCTTGTAGCGCTGACTCAAGGTATAATGAATAGATAATATAATGAACGAATCAAAAAAGTTTTAAAAACAAAAAGAATTTCGGATGTATAATTAATTAAAAATGGCCAGGTAAGAGCAAAAACAGTGACGTGTCGCTATCACGGGGTGTGCCTCGTTATAGCATTATCCTCATATATAATAAATGGCGGGTATATAAATTTCCACCTGTTTCCTCAAGGAACTAGAGACAGTGGAACGACTGGGAATGTAACGATCTTTAATACAAGACTGCTTGCTTCCCGTTTTATACCTCCTTCCACTACATTGATCCTCGTACGAATTATGCACACATGTATACACTTTGTTTGGTGTTGCGCGATACGTGCACACTTGTGTGTATATAACGCAAACGATTTCAAAGGTTCGATTTTTCTTTTTGCTTTTTGGTTTAAAATATTTACTCGGTGGTAATGATTAACTTTTGAATGTAATGTAATGTGTTACCAAGAACTTCTGAATTGTCGAATTTAATACAGAGTCAATCATAAAGTTTAACTATAAACCACAGGCTTAAAAGGTCTTGCAACTTGCACTTTTTTAATAATTTCAACGGGTTTGTGAAATTATTAAAAAAGTGAAAAATAAAAAAAGACTAAAATCGAGAATTAAAGTAACGATGGAGTCAACGGCAGTCTTTGATGTAATCCGTGATCAGATACGCACTATAATATTTACTGGAATCTAGAATTGTTGCAAAAACATACAACCAATTTTAACCTAAATAGCAGATAACATTCACAAAACTCTTCACGTTTTCATAGAGGAATAACATGCTACGAGATGTTACGCGGAATACAGAATTGCTATTGCAAAAGAAAATTGTACTTGAAACACAATACTTACGTTAGAAAACATCGAAAATGGTCGTTGAAATTGAAACTAGTTGTAGCTGAAATAAAAAATTCTCTATATCTTTTCTCTATACTTTAATTGAAATGAATATATTCTACCTTTTCTTCAGTGCAGACTAAGAAAATAATCTTTCTGACTCATGAGTTATCATCTAATAATCCACTCATACCTTAGTAATGAATAAATATATTTCTTGCCCTTCACCGTGCAGGTGCCCCAAGGTACATACAAACAAACACAAATCACGCCTATATCCCCGAAGGGTTAGGCAGAGGTGAACTAGCACCCACGTTTCGCCAACTATGGCAGGTCCCATGTTAATAGGTGTTGAGCCTATTGCCATTTATCGGGCACAAAAGTCGCAGTACATGCTAGGTGGTATAAGAGGAACGCTGCTGTCCATTCCTCATCACTGATACCTTAGTCGCTTTGTACGACACCCACGGGAAAGACTTCGGGTGGTGACAATTGTATTCTACTCTGCCGTCACCACACGGCCTTGGATGATGATGATTGATGATGATGAAGAAATATTCACTTATTGGTATTTTATTGACCTGGGAAAGAAGAGGTAAAGAAATCAAGTAGGTAAAAACACTAGCTAGACTTAGGTTTTATTAGTTGCCTACCTAGCTTTCACTAGATTTACGAAACTTCCGCTGCTTCACGCTATGCAAACGGTGCGAGGTGTTTCCAGGACCTTAATACTTACAAGGAAACTTGTAGGCGTAGGCTTGTCACATACGTGCCCACCTCCTCGATTCGGGTTCTTTATACAAAACTAGTGATGTCCATGCACCATAAAATACAAATCGATTAGGCAGTCAATCACTATGTTTCCCAATGAATTAAGAGGAGGAAAATTATCCAAATAAATTAGACCAAATGAATGGATTATGGTGTAAAAAATGTAACGGATTCACAGGCCGTGTGGTGACGGCAGAGTAGAATAAAATTGTCACCACCCCAAATCTCTCCCGTGGGTGTCGTACAAGGTGACTAAGGATAAATCAGTGCTGAGGAATGGGCAGCAGTGTTACTCTTATACCTACCACCTAGCAAAGTACTGCTAATTTTGTGCCCGATAAATGGCAATAGGCTCGCCACCTATTACATGGGACCCCTTCGGTTATGGGACCTCTTCGGGGATATAGGCGTGAATTATGTATGTATGGATTCACAGATCACAGTATTAGCTCATTACTTCCGTAATACAATGCGTAAAATGTCTTCTTAATTATTACATTATTTTATTACAGTCATATGGATTTATACATAAAATACGAGCCCATTTTCGTCTTTGAGCCATCAAACAAATTTAAATAATAATAAAACAGATGGTAATAGACACGCCCCTTATTACATGGGACCTAACATAATAGTCGAAACGTAGGTGTTAGTTCACCTCTGCCTACCCCTTCGGTGTATGTTTAAACTAAAAATAAACAAAAAATACTTGGTACATACATATATACGAACATAATATAAATGTTAGAAACCTCTTTTATCTTGGTAAAAAAGTTCAGTTCGATTATTCTGTTTCGCATCCCTACCGTTCGGCGCCCTCGTCAGTTAGCGCAAACATTGCGATATTGGGGGGCTAACAGGGAACGTATTAGATACATTACAATTCCTCTGACGTTTGATAGGAAAACAGGAGTTTTTATTTGAGGAGCACCTGCGAATTCGTTTTGTACATATTTGATGGCAAAATTTGCGGAGACCCGCTTTTTTGTTGATGCCGCCGCTCGCCGAAACTTCAGATATAATTGAATCAGCTGGCAGTCAGAATTTATTGTTGCCCTTTCGCTAGCGAATATTTGATAGGCCTCTTTTTTCAGACACCGGACTGTTATGCGCTGAGTGTTTATGTTGCTATTCTATTGACTAGGAGAATTTTCCCTTGTTGTTAGTCAAACTGTACAGTCGACAACATGTAAGGCACCACAAAATGTCATATTTTCTCAATCTACTTTGTGCTTTACTACCAACTAGTTACGGTTGATAAATGATTGAGAAATGGAATAACTTGGATTCTTATATAAAATGATAATAAAGTTGAAAAATTCTTCTCCGTTGCCTACTTTGTGGACGGAGAAGGTAGAACATTAAATACCTTGGGTCATCATCATTTTCGTTATATTCCACTGGTTTATAGAAATAACGTCATGTTATTTTGTTTATGAGAGTTTCCGCTCTGTGCAGTAAGTATGTTCGCTTTGAGTCCACTTATCCCACGACAATATCGACGAATCAATCAAGGAATGGGCAAGGAAAAAACATTGTAATTTATGGGCTGATTCAATATTTATCTGGCACGCTTAACGCCGTGACATCTTTGGATCAGTCTAGAAGGATATTTATTTCCAAACACAGATTATTTACATCTTCCGCAAAGAAATCATCCATCTGAATGTAAATACGTAATATCCAACATTGAATACATTTTTGCGAATTTGAATTAAGTTAGGGAAAATATGGACTCGAGTAAATCAGGATCAACATTAATTTGCTACGTTATCGATGAAATATTGGCAGAAAAGTGAATCGTAGGCGGACGGAGGAACGGTGGAGGTTTGTGTTTGATTTTGGGTTTTAATTCCAAGGTGATAAGTCACTTTATTACGCGCGCTGAATTTAAATGATTTCTTTGAATTGACTTGTTTTCTAATCTTAGGAATGCCTTATTTATCAATGCGAGATTAAAATAATGATAAAAAAATGTCAATAAACTTTTCATCGCGTCCAAAATAAGTCGTAGGAGCGCGTGTAATATAAATGAATTTCTACTAGAGACCAGGAATAAATTCGTTGGTTCTCACCGCCTGTATATCATGCCGGCGTAAGATACAATTTAAACAAACAAATCCGTGACTCCGAAAACAAACATGTAACGCATACCCTGAATACTGCCCATGCTAACATAATTATAACACTGCGCTGTTTTATAAAAAATAAATTGTATAATATTGGAACATATATTGAAAATTGTATGGAAAATTTATAGAAAAGTGAAAAAAAAAATTATAATTTTGTATTTTTGATATCTATATCTATGTATATGACTTAGTTAGGACGCCGTGTTGACCCGCGATCTTCTATTGTTTTTTCTATTCACATTTTGGAATCCGCAAATAGAACACAATTTTCTTACCGCATTATTGTAAACTATTTTCAATAAATTATTTATGTGTAACTAATCGCATTATTATTAGTCTACACACTGGCTATTGGCCAAGAGGTTCCGGGTGCGAATCCTGGTACGTACGATCAAATATTTGTGCTGAACACGGTCGTTGTAAATAAGCGTAGGTGTTAATAAATATTAACTATTTAACTTTTTCGGATTAAAGTCTCGTTAATAAAGGTTTGCCAAACATTGCTATTATTTTGACCCGACGTTTCGATCACTTTTCAATGGCCGTTGTCACTGGGACACTGGGAGGACACACGTGCTCGTGCAAATTAATACTATCAGAACTTAATACGCATAGTTTTACACCTTAACGTGTGTGTAGTTTCGAATTTCATATCAAAGTCTCCTGAAGACGTTCCGAAAAATCCATGAAGAAGAATTTTATATTCTCAACAAAGTTTTCACTGTAAGCGTGACCGCACTCCGGTTCCGGTACAACTACGTTCCACGAAGATATTGTACGATTGGCTGTTGAGTATTCGTGCCTTACCCCGCAAGAAATTGCAATTGACAGCAATCCCCTACGGATGTAACTGAAGCAAGGGTCGATAGCCGAACTCACCTAAAACTACGATTATTTACAAATATTGCTCCAATATATATGACGAATTGTCCAAACTAGGTAAATGTTGGATTCGGATGCATACCTTTAATATTTAATTACGTTATATAATATCTGAAAATCATATGATGTGTTGCCCACACACTTAATTCACTGTTAAAAAACGTTTCGACGACGAAGTACCAAAATTACATTCCATCTTACATTTTTTCAGTTATATAACCAAGTCAATTGATTTGTTTATACATGGGACCTGAAAAAGTTGGCGAAATTTGGGTGATATTGTGATTTATAATATGCATGTATGGAAAAAATTAATATGGCAATAAGTTGCGTCTAAGTTATTGTAGGGGAAAGTGGTAGAAATTGGGTATAAAAGAGGGCACTCATGTTAATTGAAACTGATTTTTTTTAAATGATTATTTTTACGTCAGACAAATAGACAAAGAGAGAAAGTAAGAAAGAGAGAAAGTAAAAGAATAAATATAATACTTAACTTTTAATAAAAAAGAGAGAAAGTAAAAGAATAAACTAAGAAATTTCGCTGAGGCTGGTCATTGGATGGGTGACCGAAAATTTATTATCATGAGCTCCTCCGTGCTTCGGAAGGCACGTTAAGCCGTTGGTCCTGGCTGCATCTGCAGTCGTTAATACCCACCAACCCGCAATGGGCCAGCGTGGTGGGTTATGGCCCAATCTCCCTATATTCTTCCATCCATAGGGAAGGCCCGTGCCCCAGCAGTGGGGACATTAAAGGCCTGGTGATGAAATGAAATGACGTCAGACAAATGTGGGTCTGGTACAAGATTTAAACACATTAATATTACAACGAACCTTGTTAAAGACAACAAATTCATATAACAAACATTAGTGCTAAGCATATTTAAGTAATTTATTATGTAGTATTTTTTGTTATTATGAGAAACATCTAAAAGTAATATGCAAGATTTGATGGATCAGCCGTCGTGTCGTGTAACACCGTTTCTGCATTAGCTGGACCAAATATAAAGACAGAGGGTTTCATGTCTAATGGAACCGTTTTTGTGAAGTGAGAAAGGCCATCGAAAGAGAAAATATTTAAGCTTCACAAATTACACATAGGTACCTTTTAGATACCGAATTTCAAAACGTAAATGGCTTTGTACAGTACACTTATAGCTTTAAATAGGTGGTACTGTGAAAAACTGTTGGTACCTACCATGTTTGCAAATAACAGATTGAGGTTAAATAAAAAATGATGCTTGTAAATTGGTATTTGGCAGACAATTTTTTTTTACAATCACTAAAAAACTACGCGGAAAATAATGTTAATGCGTTAGGAGAGGTTTAAGTAGAAGTACATTCACTCAACTGTGCCATGTGGTGACGGCAGAGCTGAATACAATTGTCACCACCCCAAATCTAAGAGATTTTGTCCACTATTCGATTTTAATTTTAACATTATATAAATGTTAGAAAAATTAGTACAAATATTTTGGGGTTAGAAAAAGAATTTAGAAAAATTATGATCTTGAGGCGGGAATCGAACCCGCGTCCGCTGCTATCCGGGCAGGTGCCTGACCGCTCGGCCACCCAAGACACTAATTAACTTGCCGAAATTCTTCTAAACTTTACACTTCACGTTGTAAGCCAACGGGTACCCTCGCAATGTAGAAATAAATTTTGTCCACGTCCCGTACCAGGCCTACGGAAGTGGAGACATACGCCCCCGGTCCCTCCCGACATAGACATCGTAGTCGTTCTGACATCACCACATAAACACAGGCATTACTAATAGATTACAGAAGGCCTACTCTGCTAAACTTAATTCTAAAACCGACACTGTTTTGTAGCGTTAGGTGTTGTCTCAATGTTTAGGGAATTATTATTAATATTTTAATTTTATTTTGACAACTATTTCGACTTTAGCCGTTTATTATAATCCGACATTCACAGATGTAAAAGGAGTTATAAAAATGATAGTTTTGATTGCGCCTTGCTGTATAAAGTCGGCCTTCTTATCTAATTGGGGCTCAAAGGCTCGTCCATTTGTTAAAATAATTCGCTACAGGCAATTAAGGCGAAATTTAAATTCCGCTGCTACCGGCGAAAGGCCCCTTAGTCAATCGATCCTGAATAGACGTTTATCTATAGGGAGCCGAGTGGCAGGCTTGGCTGAGGCTCCGTTACTCTCATTTACATGCAAATCGAGATGAATACCCTCAGACGCATGCTCGCTGTACCGACTGCTGTTCACACATCGGAAAATTGCTAAGGCTCTTTCAATCTTTGGTGTGCAAGCCGGAAACAAAAGAGGCGTTTAGACTGTAGATTCTATTACTAAACGTTTTTGTAAAAGTGGTTAGAAATAGTCCGAAAAATTATAGTTTTCATGCGGGAATTAAAGCTGCGTTCTCTGCAATCCGGGTAGATGCCTATACCACTTGGCCACCCAAGACGTATTTTTAATTGACTTTTATTTAAGCATATATTGTTAGAAAAACTGTTGCTGAGGAAAAGAAAAATTTTCGCATCAGAACGAATTTTTCTCTGACCGCTTTTTATTAACTTATACCACCTAGCAATAGTACTGCGACATTTGTGCCCGATAAATGGCAATAGGCTCGCCACCTATTACATGGGACCTAACATAATTGGCGAAACGTGGGTGCTAGTTCACCTCTGCCTACCCCTTCGGGGATATAGGCGTGATTTATGTATGTATGTATGTCCGTACGATAAAATTTCGGTTTGGTGATGGTGAACTCTAGCCTTGGTCAGAGATGAAGGGTGATGACTAATTGTATTCTCCTCTGTGGCCACCCTACGCCGCATTGATTATATTATTACATTTTAATAAAATGAACACGCGACTGTCCAATAAACTATCAAAGTTAATTCCGCTTATAGGATATTGTCAAGTATAAACATAATATGTGTGTGTCTACGTGACTGCACATAAATTCAGCTTCGGGGAGAAGTTAGTTTATTTATTAGTCATCTCACTTGTTTACTCCCTCCGAAGTGTTGAAAGTTTGTGTCTTCTCCGCTAAGTTTGCAATATGTATGTACCAGCCTTTATGTCGTAACGGCTCGTCGTGTGTCGTGTCTTGTAATATTTTAGCATTATATTCCCTACATTTGCACTCTGATTTCACGTCTATCATGCATTGTGTAATAAACGAAAAAGAAACTTAATTCTCTTCACACATATCGCAATTTTAAAGCGTATATAGTAGTGTGTTGGCCGTGTGGTGACGGCAGAGTAGAATACAATTGTCACTACCCCAAATCTCTCCCGTGGGTGTCGAACAAGGCGACTAAGGATAAAACAGTGATAAAGAATGGGCAGCAGCGTTCCTCTTATACCTACCACCTAGCAATATATTGCGACTTCTGTGCCCGATAAATGGCAATAGGCTCGCCACCTATTACATGGGACTTGACATGATTGGCGAAACGTGGGTTCTAGTTCACCTCTGCCTACCCCTTCGGGGATATAGGCGTGATTTATGTATGTATGTATATAGTAGTGTGGCCCACTGTGTGACGGCAGTTGGCCGTGTGGTGACGGCAGAGTAAAATACAATTGTCACCTCCCCAAATCTCTCCCGTGGGTGTCGTTACAACGCGCCTAGGGATAAATCAGTGATTATGAATGGGCAGCAGCGCTCCTCCTATACCACCTACCACCTAGGCTAGCAATGTACTGCGAGTTTTGTGCCCGATAAATGGCAATAGGCTGGCCACCTATTACATGGGCCTTGATATAGTTGGCGAAACGTGGGTGCTAGTTCACCTCTAGCTACCCCTTCGGGGATATAGGCGTTATACTCTTGACCTGGCCCTTATTTAATTGTTGGGAATCGGGTTATATGGACGCTCCGCCACTGGTATGTATATAGTAGTGCACCGTGCGGTGACAGCAGAGCAGAATACAATTGTGGCCACCCCAAATCTCTCCCGTGGGTGTCGTACAAGGCGACTAAGGGTTAAAACAGTGATGAGGAATGGGCAGCAGCGCTCCTCTTAAACCACCTAGCAATGTGCTCTGACTTTCGTGCCCGATAAATGGCAATAGGCTCGCCAACTATGACGTGGGAACTACCATACCTACTTGACAAAACGTGGGTGTGAATTCACCTTCGGAGATATTGGCGTGATTTATGTATGCGTGTATGTAGTAGTAGGTGATTTTAATAAGATTAAAATCCTAAGTGCCTAAGAAATGGAGCGCGGTTATTTATGATGCCAGTTCACCGGCGCCGGCATACGGTATCCCCCGAAAAATCCCGAATCATTTATAATTTTATCGGGGCCAAATTGAATTACCTGCATGATTGAAAATCAAACGGCTTTCGATATAGCGCAAGGCTGTATTGGAAATGCTGAGGAAATTTTGAAACTGGCTTACATCAAATTCATAATTTGATCTTAGTTGTTTTGCTTACATGGTAGCCGGGTAGAGATTGTCATTGCCCGGTGGAGACCAAACACACCTTGGGACACCTATATGGTGGAGGTAGACCACCAACAAAAGCATACCTAAAGAGCGGTTGGCTAACCCAAAACCTTGAGCACTCTCTCCGTTCAACGGTCTCTCGACATGGTCCGTTCCGACTCTTTTCTATACATTCATTCAGTACTATAGCACTGTACTATTTTTCCGGCTGGTATGAATCAAAAGGGAGTAGATGCCTTGATGACGTTTACCGATATGAATAGAAGAGGAAACATACTGCGCCTACCAGATATACAGAGACGTGGGAAAAAGGCAGTGAGAAGAATAAGAAATATTAATATCAAAAATATATTATCTAAAACATAACTGGGGAACAAATATCAGTGTTCATCACAAAAATTTCCCGTACTCGGTACCACTATCCAACAGCCAGCGATCTGAACATTAGACCAAATCAGCCGTTGATCTTCGGCCATCATACATACATAATATAAATCAAGCCTATATCAACAAAGTGGTAGGCAGAGGTGAATATGCACCCGCGTTTCGCCAATATATTTATAGGTGGCACAAGAGGAACGCTGCTGCCCATTCTTCATCACTGTTTTATCCTATACGGCCATAATATCATTGATTAAACAGTATAGCTTGGTTAGCTTCAGTATTCATTACTCCCTCCTTTTTTACTGCGCCATAGTCGTTTCGGCATATTTGGAGTAAAAACATAAAGTTTTGAAATTGAAGCAAGCTGAAGTGCCTATCTGTAATTCAGATGTGGGTCGGCGCGTCGGATTGCCCGCGTTCTTATATTCACTGTTACAATTATCTTGTTTGTATGGAAATAGCTGAATTGGAGTTCTTATGCCTGATACAGCTTGAATAAGTTAGAGAGCCAGCGCAAAAGTAATTTGGCAGATGCTGCGGTGTCGGTATGTTTTTGGGCAGTACGCAATATCACTTTGCTTCTTTCCGAGCTTTCTACTGCTTAAGGAGTTGGGTAGTCAGTATTTTAGCACAGGTTGGTATATGTCGCTACATCTTACTACTAGCGGAGAAGTTGGCTTAGAGCGGGTGTACTGCCTAAAAGGAGCAATATCGCTATCGTATATAAACAGTTTTCGAGCACAAAAAAAATTGGTTACATGGGGTATCAAGCCGCACCTACCCGTGCTAACATACCTAGTCATATAAATACTATGGTGATATCAAAATGTTTAATATTAAAAAAAATCATATCTATACATACATACATAATTAACGCCTATATCCCCGAAGGGGTAGGCAGAGGTGAACTACCCACGTTTCGCCAATTATGTTAGGTACCCACGTTTCGCCAATTATGTTAGGTCCCATGTAATAGGTGGCGACCCAATTGCCATTTATCGGGCACAAAAGTCGCAGTATTTTGCTGGGTGGTATAAAAGGAACGCTGCTGCCCATTCCTCATCACTGATTTATCCTTAGTCGCCTTGTACGACACCCACGGTAGAGATTTGAGGTGGTGACAATTATATTGTACTCTGCCGTCACCACACGACAAAATCATATCTCCATACAAATAATTCGATCAGAAAAACAAAATGTATGAAAATTATAAAAATATTGTTACAATTTTGAATTTTTAATATTACTATAGTATTTATGTGACTATGTTAGCAAGGGTAGGTTCCGACTTGATACCCCATGTATCATACACCTTGTATATTCCCGTCAGCCTCATTGTCTGCTACCTTGTATGGTTTGTGGAAATAGAATTTCCCATCTGTCTGAAACAGTTTTATACAATTAATTACTTTAATAACAATTCCATCTCCTTACATCAAACGGGTCGGACTAAAATTAAATATTTTCTGATTGACATAACTGCGAAGATTTCCTCTTAACGTAATTTCACGTCCATTATTTCTACATTTGAATACACAAATTGGGTCAATGTTGATCATTGCTCTTGCGAGTTCCATTTACATAGGCCCCGTTTGAATAAATTGTGAATTTTTCCTTCCCCTGAGATAGGTTACCATTTAAAATTACCACACCATCTTACAGGAATGTCAAAAAAATCCTCTTTCGTATTAATATATATTTTAGTGTGATCAGGCTAGCAATACTTATTCTTTGAATACGCCAGACCAATGCTTTAGTTTCGAGTAGCATACACCAGCGGTTTGTAATGTATTACCCTAGAGGTATTTGAGGGAAGGTAAACCAAAGCGCGGTACGCATATCTACTGCGTAAAGAGTAATAGTAGATGAGACGTGGTAGATCGACCTTCGCCGACCTGAAAACTCGGTGAGACATATTTTTTATCAAATATAATTCATAAACAAATATGCCTATGGTAACTTGCCTATCGAAAAGTGTTCAAAGCTATTTTTAACTTAATTAATTTTCTTGTCATAACCGAATGAGTTTTAACTCAATTGATAGTTTTTATTAACATACAGATTAAGCCTAGGTAGGCTTGACTACTTGTTTATGTGCATGGCTACCTAGCGATTACCTATATTGACTTACCTGTTCACATCTAATTCTGGTAGACCTGCCACTTCGATTGTCGTGTCCAATCCAGTATCACAATAATTATGATCAGTATCATGAAAAAGCATTATATTATTATGTAAGAAGCACATATAGCGTGTTTATAATAAGATCATGATTGTTTTTTATTGTGTGTCTTCTCCTTAAGAGCGAAATATAAAAAAAAATATTGGTAATTTTACTCTCAAAGTACCCATTTCGCGATCTTTCGATTAATACTTTACTTTTATCGGCGGATAAATCCTTCTGATGTCAAATAAATTTATCTTAGAAGCCGTAATTTTGTGAGCGAGAGTTATTAGGTGCGTCCTCGTAATTATCATCCATTGTCATCAATCTAGTGAAAGAATAGCCAGTAAGTGACTGTTATAAATCACCAGGAAGTGTCCCGACGCTAATGATAGATAAGGAGGTGTTTTTGGCGATAATGTATGAAATGTTTACTTAATACAGTAACTTAATGAGGCTATGTGGCGTAAGGCTACTTAATTTATTTGAAGGGAACGAAATATATGGAATCAAACAACAATATAACTTTGGAACACCACATGCATCGTCACCACTTTTCAATTTCCCTACAGGGACAAAGGCTTGTCATATGGCTCCAATTATATAAAGAGGATAGGACATAACACAGCTCGCTGGCCCACTGATGATTGGTGGGTATAAACGACTGCAGATGGAGCCGGGATAACGTACTTTATGACGCACGGAGGTATTCCACAAATGCTCACGCTAGCTCACGCTCCCCAATAATATATTACCAATAAATAAAATCAACAAAGGCACTAGACTCTCTAACGGAAAGTTACTTAGAAAATAATATACAAAAAGGTTATTTCCAAAAAAATCCAGTCAGCAACTACAATGAGTTAATCACATTATGGAAAGTAATATTCAATAAAAAGCATTTCATCTATATTTGAGATGGCGATTCGTTTCTTTTATACTCGATAACGCTTAGTCACTTATTTTACTAAGGGAGTAGTCTTACAGGCGTCTAACGATTTCAGATAGACAAATATACTGGAAAAATCTTTTATCTATGCTTTTATATTCTCACTATTATCAAATACCGAATCGTATAATACAAAGTCACTCGTGTAAAAAATATTATGTTACAATGATACAAAGTACGCCTATTAAAATGTAAATAAATAAATATTTATAAATAATTTATGCGTGTACTTATTATTGGTGTAGTTCAATTATAATAAAAACACTGTGGTTTAATATCGGTACTTACCTACTGTAGGTACTCTGCTCCGCACATAGCTGCATCACTCGCGGCCACCCATAGCTTCCATAGCATGCATCCATAGCACGCATCTATATTAAAACGTAGCTTAGTTGAACCCGTTGCTACCCATGTTATGCTACGTGGACCAATGACTATGATTGCTGGATATCAAGCGCATCCATAGCAACATAGCATACATCTCTGACGAAAAATCACCCTAATGAAAAAACTGCCATAGGTACTACAAGGTCCTGTGGTGTCTATAAGACGTAACATCAGTAGTAGAGAGTCAACAAAGTACTGGTAACCGAATAATGATATAAAGTTAAGAAGCGAAAATTGATTTGTTTGTTTGTCATCCCTCAATTCCATCTATCAACTAAAGGCATCTAACTTTACCTGCGTCGCAAAGACGAAAGTTTTTATAACAAAAACTATTTGGTGATTTACGTCTACGTTATTATAGCAATATACTATAGCGTATGTTTCAACTTGCGAACGGCGTATAGCAGTTACTACGACTAAGGTATACGAAGGGTTTTTGTAAATTATTATATTCTGATACTGGAAAAATATGAGTTATAATTCAAAAAAAATGTCTGTCACAATTTTTTAGCAAATAATAGATAATAAATAATCTTTCTTTCTTCTTTCTTTCGTCGAAAACTCCATGGATTCACCATGCCCGATTGCCTGATCCATATATTAAATTATTTTTACACAGCAGAATATTGTGGCCTCAGCGTATACGCGTTACAGCGTAATTATTAGTATCGTGTTTTTGATGCGGTAGTGTAATGATGATATTTAAAGTATTCTTCTTGGTCACTGGACCTATCTTACCAGCACTGTGCAGTCGTTTACTAGGTTATTTAGCAGTGAGTCGTATTACGTTACTCTTAGAGTCGAAATCACTGTCTATGAAATACCGGCGCTATAACGACATGCCCTCTGCTACTAGTGGGCGTTAAGAGCATTTTTAGTAATTTTTTTTTAGTAAAGCGTAAAAGGAATGTAAAAATATTTGGCTTACAGCGCGTATTATTAGAAAAGGCAAGACGGCGTAAGGAAGCAAACGGCGCGATGTAAAATATTTATGTCCCTTTGTTCAGGTATTCGGCACAGCCCTTTTCTGGGAGCGTCGTCGGCGAGTTTGAATAATTTCACTTGCCGACATTCAGGCGTGGACATCATGCTTTCAGAGTAAACACGCGAAGAATCCGCGCCATAGCTGTAGTCGGTGACAACAATGCTCACCTGCCTTGCTACTGGTTGGTTTGTTCGAATAAACAGGTTTAAATAGAATAGAATAAACAAATTCAAGTAACATAATACATACATAAATCATATAAATCCCTAAGATCTAGGCAAAGGTATTTTGACACGTAAGTTTCGGTAGTTTACTCCAGGTCCCATGTAACAGAGGCGAGCCTATTGCCATTTACCGGGATCATTAATCGCTGTAATTTGCTATTGCCCATTGCTTATTATATTATTACTCTTACTACCACACTCAGAGACGTTACGTTAATCAGTACTTAATAATACAAAAAATTATTACAATTCGAAACTAGTCGTTATTCTTGCCGGGCCTATGGTCTAGATTTAAATGATTTGTTTTGACATAACGTAACGTTATTGGCCTATTACGGGGATCTGACCCGCGTTCTCCGAATCGGACAATAATTTTTCGAATTTATGTTTTCCCTTTTTTTTCTTTGTGCTTGCGATGATGGAATGTATAGAAAATATAGCAAATACATACATACATAAATCACGCCTATATCCCCGAAGGGGTAGGCAGAGGTGAACTAGCACCCACATTTCGCCAATTATGTTAGGTCCCATGTAATAGGTGGCGAGCCTATTGCCATATATCGGGCACAAAAGTGTCGCAGTACATTGCTAGGTGGTATAAAAGGAACGCTGCTACCCATTCCTCATCACTGATTTATCCTTAGCATTGAGTACTGAACGGCGAGAATGATTGGGTTGACAACAATCCATACTGGTCAAGGTTTGGGGTTAGGAATTACATACGACCGTCTAAAACCAATCCTTTTTGGGCATGCCTGCATGCTTGGTTTGACCTTGACCATTCGGGAGCTCCAAGGTGCGTACACCGGGAAATCTCCCTTAGTCGACTTTTATGACAATTCTTGGGCGAGTCGGGGCTGACACATTCTGCCTTTAGTAAAATCAAACGTACGTCGTTTCTATAATAAACTTCTTGTAACAATATCAACCCCACCACATTTTATTATTTTTTAACGTCGGATAAAAATGAATATTCTTTCCAGGTTATCACGTATTATAGGGTCGTTGGTGTTAGTTTATACTGCCATATATCTCGTTTACTCCTTTGTTCACATGCTTGTCATCTGATTCTCTTCTCAATACATCATAAAGATAATATAAACAAGAGTAAAATCCATTGTATTATTCAAAATGACCAATACGTTCCATTCTAATTCAGCCTCTTCAGTGTAATTTATTAAAATGTTAATCATTATTCATATTCCTAATTCTGCGATTACAGAACTGCAGACTTTGTATACAAAGTACGATCGCCACAAAATTAATCATTTTAGATATTGACAGGAAATTCTAAGAAAGTGCCAGTCGAAAAAGTTTGACAGCCCTGACTAAGGCTGTAAGAATCTATGCCATTTGCGCAAATCGTAATTGGATTATTATCGAGTCACGTCCATTAGGCGAATGAAATGAGATTGGATTCATAAATGTTACTAGAACTCATTTCATGTTTAATATAACTGGAATGGGTAATTAACAGCTATTTTAAGGCTCTCCAATACGCTTAACCCTCAAACAAAAAGGTAATCATACCTTTGAATTACCTTTCTAATTAAGCGCAAGCGAAATCTGGGAATATAATGCGGACGTAACGTAATTCTGTATATCGGTATCATTCCGTCACTAACAGGATCAAACGAATAAAATTGGAGATCCGAACGAAACATGTCAATCGAACGAAAATAAAACGAAACTTTGGAAGTGACCCTACTCTAATACATGTTCGGATGCTCCAACGAATAATTTTAAGAGTACTAGTTTATGCTACGATATAGTCATTGTAAATTAACCGTATAGTACCATTATTCGTTGGTTGTCAACCAACTAAAACGTTTCTATACTTTCAAGTAGTTATATAAACTCTTTAGTTGGTTTCAAGCAAAGATGATAGTACTTACTATGAAGGGTTCAAGTAAAGAGGACGGTAGACTACACGTTTCAAGAATTGTAATAAATTATTAAAAATGTTTCTAAAATTGCTTTTTAAACACTGCGCTAACACAGTGCTCATTCTACAAGCTTTTCTTAGTAGCAATTTGAATATGGGCGCTGACAAGTAACATTTGATTTAATTGTGAGTAAATTATTCCTATTTTCATGAAAAATCTTTTGATTGCCGCTTTAATATGTAGAAGATATATATTAATGCAGATGAATAAATTAATTTTCATTTATATATGTTCTAATTATTAATATATATAATATTATACTCCAGCTACGGTCTAAACGGTCTTCACGCATTGCAGCGTCGATTTTACTCGATGCCATTTTATAAGGATTTCACACGAAATTCACACTTACGAATATCAAAAGGTAACAATTTTGGTTTCGTTTATTTGAGGTTAAAAATCCGAACTAATGTATGTATGTAATATGTCAAATTTGAAATTTCTTCTAATCAATTTCAAACAATTTTTGTTCGAACGAAGTTTCGGTCCGATAAAGGATTATATTAAGAAACGCCCGAATTATCGGCCGCAGTTTCCATTTTCGTTGAATTATAGTATGGGCCCCGATGCTTTTTGAAAAGAAATCTGGTCGAGATTCAGTTTTTTGCCTAAAACTGTGAAGAAAGTGAAACTATTTGGGCACGTTCTTCTTATATCAAAGAGAAATAATAGGTTGGGGAAAAAGTTTCTTCGCATTTTTTAAGAAAATTCAAAACATTTTTTAATATAGTTTATTTACATTTAACTAAAGTATGTAGGTACCATTTTGTTCGATAACTTTTTGCCATCTTGTAGGTAGGGACATGATCCCATTGCTATAGAAATTTTGGGACTTCTGGTCAAAATACCGCGACAAGTGGTTTTGGCAGTCCTCTCGTGATGTTAACCTGACACTGCCTATAGAATTCTGAAGAGACCGAAACAGGTGGAAATCTGAAGGTGCAAGGTCAGGACTATACGGCGGATGCATTAACACCTCCCAGCCAAACTCTCTTAATTTTTGCTGAGTGGCTAAAGATGTGTGAGGTCTAGCGTTATCATGATGAAAAACCACACCCCTTCTGTTGATTAATTCCGGCCGCTTTCTCTCAACTTCTTGCTTTAATCTCATTCGCTATAGTTGTTCGCAGTAGAGTTCAGAATCGATGGTTCTGCCTGGTGGTAACAGCTCATAATGAATAATGCCCTTCCAATCCCACCACACACACAGCATCACCTTGTTGCGAGTTAACCCGGGTTTCGCCACAGTCTGTGAAGCCTGACTGGCCTTTGACCACGACCTTTTTCGCACGTTCTTGTCGTACGTGATCCACTTTTCATTACCAGTTATCAGCTTCTTCAAAAATTGTTCGGTTTCATTACGTCGTAATAAAGAATCACAAATGAGTATACGGTTCATTAGGTTTCTTTCAGTGAGCTCGTGAGGTACCCAAATGTCGAGCTTTTTTGTGTACCCAGTTTTTTCAAATGCGCCAAAACTGTTTTGTGGTCAGTTCCCAGTTCTTCAGCTACGTCGTAACTACTGACATGCCGATCTTGCTCCACTTTTTCAAAAATGGCACCCATTTTATCTGTAATAGGGCGACCAGAGCGACGTGCATCTTTGACATCAAAATTTCCGGATTGAAAACGCTTAAACCAAATTTGTGCTACTCTCACAGACACTGCACTAGGTCCATAAACATCGCAATTTTTTTTCGCGGCTTGCGTTGCATTTTTACCTTTTTTGTAGTAAAATTTTAAAATGTATCGAATTTCTTCATTAGATTCACTCATCTTGGCGGTACGAAAAACAAATGAAAATCACACATTTTCCTAATTTGAATTTGGAATTATGTTCTTTAAAATTTAAACTTTCAATGATACCAAAACCAGCCAGATACAAATAGTATAGCCAAAGAGATTTTATTACAAGTTTATACATACTATATAATGCGAAAAGACTTTTTCCCCAACCTACTCTGAGATTTTATTACAAGTTTATATATACTATATAATGCGAAAAGACTTTTTCCCCAACCTACTCTGATTTACGTGCCCGACGGATGACAATAGGCTCGACCCTTATTTAATGGAACTTTACCCCTGCCTGTATATAGTTGCCCGTCTGTAGATACAACTCCGCCCAGAATGCGTACTCAAGGGAAAGGAATAGTTATTTAAATCGGCGAAAACACTGACGTATTAAGCGCTGCTTTCACTAAGCGTCGGCGGCGGTACTTCATCCCTTTTAAATAAACCGCCCCTTAGCAAATTAAAACCTTAACTTGCGGAGAATTACACGGTGCCACAGCTTCGTGTAGTTAAATTCATTTTTCTCCCGGCAGATATAATTTCATCAGGGCGATATTCTCAACGGGGAAACCTAATAAGGCAGCAGCTGAAACTTTTCACAACTTCCGTTCCGTCCTGTTTTTTTTATTGTTGTTTGATAATCCTTTGGGCATGAATTCTTGACGTTGCAGATTTCTGTTCGTCCATTGGATGTGTTTCGGATTTGATAATCACTTGATTTAAAAAAAAATCTATGTAATGAATAATTAAATCTGCCTATGATGATTATAATTGTTTTTTTTTATGTTCTAATTTTAAATATTTGAAAAAATAATAAAAACAAAAAGACACTGCCGCACTCAGAGACGTCAATTAACTTTAATGAGTATTTAATGTCAAAAATTTTCATTCAAATCAAGACCATAGACCCGGCAAGAATAGAGACTAGTTTTGAATTGACATTTTTTGACGTTAAGTACTCATTAACGTTATTTGACGTCTCTAGTGCAGCAGAAAGAGTTGGAAATGACGTTTCCCGTATTAGGAAAATAATGGTGGAGGTACTGATTATGAGCCCGCAGTGGGTAGCTCGCATTGTGTATGATTGCGTAAGCTAAGCAAGGTTCGCTGAGACCGGTCATTGGATGTGTGACCAAAACATAATATTATCTCGATTTCCTGAGTCTTTCGGAAGACAGGTACGGCCATTTAATACCCAGCAACCCATGTTCAGCGTGGCTTGTATTCTCCGTTAATTCTTACACCTACAGATACACCACACCTGTGTCCTTAGTAGCGTAACAACTGTTGATGATACATCAAAGCTGGGAAAATAACGTTACTAACCTAATCACTAGATTGTCTAAAGATTGTCAATATGCAATATTTTCATTGTATTCTTGTAAACGGTTTAGAAATTCGCAACACATACTAAAGACCTGGATCTTCGTCTGCTGCAACCTGTCTTTGGCATAACCTATTAACCCGAATCATTTTGACGATGACATAAAAATAATGTACATAAACGAATTTATAGCATAGCTAGCTAGAAATCATAATGCGTCCATAAGCTCACTCATTTGTATTTTGAAATCGTTTACTTCCCTCAACCTGCTTGACTTTTGGATACCTAATCATCAGATAATATTATGATCTCTTCCCAGTAATATAAAATAAAGAAAAAGGTACCAAATTCTCCGCCAGTCAAAGATTAACATCCTCAATTTTCCTCTGTTAAATCAGAGTTTTATAGTCACCGATTGAACATAACTTCAAGAATCAAATTAACAAATTGTTAATCCATCAGATTGGGAGAATTCGAGTCAGGTTTGAACAGGCGTATACGCTAAAAAGACTGGTAATTAAATCACGTACTTATTTAATTAAGACGAATGTCTGGCTGGATACTTCCACTGGTCGGGCGCGCTTCTTTTTAATTAGTTCGTCGGTTTTAAAGTGCATTGGTGTCAAAAATACTAATTCTTCTGCGGATAGTCTGACCCGCATTGAAGAATAGCGCAGTGGCATACCGCGCTCGGCCTGCGATTGCGTAAACTAAGCAATGTTTGCAAAGGCCCGTCATTGGATGGGTGACCAAAAATTTACTATAGCGAGTTCCTTCGTGCTTCGGAAGGCACGTTAAGCAGTTGGTCCCGGTTGCATCTGCAGTCGTAAATACCCGCCAACCCGCACTGGGCCAGCGTGGTGGGTTATGGCCCAATCTCTCTATATTCTTCCATCCATAGGGAAGGCCCGTGCTCCAGCAGTGGGGACATTAAAAGGCTGGTGATGATGATGACGACCCGCATTTGTTACTAAAAGAGTGTAATTCTTTTTTCTCACGCTGTGTATGACAGCAGAGCAGAAAGACTAAGGATAAATCTGTGATGAGGAATGGGCAGCAGCGTTCCTCTTATATGTACTGCGACTTTTGTGCCCGATAAATGGCAATAGGCTCGCCACCTATTACATGGGGCCGAACATAATTGGCAAAACGTGGGTGCTAGTTCACCTTTGCCTACCCCTTCGGGAATATAGGCGTGATTTATGTATGTATGTATGTATTGTATTGTTACTCTACATATTATGAAATAATCTAATTCTTCCACCGCCGGATTATCACACAGAATATAAAATGTCACCACTCCGCACTACACCCGTGCGGAGTGGTGACATTTTATATTCTGCTCTGCTGTCACCGCGTTGCCACAATATTCCTATTATCAAAGCTTATTATATACAGCTGTACCTTATATACAGTTTACAGTCAAACTTTATACGAGTACCTAAACCGTTAAGACGTCTCAGCAATAATTGAAATGGCAACTCTCAGCCAACTTTAATCTATTATTGACGGGACTGTACTCAGTGCCTAAGTTCGTCTAATTTGTATGCAAGAATCGATTACGGATCCCTTCTTAAGTGAAGCATCTGGATTTAACCATTTTAGCAGGTAGGTACTGCAGCTTTCTAGGTTTTACCAATTTTGCGGCCAACATAGATTCGGATGGTTACAGTTGATATCTCACGGGGTCGCGGCAAGATATTATAATTTTATAGATAAATGGCAACAGCCTCGCCCCCTATTCATGAGACCTAACATTATTGGCCATACGTGGGTGTTAATTCACCTCTGGCTACCCTTCGGGTTTCATAAAGCATCATAAATAGGCGTGATTTAAGTCTGTATGTAAGTGCCCATCTAATGACGTACCTTAGCGAACATTGCCGCCGCAGATTGATTGATCGCCCCAGCAATGCCGAGCATGTATGTATGTATAGTGTGTCATATAGTATATTATGTTGATTGTCGCATTACCCTTTCATTAGTGCAAGAAAGCCAAACAATGAAAGCCTTTTAGAAGCCACTTACTTGTTCTTTGTAATAAAATGCATTGTATTAAAAATTCTTGTAGCATAAATCTTTTACAAACATGTTATCTCTCCATTAGCTCTAAGAATAGAAGTCCTTTGACCTGGTATATACGTCACCGACTCCATGTTAAGGGGAGACAAACGCCACTGTTTAGACACGTCAAACAGAAATAACACACGATTGGCTTTTGTTTAGTCAAGTCGTGTAAGTTGACTTGGGACAAGAGTTCTCTCCTTTACAAAGTCTTGTAATGTGATGGCCGGCGATCTTAGCAGCTTAGCGACAATTTTCTTGGAAAGAGTATTTATTGTATTCCTTATCAGTCAGTCTTACTGTCATAAATTTTGAATACACAATGTTTCTGAGTATTTCTTGAGTTGTTTCATTCATTCTATAACTATAAATTACAATATTGTTTTTTTTTTTTAAATAAAAAAAATTATATTAATGAAACAAATCCGAACGAAAAAGTAAATTTCTTTTTGAAATTCACCGGAATTCCTCCACATATTTGTGGGGGAGAAATGAGGAAAATATTCCTGATGTTTAAGGGATATTCAGAAAACGCATTTATATCTTGTATATGCTTCACTAAAAGAATAAGGGCAAATAAAAATGATAATTAGATCCTATGCTGGCGGTTTCCGAATTGATAAGTATGCTTACTAACACTAATCAGTGTTTTTTGATGTAATTTCGTTGTTGCTCGAAGTGATGATTAGGTACTTGAGCTAATGAAAAAGCTTCCCCGGAGTGGGAATTTTAGAAGCAAGGCTACAGGAATCAAGACTTATGCCGTAGATGGAAATAGCAAAGAATGGAAAAGGAAGACGCATGTAATATAATATAATGTACATGACGTTCGAAGGAGGAGCTCGCTAGCGCAGTGGCATAGCGCGCTTGGCTTGCGATTACGTAAACTAAGCAATGTTCGCTAAGACCGGTAATTGGTTGGGTGACCAAAAATTTACAATCTCGACCACCACCTACCTGCACTGGGCCAGCGTGGTGGTTTATGGCCCAATCTCCCTATATTGTTCCATCCATAGGGAAGGCCCGTGCCCCAGCGGTGGGGATGTTAAAGGGCTGGTGATGATGACGAACGAAGACGTAACTATTATGCCGATAGCGATATTAGGAACAGGGCTCGTGATTTACAATGTGAATGTGGTGAACACAATTTTTAAAAAGAACTGTTTGTAAGGACATCTCCAGTAAATTAATGTAACAATGCAAACCTCATCTTTTTACCGATATCAGGTCATTGAAATTCGTACAGTCTGAAAACTTTTCAAAGCTTTGATGTAGTAGGGGTCCCGATATCAAATGGAATTGACTCTCAATAATTTCATAGATGTCGGTCAATTCGTCTGTCACCACGACAAAGATAATGAGATTGTTTGTGATGATTCTGTTCCTTCATTTAACATTTATTCATATTGAGCTGTACCTACAATACAGGTAATACCTAATTTCGCATATTAAAGTAGGTACTACTAAAACGTTGACAACATTACTTTTTGTAATTGTTATTTTGGGACGTAGAGAAAGCCAGGGCCCCAACAGTGGGTACTGTTGGGGCCCTGTCTTTCTCTATGTATAAAAGAATATAAGAACGTCGAATATGAAACCAACTAGTTCGGTTTGATAGGCGAGTACTCCACGGTGTAATGCACATGAATCATTATTATCACCAGCGAGCATCACGCCACGCTGGCCCAGTGCGGATTGGTGCTAAAATATGGAAGTTTTCTAATTAAAACTTCAAGATATTATATTATATTGTAATGACCGTGATATCTAGCTTTAGGATATAATTAAGAAATTATTCAAAATCTCTGATCTCTTTAGTTACCGACCTGTCGTGCTGGCCTGGTAGCGAAAAACAGAATATTGAATTAGTCATCTAAACATCGTTATCCGACGTACAAATCACTAACAACACCAAAGAGGGTTGGTGTCAGGCAGGCGTGTCAAAAGTGCTTATGTTTTTTTATATTATTATGTTAAAACCGAAATGGCTTATTTCTCTGCTGCAGTCACACATGCTTATAACACCAAACTCTGTTATATCATTGGACGTGATAAAAAGATAATAGTGTTTCACCACAGTGTTTGAATTACGAGGCCGCGCTGAGTCGCGTGGATAAGTGTGGGCAAACACGCTATGGTGTGTTGAAAGTTTTACCAATATATTGCACATTCTCAAAGGGAGTGTGCATATTTCTTTTCGATGCCTGCATTTGACGATATGGCCTACTAGAATCTTTTATTTAAAAACCTTAACATTCTAAAATTATATAACCATTCAATTAATTATCTATAAATGGCTACATTGTATGTAGTGAGGCGGGTGCAAGGGGTATACCAGCTAATTTCATTACTAAAAGTCCTTGATTTGTCAAGAACTTTTGTAAGTTCCAAGTAGCTATCACTACATGTTGACTGTTTTAAGAGACCGCGGATAGATGAGTTTGCGGTGGATAGGTAGCAATGCCGTTAGTCGAAATCTGGGATTACTACAGGACACTATCGAGAATATCGTGCCTGGATGGCAATAATCTCGAACCAATTACGTGTTAAAAGTCCCTGTCAAAGTACCAACTCCCACAAGGGTAAATAGGCGCGTAGTAATAGAATAGAAGGGGGAACTCTAGTAACTAAATTGCTAAACATGTATTGTATAAACACCAAAGCACTCGTAGGCGGCTAAGGCTTTTCTAGTTGTCCTAAGTTTCCTGTTACAAGCCTTTGTTCTAAGGTCCTTTGTATCGGCTAAGTGAGCTAGGCACGTGTGACACAATTAGTCAAGCAACTAGAGAAAATTTTTGCCTCTGTTGATGTTTTGTCGGATCTTGAACTGTAACTTCTTTATCTTAAAGAAAAAATTCGAATTCGATTCTTGATTCCCGAATCAAGACTATTCTTTTTCGAACTTTTTCTAACCACCATACTATTCTTTGTACTAATTTTTCTAACATTTATATGATGTTGAAATTAAAATCAAACAAGTTCTTTCTCTTAAGTTTAGGTGTACTCGAGAGGCTGAAATCGGGCAGCGCCCTAAGATACTATATACTGTTGATATGTTCAATTTTTATATGCATATATCCATTTAGAATATTTTAAGGACGTGCTAAGGAAAACGAAGCATTGGCTTTATTGATTATCATTGATTGAATTATCATATTTTTATTTATTTAACAGGTGTGTAAACAATTTCATAACAAAAGCATTTAAATTGCTTACTAAACAGATAGATAATGAGTATAAATGTAAGAAATATCGGTATTTTATATTATAGTCACATGAAATGGTTATTAACATCTGACTTTAATGTTTCTTGCTTACGAATATCTATCTTTTCAAAATAAATAACTCTTATTTAGTTATCACGTCACAATAGACGAAGTTTGCAATTGAATCCCCCTGATACATCGAAAAACTTTTGGTCCAATATTAATTCTCTATTCTGATCCATCAATCTTATGAGATAACTTTGGCGAATTTGCCACATGTTGTGGTCGTCTAACCAACCAATTACAGGCATATTGTTTTAATACTTTCTGACTTCGATGTTAGATACGTGTTATTATACTGCTTGTGTCTTTTTGTCAAGTAAAGTGTAGGTTTACATATTTTATATTTTTGGCTAAGATATTTGATTTTCTATATTTACATACAATACTCCAAGAGTCCTATCGAAAGGAAAAAAGACAAACTTTTGTTCACTCACCGTTTGTCGTAGCGTTACGCCGTAGTAGCATGGCCGTAGCGCGCAGTGCGTAGATGCGGGTTTCTAGTAGTTACATAGGAACCTATATGATTCATTTTATAATCTTGATGTAATATTATATCTTGCACCAAGAAGAGGGGGAGGGGGAAATGGGTACTTTAGAAAAGACAGAGACTGACTATAATATGATTAGTACAATGTAGAATTAATTTACGTAACTAGGGGCCTGTTTCACAATCGACAAGTAAGTTCTGAGTAGCTTACTTGGAAGTTCAATTGACATTTATATTCCATATTACAACTGTCAAATGATCTGCCAAGTAAGTTACTCAGAACTTACTTGTCGATTGTGAAGTAGACCCTAAGAAGTGAATATCCTATTTATTTTAACAAAGATATTCTTCCTCACGTTTTGGTAGACTACGTCCACTCTATAGTATCACATTAAAATATCGGGATTATAATAATAATTTGTACTTATAGTACGAGTATAAGAGCTAGCAACGTTTTTGAGAGACCATTTCAGACGATTATGACATTAATACAGACGAGTTAACGTCGTGAAAGTTGTTTTATAAAGTAAGTACATAAAGCCATATACCTACCTCGGGCGATAAAAAAGAAAGCCTCAGATCGCTTATTTATAAAAGTAAAATACTTGCGATCTGAGACATTCTTGATTTTATCGCCCTTGGTATATAATCTTCTATTATATCAAATATATATATTAAGCAAATCACATCTCAAATGAACTAATTGTCTTGTTAGCTTTAGAAACCCTTGCCTAAATAATGGCTGTTCATATATTGAAGTTTATAATTTATAAGGGTTTCGGCAGTGTAATTGATATAACTGCTCAGTGGCTTTGTCATCTAAAACAAAGCAATAATACCGCTTATAACGGTTGGCTGAATATTCAATATATCTAGCTCTCCTGTTTCACTAATGTTCCATATCTTGATTATGTATTTGTAAGGTTTATCATCACCAGCCTTTTACTCTCTCAACAGCTGGGACATAGGCCTTCCTTATGCGTGTAGGAATATAGGGGATGTGGAACGCACTATGTTGGGCCAGTGCGAATTCATCATCACCAGCCTTTTGATGTCCTCACTGCTGGCGTACAGCCCTTCCCTATGGATATAAGAATATAGGGAGAATGGGCCATAACCCACCACGCTGGCCCAAGTGCAGGTTGGTGGGCATTAACTACTGCAAATACAGCTAGGCTTTACGTGCCTTCCAAACCATGGAGGAACTTGAGACAGTTTAGGTCACCTATCTAATGACCGGCTTTAGCAAACATTCCTTAGTTTTCGTAATCGCAGGCAGAACAAAATTGGGTTCATTTACTTATATTCTAGATCATTGATTTTAATTTTAATAAATGTTTAAAAAATATTACAAATAAAAAAGAGTAGATTATTTTCTTTTAGTTACATACATTTCATCTAGTCTCATAGCATGTCCATACCAAACCAAACGTTCCGCTTTCAACTTTTCTGTAACTGGCGCCATTTTCAGTCTTATTATTCTATGATGGTGCAAATTCAGGTAACTTTGCTCCAATAGTCCCATAGGAGTACGTGATACTTATTCTCTTTCGATCATTACATACATGACTTGACAGTTCCTTAGAGCTAACGGGAATTGCTACACTAACCTGCCTTATCGCCTGGTATTCAGTTTTTCACCTTCACCATTATATACAAACGGAGATAGAAAGCGTAATCTATTGTTGAATGGACGTCTAATAAATGGCGTTTAAAATCTACAGATTAATTTGGAATGTGTTACTTTTTGCCATGTTTCTCTCTTCGAAGTTAGATACTTAAGCCACCAAAGCGTGTGCACTAACGTGTATACCATGATTATTTGTATATTTAGAGGATGGGAAAGTATTAGCTGATAGTATTTACAATGTCTAGTGCAAGCAAACTTCTTTTTTATATACATACAACAATCACACCTATATCCTTGAAAGGGTATCCAGGGGTGAACTAACACCCACGTTTCACACCACAATTGGGTTAGGTCCCATGTATTAGGGGGCGAGCCTATTGCCAGTCACCGGGAACTTTAATTTCAGTACTTTGCTGGATGATGCACCAGGAACGGTGATGCCCTCTGATATTATAACTCAGTCGCCTTGTACGACACCCACGAGAAAGGCAAGGAAAGTGGTGACAATTGTATTTTTCTCTGCCGTTACCACACGGTAGTTAAGCTAGTGGGAGTTCAAATAAAACAAGCACTTACATTCAGATCATTCGATGACTCTTTATTTACAGAGTGATGACTTCGGTGAAACGTTAAGTATACAACCAAATTCACAAATCACAGGGAAGTGAATCACCACTTACGAAGCTTACAATGAATTTGAATACCTACCAACATTCTATGAATCTAGAAACGGAGCTTCCCAGCAACGACAACCGGCTAATGCCGAGTTCATTGGAGAGATCACAAAATCATTTTTATTCCAAAATGTAATAAAATTTAGATAGTCAACGATTTCCTATATTTTTTTTTACTTTAAGGAACAATATGTACAACGTAGTCACTGTGCGTACTGACAATTTCAAGGCGTTCAACATCTCAGAGCCAAATTTTTCCATCGCCAATTCAACTAAATTTAACTACAAAATTCATTTGAAATTGTCAGACGCTAGCGCTCCTAAATTACAACAACAAAGGTGATTGTGATGAATCTTTAATTCTATGCAGTCAAATCTTGACTAAGGCCGAATGCATACGTGTAAATGGCCGCTTAAGTTCTCGAGAGGATATGTTTTACAATTGCATCTTTTTCTAAACACTGCTTAGATAATAATTTGTAGAAGTTTGAATATGACGTACGGATGATGTGGAGTATGTTATATTTAAAGTAGATGACACAAGTAAACTCGGATACATTTGAACACAGTACTGGCCACATATCGTACACGGTTAAGGGACACTCTTGCTTGTAATATTTTCAAGAACCAACATAAGATTCCCCAGTCTATCTTGGCATTATGTCCTTAGCGAGAATAAATTCGCAGACTCAAAAGTGTACCATCATTCTTAAAACAATTGTAAAAATTCTTTGACTACAATATAAACGACGTATCTCTCTGTCGTTATCATGTATTCCGTTCCATTTTTGTATATTAAGCGAGCGCTGATTTGAACATAAGCCAAAAAGAATCGGAAGAAGCTATTCTGCGAGTGTACAGTTCCATTGTGCACAAAAAATGTTCCCGACGAGGTGTGGAAACAAGGCCGCGACAACATATGTTGGGAAAATTTACCAAAGTCGTTATTTCCTTGAAATTATGTTTGCCTCGGAATATTTTCTTTCGAGAACATTCTATCGCAACTTTCTAATACCTAGTTGGAGTCGGGAGTAGAATGTGTATTTTGTACAACAATAGGCTTTTATTAGGCTTAGCTGAATTGGGTGTGAGGAAGTTTTATCATTTAAGCGATAAGTAAAAGTGGACACTGTAGCTACATTAAAATTATACTCAGAATAATTTACGAATTGATATTATTTAAAAGAAGTATTGTGTCATAATTTAGCTATACGCGGCAAGCGCTTGTACACAAATGCGATGCTCGATGCGATTTGGTGCGTGAAATTAAAGGAATCTAATCAATTCGCAAGTTCTTGCGATGCGTCGTTGGAGCTCGTAGAATTTTACGATGCCACGTCGCATCGCATTTTTATGTAAAAACCCTAAAATCAAGACAAATTATTTTACTTACAATTTGGTTAACAGTGTATTTTAAAGCATGATTGATAAACCCGCTGGTTTTGAAATCCCTTTATATTTTTAAATTTTAAAGTAAGTTCTGATTATGTATGAATATTATACATCAACTTTGTAGTTAGTATTTTTCGATTAATTAATTATTAATTCGAATTACACATGCAATTATTGTTTTCTAAGATGTGTGGTTCTATTTTCGATTCTTGTGCAATTTATTTGAAACATTTGTTTTTGAAAATGTCTTCTGTACCTATAGGTGATTGTTAAAAAAAGCAGTGTTGAATAGTTCAGGGAAATAGTGCATAAACATACTGTAAATCAACTTTTGAGTCACGTGAGTGCTGTAAAACATATGGAAGTAGGTAAAGCTACCACTTCACTACAATACCTAATAGTCTAGAACTAGTTTCGTCTTCTTAGATACAACATTTTTCTACTTATCGATAATAATTGGCAGTGCTGTAACATCTGTACTTAAATAGAGACTTGTATAATTTTAGTTATTTCCAATGGCTGATGATGGACAGACAAATCTTAAATAGTGGTGATAAATTAATGGGGACATTCTTTCTTTCGATACTGACAAACTTTACATGTACTCTACATTGCTTTGGCAACGACTATCACTGAGATTGAGCCATTTATAAATTATACATGTAGAACAAGGCAGAACTGTGGCCCGCTCTTTATGAGTAAATACTAGCGGCCTTACTAATAAACACGGTATAAGCCTTGAGTAGTTACTCAATGTTTTGTCTTCGTCTCACAAACATGATTTTGAATGCGAGGAAAAGAGACGAAACCCTGAGTAACTACTCAATTCATATACCGTGTTTATTAGTAAGGCCGTAAGTGTGTTTATGAAAATGACATATTAAGATAAAGAGTAATAAGTCTTATCGGAATACCCACGGGAAGTGACAAAAGCAAAGTTCTTATCATAAATCAAGTTACGTTACCAGCTGTGCTTCGTAAAAATTTCTCAAACGTCAACAATAAAACTAAATATCTTCGAAACAAAACTCTCCAACATTGTACATTGATAAAACATCTAGTTTACAACATCTTCCACTTTGAGTGTGCTTAGAGAACAATTTATGTAAATATCTCGTTTAAAAATTATACTAAATGACAACAAAATGGTACTTATATTTTATTTTTCAAGAGTACTTGACACCTGTTTTTAAGGTTTCATATACACGAATAGTCGTGACGGCTTCATATACAAACAGAGGGCATATTATTTCAGCAGCTCAAGCTAATTTTATCGCCGATAGTTGTCAATGCTTTGGCATAATTGTTTACATGTCGAGAGCTTTTTTGGAAGATAGTGCCTGGTTAGTTATCTTGTAATTAATTAAAAATGCATACAAATGTGCGCGAGTGTGACGCGCTTAGTTATGCGTCCCTTGTTAATAAGGGTAAAATTGTGTAAAATGGTAAAATTGTGTAGCATTACCAGCATAGTAAGACAGGCTTTTAAACATATTCAGAGTATAGGCTTCCGACACACTGCTTGCGACATTACGTTTTCAACTGTTAGATAGATGATAGATGTCGCCGGTTGTAATTCGCCTTTGCCGTTGGTACAATTTCAATCCGTTTATATGAAGCCGTAGACAACGTGCCGCTCGTGTGTACAAAGCCTAAGTCATATCATGATGCATCTACTGGACAAACTCGTGGGTCTAATCTAACTATTATTTCGCACTTTTTAAATTACTTAACTTGATTGTTTTCTAACTATATAAGAACACTTTATTTCTTACAATTACAGAGGAAATTTCCTACAGCTCATTTCGCCTGAGATCTATATTAAAGTATACCTATTATATTCTAACATCGAAGATTGCCTTGCCGATCAGATGTGTTCGTCTTGTACATCTGCGAGAGAGAAAAAGAACATTAGAATGGTGGTACTATATTAACCTCACCCTGATGCGTCGAATCGTATATATTACTGAAATAAAATTGTTGAAGCAAAATCAATTCTACCATTCAATATTATATTATTATGAATATAGCACAAGAAGCAAACTACTTTCCCATTGAAGAGAAATATTTGATATTATTATTAGCACAATTGTTATATACAATGTTTATTTTAATAACACAAACTATGCTGCATGTAGAACCTTTTTTTACAACCTACGAAATAAGCAAAAAAATATACTCAAGAAGGAAACACCAAAAACTTAAATACAACATTCATGCAAGGAAATCTCGTTACTTGGTATTTATATAAATAAGTCCGTGTATTTTCAAATTTATACTATAATAATTGTTTTCATCATAAAGTTACAAGTATACTTGCAAGTCGAATTTTAATACAAGTTGAGTCGTAGTTTAGCGTGATGTCGATATTTTTTATACGCCACTGTTTAAATTCTTCGGTAATGTTAAGCGAAGTGCTTTTAAGGAACAGTAGTAGGTGGCAAGTGCTTCGTAGTGGGGCACCATGCATTGAAGCTCAGAGAAAATCGATCCAACTCACCAAACATGGAAGTAATATCAAACATCAATTTCAATTTTCTCTAGCAAAGGCTATTATTTATTCGGGTTGCGAAAATGTTAGCTCGAATATTGGAAGCTTCATGAAAAATTATTCGTCTGCGTGATTGGTAGCGAAAAGTTTTGAATGCGATGTTTCGCTTGTCAAAAGTCAATGATGAAGCGAAACACTAGTTTCGAATTGTTTGTCCGGATTCTTGCGCTATTTTATACATGGTTTAAATGTGGTGTAGGTACTATAACTCACAATTCATCAACTAATAATAATAACGAAATTAATTAAACAATTCTCGGTCGAAATTTTTTCTTTCTCTACAATGGATATTGGAAATTTAAAGGACTGTCGGTGTAGTGAGCTGTGAACAAAATCTCTTCACCATTTGTTCACTTGACAAGAGGCAAAACGCGTTTGTCTTGTCCTTTTTTCTTAAAAAGAAAATGAAAAAATCTGCATGCATTACAGACAGTTAGTAAGAAGATTTTGTTTCTTTTTTTATCTGGCTGGGAATATATGATGTTCAGGCACGAATGAATAAAATCGTCATTGGCTGACTGTACAATATAATGACGACTCCGCATTAAGTTTCTTGTTTGGGAATTCAGAGTTGAAAAGCCAAGTAAAAATAAAGTTCTCAGAAAAAAAAAAGGAATTCTAAATCTGGACCTGTTCAGAAAATCCTATTTGTTCCTTTACCGAACTACGGGGGGTAGACCACAGATGCTATGTGTATAAATGGGGATGAAAAGGGCTCGAACAGAAACGAATGAAAAAGCCAATAATGTAACCAAAATAGTCAAGGATGTCTTATGATGATTGGATGATACTGTTCATTGTGTATTTATGTTCAACATAAAACTTATATCCCTATGATGGACATATTGTAAAATGTCTAAGCTTACGAAATGTTTCTACACATTCAAGGAACTGATTTTAGGACCCAATAATAATAATAAATTCTAAGCTTCTTAGATTTCCATAATATTTTTGGCGTCAATACTTAATCTTTACATGATTGATATTACAGTAGAACCATGTTTATAAGTTTAACCGAGCTGTATCCGCTGTAGTGCTATTGAAGAAAGCAAAGAAAGACTCGCGCCAGAAATAAGCACATATTCGTTTTTTGTTGCAACTGTGAGCTATACGGCTTTAGTGGTTTTGTCGATAAAAATGGTAAAGTCCATTTTTTATATCGCCTTTAGCTTGTTCCTTTATGTGAAGACGAAGTTTGGAATTGCTATTAATAAAGTCAGCAAGAACATATGATTTTTTAAAAGAACCATTGTTTGTTAACTACGTATAATTCAATGGGTGAACACGAACAGATTTGGGTAAAATTTTGGAACGAAGAAAGAGCTTGAATTTATCTCAAACTTTAACTTAAAGATTATTTTCTTCATATTCAAATTGCATCTACGTCACGGTAATAACAGACTGTCCTGACTGAAACTGGATTGGAGAAAGTTACAATACTCTTTAGAAACTACGATTATTTAAATAAAGATTTTGATGGCGACAACAACACGGCTATGTTGTCAAACTTTCATGCAAAACAACGTGTGCAGAATGATTGTGAGATGAATGTTCTACATATAGCGAACGAGTTTACCAATATTCTCTGAGCTTTTTACACAAACAACATAGGTACACAGGGAGACAGGGTGACAATTGGTGCTACAAGGGGTGGACAACAAGTTCAAACTACTTACGCTGCTTACTAAGGTCTTTGGAACAAATACTTACATACCAATAGTCAAAAACAAAGGCCGGATTTAACAATGGTCTTTTTCTCCTCATAATTTGTTTTAAAATTACCTAATATTAATTGGATTACAATTTCAACCTTAATAACTCATACGTACAGCCTTATAACGAGATTTGACTGCATGAAATCTAATTCTAATAATATAATAAATGGCTATGCGACTAAAAATAAATTTGCAAATATTATGTTCGCTGTAATGGTTACATGGACGAGATACCATTCTACAAAAACAACAATTTTATTTTAAAAATGTATCAACGACTCCTTGCTCCTAACATCTATTTAAAAACACTTTGATTAACATGTGCGAATAAAATATAAAGTGTGATAATTGAAGACATTCGTGTAGACGTAAGACTTTATTATAATCGTTTAAAATGCATAAAGAACATCGTTGTTGTGTACTTAATTGTAGGCTCGGCGTTAGTTCCGAATATAGCTATCATAGTAAATAAAGACACAGCTAAGTTTATACATTCGAGCAGGTAGAAATAGACTTAGTATCGCTAAGAGTACTCCTAAATCAGTCTAGAAGGATTATAAGGTAAGTATAAAAGACACGGACATGTGCAACAGTAACATGTAATGTGTGAGGTATAAAGGTAAACCGACTTATTCTAAAGTGTATTGAAGATATTGCCAAGCAGCGAGCAATGACGTCAAAACTGGCAATACCTTTTTAAAAACAACTGAACCTAATAGTTATAGAAACAGTAAAAACGCCAAAATTCTTTGCATACATTTTATAATTTTGGAATTACCACCCTTATTCTTCCAGAAATTGATGCTAACATTACCACTTCTTTTTAGGAAAATTGTGCAATGGCTGCTCTAGTGTATAAAAATATTCAAATTAACAGAGCCAAACCCCAGAATTAGAAATATTTATTATAATGTAGACATGATTTAATGTAACACTGAGTTATATTTCAAGTGGTCATATATTAGTGCTAAAACAGTTTTCATTATGCCTCAAATATTACTGATTTTATAACGGAACTATCAATAATCAATAATCCAAAAGACATCAGATACGCATTTCATTGGTTTTTGTTTATATCGATATTTTACAAATATCACTTTCAGCATTACAAAAACATTAGTGAGTCCGGCATTTATAGGTCACAATACTTAACAAATAAATCGGGAACTTCGTACAAGTTTCACTTTTAATAATATAAGGGTAGAGTTTCAATTTGAATAGTGTAGTGCTATACTATTCAAATTGGCACTCCGCAAGAAAACAACTCACGAAAACAACGACGCATATTGTTTTGTTTAGTGTAACACGTTTCTGTTTGTATGTAGATATATAATGTCATGATGGATGGGATTCACAATACAAGATGCTATATTACATAATACTGTTTTGGTACATAGCACAATCACAACACAGGAGTTGTGGAAATAAAACTTTAAAATGATAGAACAATGTATAACTAAGTATATTGATTGTAATGGACGCATTATAAGCAATTTTTTGAATTTGCATAATCAATCTTTTATTTACGATTTGATTTCTATTTGAAAAATATATAAATAACCCGAGGTAAAATTACCAGAAAAACTTCGAAATTATTGTTGGGTCGAATTCTCCGGAAATTTTCTGAACTTTATTTACTTTGTGATTAGTCTTTATCATCGTTTTCAGTCAAATATTTTCATCACTTGGAAATGTTTTAACAAATCGAAACTCGTTTTTTACACACCAAGTGTTTAAGTCGACAATAATCAAACATTTAGTCTGAATTTACAGGAACTGACCATAAGGTTCAATCTTAGGTAATTGAGAAATAATGTAATCATGGCATTATTAAATAGTGCCCACATATACGCAGTTATACATTACCCTATGCAGTTTCAAAGGCAATGGAATAATTGATATCATTCAGGTATTTCCTGAAATAGGGGAAAGAAGCAAAATAAAGTGGGTATATTGCCTAACGCGACTATTTTCCTGTATAAAACTATTTGTCAATAGGTTGGTAAGTATCTATTTATCCATTTTCATAATGACTTTAAGAACGTGAGTGTCCGTTTTGGGCAGTATACCCGCTCTGGGTCACTTTCCCCTGATTAAATCTTACAAAGGGCTTATGGCAAGCTCAAAGATAATAATGGCCAGCTATCATGCAAATTAATCGAGGCTCTGATTCTTCTCAGTGTATCTACCTGTAGCTAAGGCTTATCAATTATAAAGCTTTCGGCCAAGTAATCCAACAAAAGCCTCAACAAAAGAACAACTCGATCATTTTGTACATTTCTCTATAGGGTGGCCCGTCGGAATTTAAAACTTCGAATAGAGAGAGGTCTTAAGGGAATTCCAACGTTTCGATTCTCTTTCGCCTTTTGTGCAGTCATTTTGGACAAGCAAGGTATGTCTAAGAGGGAAATTGCGACCATTGAGGGTGGAAAATGGCGACTTCAGTGCTCTCGCTCATAGACAAAGCGTCACTTTTAAATTTACTGACTTTTCACTATGTAACTTGTTTTAGTTTGAAGCTTTTTCAGTGAAATAAGTCTGTAGTCTGCGAGCGTTTGTAGAAAATCTATTAAAATAGCCCCAAGGATGGTATTTGAAATTGAATTTTATCAATTTCCTACATCAGCTACTATGTTGAAGGCAAGTCACGATATTAAGCGGAAATTATAAATGTCTGGAGACTCATGGCTCGATAAAATTTCATTATATTCAGATAGGAAAGCGCATATGTGGAGATAAATATTTGATGAAGGAAATGCTAAAGCTCTTTGCCCTCATCATCATTTTTATTAAAACATAATAATACTAAAATAAGACATGTAACAAAGAATTAGACGAAAAAATACCAAATCCACCGAAAAATGGAAAGCTCTATGTATGCTTTTAATTATCAGTTCAAAGTCGGTTTTATTAAGTAGGTTAGGCTTGTGTTTGGATGTGTAGGTTTTGTTAGTAAAAAGTTGACGTCACTCTTAAAAAAATGGTAGGCACTGACGAAAATTGTATAATTATTAAGTATTTGTTGTGTGGTCCAAACAGTAAAATAATTGTAAACAAAGAGTAAAATTATATTCGAAATAGAATTATATCAAAATTTCTATTTGTATGAATGTTGAATCCCGAGCGTGTTAAAAAGGCTTTCTTTTATAAAGCCAATAATTCATGCAGTGGAAGAGCATTTTTGCAGTTCTATAATCTGATTGGCCCAAACAGATTCACAAAATAATATGATTGGATTACACATCTGTATTGATATTCACGTTTTATCAACCACAACTATTAAAATGAAGAATTAACTATTAACTACCGTTTTGCCATTTTACCATTCTGTATGCCAGTCCGTGTATCTTGAAAATTTAAGGGTATAAAATGTACAGTTACACAAGGAGGTGCATTGTTATTAACATTCGGATAAAGCGTCCTAAAGAACTCGCCACAGTCAACAGTGACAGTCTTCAAGTCGCCATGGCTCATACTTTGCACCAAGAAATCCTACAGGGATATAAGCACTGATCTCTATTATACAAGTACTGGACTGAAGGTTGTCATTCAAAAAATGAAGCCAATTTGACTATCGCTATCTTGGCGCTGATGTCACTAGCGTACGAAGGTGAACGTCTACGGAACTAATATTAGAAATGCATTTGTAATGTCAAATACAAGCAACAAAAGTCAAATTTAGTACCCTTGTCGCTCGAGGGGGTGCTTCAAATCGGCACAAGAAACATTTGTCATTTTAGTAGACGTATGCAGTCCAGCGTACTTGTATATTAGAGGTCAATGGATATAAGGGAGTGCGCTTAAAGGTAGCTCTCTGAAAAATCAAGGTCAGATACAGAGGCGCGGGAGGATCGCGTGTAGTTGGTGGACGTGCCATAGTCAGAGGTGGCAGTCGCCAAGTCGGCTATCACGCCGCCGCCCGTACCTTGGGTCACTCCGTCCGCCGCCGCCGCCTCCCGCTCCGCTAGCTTCTGTTTCAGCACCCGTATTCGTTCTTCTTTCTGTAAGAATGCTTAAAATTGAAAGCTGAGCTAGTAAAATAACTGGCGTATGTATTGTTTTTACCTTGGATAAAATACCATTATATCCTATATATATATTTTACACATACATACATACATAAATCACGCCCATATCCCCGAAGGGGTAGGCAGAGGTGAATTCTCACCCGCGTTGCGCCAATTATGTTAAGTCCCATGTAATAAGTGGCGAGCCTATTGCCATTTATCGGGCACAAAAGTCGCAGTACATTGTCAGGACAGTAGTATAAGAGGAACGCTGCTGCCCATTCCTCATCACTGATTTATCCTTAGTCGCCTTGTACGACACCCACGGGAGAGATTTGGGATGGTGACTATTGTATTCTACTCTGCCGTCACCACACGGCTATATAATTATTTTACATCTTTTATATTTCATTTATATTTGAAGATGATGACTACTATTTAACCTATGGATAGATATTAACAGGAAACTGAATTCAATATTAATAATTAAACTATGTATGTCGTATGGCTTTTCATATATTCAGCACCAAGCAATCTTAATCCGAATTGACATAAAAAGACAATAGGGTCAATTCTGACATGATTCTCTAAACTTAAAACTAAATTTAATGTCAGTCTGTCCTCTTTATTCTGTATTGAGAATGAAAGAGAAACACTGTTGTCAAATTAATCTTAGATTTAGATAACCGTTGTCAGAAGTGACCCTAACATATGTGCATTGTACATATTATTAAAACAGTTCAAAACACAATAGAGCTCAAACCGGATTCTTCAAATGCTTTACTGTTGCTACTCTCAAGACGAAGTGAGAAACCAGTCTACATCATAAAATAGGCCAAAACCAAAGAAGGTAAATCCCGCGCAGCGACACGGGGGTCGCATCGTTTATCGTTAAACGTTGTTCCCGACGTATCTTACTATTTATAAGCCAAACGCGTCTTTATGGGCGCGACCGCAACTATTTTGTCACCCGTGAAAAAGTTCGTGGTTTCCCACGTCGAGTCAAACGAAATTGATTCTAGGAGCCAAGTGGGGTTGGCCCTACGCAGAAACTTATTCATTCAATCTGCCAGGAATCAAAACTTGCCTCACGAATTTTAGTAACATAACTAATTCAAATTCAAAGGTAGTGATGAGGCAACTCTGAACTATGTGTTTTCGAGGAATCAAACGGCATAAATGTTAAATCGTGCATTGTTTTGTTTGTAGTCTTGTTTCAAAGACCGACCAGTCGATGTTAAGAGAAGGCGATCCATACAGCCTTAATAGAAACACCCATATATTTTAAAATTATTCGAATATATCAGCCAGCCTAATTATTTTCACCTTTGAGGCAGAGGGAACCTCTTCAGTAGTACACTTAAATGGAAATAGTTTTGTATACGGGCTACCTATAGGCTGTAAAATCTTAGATTAGTATAATTTGGATTGTTGTCCTAATCACCAAATCCTTTCCTAATCACCTTTCCTTCATCGGTTTCTCAATGAAAGTATGAAAGATGGAAGAGAAGACCCTTTAATCACTTTTTTTGTTAATTAAATTATCATTAACACTTTACCAGTGTGATGGTACGGATGGTGAATTTAATATACAACTGAGTACGTTTTAGTTTACTTGGAACACCTAGAAATTGTGTTCAAATAGAAAACAGAATTAATAAATTCTAATTAAATACAACTCTAGATGATTTTCGTGAAACAAAAATTAGAGTTTATCTTTTTCGTTTTATTCACAATTAATTATTTATTCACACAATGAATTATTTAATTATTCAACGTGCTACAACTATTTTTGTATATTGTACGAGAGCGTTTATTATATATTCACTAACGAATCTTTTTCAGTTTTGAGTATTAGCGATTTGTTGGTGTCAACGCTATTCGCTCCATTAGGTGCAAAGTTAATAATCATTTCGTTCCAAAATCGATGACTCTGCGAACCCCTATCGGCACTTTTGACGAAAATTGGAACACGGGTAATGCGAAACCAAACAATATTACTGTGTTAAATGTTCTTCCGATCTAAGTAGTTTTTAAATACTTAAAAAAATACATAACACGATTGTCGTTTTCATTTACGTACATAATTATAATATCAAACCTGGGGGTCTACCGCCTAACTCGAATGCTGATGATTGCTATACAGCAATGCATTGCTTACGGCTATAGCAGCCATCCTGCATTTTAAGGCAGTACGGATTTTGTGCCAAGTTCATACAAATTCATTCGGTGATCATTCGTTCGAACCTATCGCTAATAGTTTATGTAAATTTGGTGCGAAATGACAGCATGACGTCATAAGCTATAGCTTTTGCTTTAGCAATCGAGTTAGGCGGTAGGTACCCTGATGTGGAAGGCATGTATGTGAAATTCTATACTGTTTTAAATAACACAGTGGGGGTAATTGGCAATTAGTGTAATATCTTTCCTGTATATAACTAAACTATTGAATTAATGCAATCAATTTCAATCAACTGCAACAACAGGTTTTGACTAGTGATTTTAAACTAAAAGTGGAGTAGTATATCTATATTTAAAAAATATATATTTGGAAAATTATTTTCGTACATCAAATTTCAAGAAAAACCTTATTCATTTCCATGAAAGGTTTACACCGCGGCTTTCGCTTCGACAGCAGCGTTCAATCTATGAAATGGATCAAACATTTTTCCATGAACAAATATTTCACATACAAACGAAAGCAGAAGATTAAATAACTTTTGATGCAAAGGAATGGGATAGCCACGATATTTTGATCGACTGAAAGGCGAGTTAAAAAGTGTAATGGAAAAATAATTTGTTATTAATTAATTAGGGACTTTATGCTGTATCTTCTTTAGCTTAACAAGGTTACTTTTAATGGAATTTTGTTCTAAAGAGAATTCCGCATTCAAATCAAAAAATATGAAATAAAGAAGCAAAAGAGGAAATTATGTAATAAATAATATTTCACACCATCAGTAGGACCGAACATAGTTAGGGAAATATAGATGTCACTTCTCCTCGTCTATTATAAGCGAAAATCCTTTCGGTTCAAAATTGATATATCAATGTAGTTTTGTTATTGTTACGTTGGTGTTTACATTATTCTAATGGGAATGAATTCGACTCTGTCCCAGATTCATCCCAGTGTCCTTATTTGTAAATTACTAAAACTTTTATTTATTTATTTTTTGTTTCTAACACTTATTATAATTGAGAGCCCTTTTACAAATCTCACTCCTCTCATACTAAGACGGCCGGTGCATCGCATTTCGTAGTAATTTTGCAGTTATGTTTATCGTGTTTATTGAGATAGGATAATAAACTCTGGCTTCAAAATTATAAAATTTTTATTCCTTATAAAGAAACAATTATTCTGGTATAAATTTTGCTCAAAAATATTAGAATAACTTTTAAATCAATGATGTTTAAAATTCAGAGGCCGCTACAAACTATTCTACTATAATACAGATAAAACTCTATTTATTTTTATTTCATTTGCATAGTTCAGTAGTTCACTCCAGGGAGCTCAAAAAAGGCCTTCGCGCATTTTATAAAATTCTTTCTCAACAATTTTGGGCTTAATTAAAAAGTTAAGCAAAATTTACAAAAACCGAGGCCGCTACGAAATATACCAATATCTATTCTACACTCTAGCCGCGTGGTGACGGCAGAGTAGAATACAATTGTCACCACCCCAAATCTCTCCCGTGGGTGTCGTACAAGGCGACTAAGGATAAATCAGTGATGAGGAATGGGCAGCAGCGTTCCTCTTTTACCACCTAGCAATAGTACTGCGACTTTTGCGCCCGATAAATGGCAATAGGCTCGCCACCTATTACATGGGATCTAACATAATTGGCGAAACGTGGGTGCTAGTTCACCTCTGCCTACCCCTTCGGGGATAAAGGCGTGATTTATGTATGTATGTATGTGTATTCTACACTATTCACTAAGTCGATGTATT
This sequence comes from Cataclysta lemnata, assembly GCA_963931975.1. NCBI lineage: Eukaryota > Metazoa > Arthropoda > Insecta > Lepidoptera > Crambidae > Cataclysta > Cataclysta lemnata. The sequence continues at coordinate 6,825,863 of OZ008342.1, forward strand.
TTTCTTTCTGAGATCAAGAACGCCAAAATTGGCCATTTTACGCAAAAATCACAGTCAAAATGTAATAGGGCTCTGAACTACATTTATTGGCTACAAAAAACCTGATTTTTAGTTTCGTATACCTATAATAAATAAGTCATTTATAATATCTATGTAATAGCAAATCAATAACTCTCCTTATCTAATAATTATTTGTATATGACAAAATACTTACGGCAACAGCTATGCAATATTGCATAAACAGCAGCAGCTGCTATAAATAAGCTGTATAGCTACAACAAATTGCATAGCTGGCTCAATGTGTTGAACATATTGAGCCAGCTATGCAATGTTTACCTGGATTACCTGTGAAATGAGTTTCTGTAGTTCTTCGTTCTCTTTCACTAGCTCTCTGTATCGTTCTTCGTCGGCCGGTGCCGAACCCGATCCAGACCCTCGGCCGCTTTCGGCTCGTTCAGTCGGGTGTCTGATCACCTCTATCACCTGCGTCACAAGGTTTAGTTTAATAAGTCAGTAATATAAAATAAATAAAAATAAAATAAAAATCTTTTATTTCTCAAAATCATAATTACATGTGTTGAGACTCCCCAGAAAGTAATAAAACTTGTGTCGGGGAAATATGTTATTTGTTTCATATATTATACATTCGCTCTTTGTAGTACACTGTGTGTGGATATTTAGGTTTGTTGAACATGTCGCTCATATAAAAAAGAAAGACGCAACTCAAAAAATGATTTTAAACACACATTTCTTTTAAATTTATACCAACAAGGCTTAGTGTTGCAGGACTGCAATTTTGAGTTGCATTTTGTATTTGAGAAGCGATGTGTTCCTTGCTCTATCTCCCTATATTATTCCATCCATAGGGAAGGCCCGTGCCCCAGCAGTGGGGACATTAAAGGGCTGGTGATGATGATGATGATGATGATGTGTTCCGTGCCATTTATTCTTCGTTCGGCGCACTAAGTTTCGTCAGACAATAAAAACATATCGGGTCGTCCCAAACAATATGCTTTCATCATTCCAAAATAATATTTTAATTATTTTGAATGCAGCTTTGAATATATAACATAATTATTTTCCAAACACAACGTTATGTTTCAAACATTTTGCAGTGAATATTCAATGGGTGTTTCTATATTTACTTGAGATATTTAAAACGCTCTCTAGAATTAAAACTATTTGAATACAATCCACAGTATTACTTGCTCTGCGTTCTTTATACTCTCTCTGTTTAGACAGGACTCGACATCAAGTATTTCAGACTGGTCTTGCAACACTCCAGCCCGTATTAAATTAACGCTAAACTCAGTGTTCTTATAATGTGTAAAAGTTAAGGTAACTTGTCTGAATATAGGACACAGTATGCTTCGTAGACTTTTGTTATTTAGGAATATGTTTTTTTTTTAATCTTTATTTTTTAGGGACTTTTGTCTCTAAGACATGACAGCCCCATAAACACAAACACTTTACAATATAGCAATATATCGCAATATATCACAAACGTTTACACATATTAATTATTACCTAACGACTAAACAATTTTCAATTAAACTACATAAGGACAATGTGGCATCAGAGTTCGGCTGACTGAGTATACTCTGAACAAAACCGACATCTAAGGTATTAATTTTAAAACTAATAATAAATATGTCTCTTGACGTTCTATTTCGTTCACACTCCATCAGGAATATGTTTACGTGAGAGGCACGTGTGAAAGATGATATGGGAAAGAGGGGAGTTCATGTTGAGCTCACGTCTAATAGAGGAGAGTGGAAGAAGAAGACATTTTGTGCCGACCCTAATTAGAGAAGAAGAGGTTTACGTGAGAGGCATGATAAATAGAAAATATTCGATTTTGATTTCAACATTATATAAATGTTAGAAAAATTAGTACAAAGATTTTGGTGGTTAGAGAAAGAATTTCGAAAAAATATGGTCTTGATGCGGGAATCGAACGGAAATCTAATTCTAAGTTGAAATCAAAATAGAATAGTTTATAAAGCAAAGCAAGCTTAACCGAACGCACGGTATTTGTAAAAATATCTGCTTTAGAATGTAGACCATAATTTTTCGAAATTCTTTTTCGAACCACTATAATCTTTGTACTAAATAGAAAATAACTAAGAATATTTCTTTCACCTTCGGTTTTGCGTCTCACGTTATAACAGCCTTCATTATGTATTGAAGAATACAGGGAGAATGGGCTAGCCCACCTCGCTGACTGGCTGACTCAGTGCGGATTAGTGGGTATTAATGATGGCAGATGCAGCCGATACCAACGGCTTAAAGTGCCTTCCGAGACACGAAGGAAGTCGAGGTAATATATTTTTGGTAACCTTAGCCTTACCGAACATTACTACTATAATATACTTTGGATAAATGTCTTGGATTTATAAGGAAATACATTATAATTTTTTCATGGACTCAGTGGGATTAGAAGAATAATAGAACCGTGTATCTCTAGAAATAACTCTTGAAGGGTGAGACAAGGTTATTTTTCTTATCTACAACTGGTTAGAGAAGAGAGCTTTGGACACGTGTGCAGATAATTGATCTACCCCGGAAGGCAGTAACTAAGGAAAAAATACAATCTAAAGACTCACGTTTGTACTTCCTTGGCGACACACTTTATTAAAAGAGAATTCTATTCAGACAGGTATTAAGCTTTCCCCATTCACCGATAATTCTTTTGGTAACACGCTTACGATTTATATTCCTCTTGTAATGAGTGGGAGCTATTTTCGTAATGTTTTACGCAGTTTTTCTCGGCATATTTTTTTATTTTTTGAAAAAAATATGCTGAGAAAAACTGCGTAAAACGTGCTGAGATAAAATTATAAAGACTTTTTACAGAATGTTATATTTTTGGGTCCGAACCATCCCGTTAATATTGGCTGGTGCCTTTTTCTGACAGCTTGCATAAGTACCAGTTTTAGTTAGGGAGATCTATATCGATTCAGCTCATATTTTATTTTCAATACATACATCCCTATCTCAAATTAAATATCAGTTGTACAACCCTTCAAGAAAAGTCTCGGAGTCGGTCTAAACGGTATTCAGATATTATAATTTAAGCAAAACAAAACACAATCAGGTTCTATGTTGATTTTGTTGGGCTTTGCATTTGGAAATCTAATTCGTTGGCAATCTTAATATTGTAATGACCTGGCGTTTTGATCGTCGGGAAGCTGGCGATCGATCAAACTATCGATTTTTTTTTAGTTTAGTAGAGGCAAACAAACGATTGTTCGATGTAGTCTAAGGATACATATTGTCATGTTTGTTAATGTAAATTTATTTTATGATCAAATATATTTCTTGTTTGTTTATGTATGTTTTATTCAAAGTTTATTTAGTGGTATATATGTTAAAGTTTTGGAACCAAAATGTTTAAAAATATTTTTTTCTAATATACCTACATACATTCTATCGCTGAAATAAAAAACAGAATCTGATAACGTCTCGGAGCTTTTTTAGAAGCCAGTCAGGCAACGGGCACGGCCTTATCAATTATTTATAAATAATATTCTCCATCACAATTAAGTACAACGTTGTATTAAGCCACTTAAGGCTAACTTAATTCATATACTAAATTCTTCTCGACTATATAAAATCACTTCTCCTTCTCCCTGTCGTTATCCTACTCTAAGTAGGGTCGGCACAACACGTCTTCTTCTTCCACTCTCCTCTATTAGACGTGAGCTGAGCATGAACTTCCCTTTTTTCCATATCATCTTTCACACAATCCATCCATCGCTTCTCCGGTCTTCCTCTCATTCTAGGTTCCATGCACATCCATATATAAAATCATTTGTAACCTAAAAATGTCACTGTCTAAAAATAAGCCACGAATAACTATATTTTCAAGGTTCGCTTCAACTGCCTAATCTGTATAAAGTACCAGCCCACGAAAGGCTGTCACTTCGAAAGCCATAAACCATTCTTATCTCTTTAAACCACTGATTCACAAAACCGTTAATTGAGTGTAATCATGCGGAAAAGACTTATATCTACTGCTGTGAAGATATTTCATTTTTCTGTAACGGGGATAGCTGATTTTGAGTTCGTACATTTGTTTGGATTCATTCTGTAAAATGATTAAGAAAATGTTGCACAAACCTATAGAGGGCATTTTCGGGTAGCTTTGGGTGGTTTTTTCACACCTAAATGTTCTATGAACCACTACATACCAACTCTGGGAAGCAGACTTTGGGGATGAATACAGAACAACAATTTTTAAAATGATTCTATACTCTAGAATACTCGAGAACGGATACCCGTTACAGGCAGTTTACCTGTTTTGGATAGTCTTGCCTAAGAGGTTGAAAGACGTTTGAAAGAGGTTGAAAGACCTGAAATTTGGTCTAACCGTCACTCTGTTTGCTAGTATTTTCCAACGAGTGAGAGAACAACAATTGGTTTACATAATAATCCCACATATCACAGTTAGTGTTGTGTCATTGCCGTTGAAAGTGGCAAATTACTCTTTGCTGTATTTTATTTATAGGTATTCTTTTGTTTACATTTATTCCATTTCTGTTAACTGGTTGTTCAAGCGTTAAACTCCAGAATTACAATCTCAAGCTGACTCCAAATCTTTCTGTGTACAAAAGCATTAGCAAGGCCCGTTTAACTTGTGTGTTCCAAAATGGGGGTTCACCCCATCAGTGGCCGGGAAAGATTAATTCTCAGTTTACCTTGCGGCTGAAGCGAGCACTCCAGAATTTGAATTTAGTAATCGGCTCCTGCCTCCACTCAATGCTAGGGTAGCATTGAACAGACTCATCTCTGTGATGCCATTTCGTGTGCTTGACGTGCCATATCGCGGTGAGTGAATGTGATGGTTAGAATTAATTAAATTTTAAAAATAATCTTGCGTGCATAGTAATTTGTAGTTGTACGCGTAATAATTAATTTGTAAACATAAATTTGCACCGCGATCCAGCCGATCGCAAAGGTCGCGAAGTTTTCTATAAAGCGGGGAATTCACTACACGGACACGCCCGCCAGACATGCTCGCGCAGACCTCGTTTGTATAGGCCAGATTGACTATAGTGTGACGATCTACTACGCTAGGCAAACATCGCACAGACCTAGCAGAAGTGAACTCCGGCGGGCATGTCCGCAGGCATGCTCGCGGACATGTGCGTGCAGTGAATTTCACGCTTAATAGTTCCATGATGCTTCGCGCCACTCGAAACGCACCCTTACGTAGGTACCTATGTTTGGCTCGCGCTAGGAAACATAATAAAGATTTATTTGATGGACTAGACGGAAAATTAAATTATAATTAGGTTAAAGGGAAAATCGTTGCTTTTTATTACAATTCCGACGGAAAATGAGGTTGGTGAATTATGGTAATTTCCATGGATCACTTGCACAATTTTTGCTTTGTACAAAATATTTTCTCATTGGTGAGATTTTGACGGGGCTGTAATAATATATGTGAAGTTATGAATTTGTATTTAACTAAAAAAATCTTCGTCTAATAAAAAAACCTGTTATTAAAATTATCACCATATTATGGTTACTAGAATTTGGTATATCAAAGCTTACATAATTTATGATCATCATTGTTATGAGCTATAATTATGCTGTTGTAACCAGCGAAGCGAAGTGGCCAATCCATCGAATGCATAGAATACAAAATGTATGAAACTGACGTTTTACATAGTTTCTATGCGTTCGAATAGATAAGCCACTTGGCTAGCCCCACTGGTCTCCCATGGACGCATTTCATTAAATACACTATTATGTACAACAGTCGAACACACACAGTGGACCAATTACATTTTTTGTAGTCAATTACATTATAGACTAGAAATCAGCTAAGACAATAAAAAAATTAAAAACTTAGATGAACATTTCCTTTACCTTACTAACCTTTGGAACGAAAATCAGCGCCATGCTCAGGAAGCAGCAGAAGACGATCGCGAGCGAGACGAACGCGAACGCTGCGTCCTGTTGGCTGGCTATGACGAGGGTCACCGGCGCGGTGATGAGACACAGCACGACCACGTTGTAGATGCTCATGCCGACGTAGCGAGAGTCGTTGATCTGTCTCACTTTCACCGAGCGGGTTTCGTACGCGAGGAACAAGCCAAACACCAGTACTAGGCCCTTGTAGCCGTACATGACGCCTGCAACAAGATGTTCCCGTTAACATGACGGTGTATATTAAGGCTAGAGTGGATAAACGGGCGATTATATAGTATGGAAGAAAACAAGCGATTAAAAGATAACCATCAGTTTTTGACATTCTTCTATACGATAAAATGTCAAAAACCGACGGTTAAATAATAATCGCCTGTTTAAGTGCTGGTGAACTTGGGCCCTAATAGACATCGAAGGATTATTAGCCAGTAGGTACTCCGTTACAGTAACATTTTGCCAGATAGATATTGACGGTGAGGTAATAAGGTCGAGAATTAGATGTTCTAACGCTCACGAAATAGGCTAATATTTATTTTTATATTTAATGCGGGGAGGAGGGAGTTATACCTCCTCCCCGCATTAGGAGGAGGAAGTTATACCTCCTCCCCGCTTCACCCGCCCCCACTGACATCTAGAGTGCCCCGTCCCCGCCACCGTCTCTCATACCTCACGAAGTTGTCGGACTATGGGCAAATATCACTTCTTTCCACTTGCTACGATCATTACATACTTTTTTCGCCAATCTCATTACTGTTTTCATGCATGCTCGTCGGTTTCGGGTTTTCTTGACCTGTCCCTTTTTTATATACTTTTAATTTGACTGCACTCTGTGCGAGATCCCAAAATTAATGATATTATTTTTTATTAGAGTAATTTTCTCCATCTATCGTAGTGATTAAATAATATTCTTCTCTACCGTCACAACGTGCCTTATTTTATATATCGCAGAATAATGTTAATAGTACTAGGACCAGTCATCACATCACCGATGGTCTAGAGGAGTAACAGTCAGCATCATAAGTAGATAACACTAAAGTACCTTGTCACAATTGTTGTCCGTACAAACTTGTGGCGATTATTACTGCGCATGCGCTTTTGATATGATAGAGGGCTAAAGTGGTAATCGACTTATGTTGCTGGCTGTACATCACGTCCGCTTCGCAGCCAATTTATTGACGCCGATAAATATGTGAGACATATTTATGTCTCGCCATTCTGCTGCTTATAGTATCCGGATGTTTCAGAGGACTCTCGTAACAGATAAGGATGCGAACATCATTTGTAACCTCTAAGTGGCCGACGGTGGACGTCCTCGTACGGTCGGCATCATAAGTCGATGAACACTCTATATCGTAATAAAAATGATTAAGATGGTGGCTAATATATTTTTGAAATTATTTATAGAACTAAGATCAGATCGGTGCCAGCGGAAGACCAGCGCTAGTTGTGAGGCTGGTAATAATGATGAGCTGTGGCCGTATCATGAAGTATTAGTGCGATCCAAACGCGGGTGACAAAATGGGACGCCGCTCTACTCGGCTTATAGCGTTGTCAATGGGAATTGAGTCGCGTTTGGAGTTGGTGGTAAGGCCCCTGGGATCGTCTGACAAGTAATGACTATACTTGATAATTTTGTTTGATTGTTATGTTGTTTCAATAAACGTTTCTTTATTTTTAATACAATACAAAACAAACACTGTGATTGGTGTGAAAGGGTGCTAAAGCGTTTATTTATTATGTGAAACACCGGTTATAAATATGATAACGAATGGGCAGAAATTTTCCGGGCATCAAGCAATGCCGCTGTAAATGTACCCACTAGACCAGCCGAGATTTATGTGTGTTTGTATACTTCATACAATGGATAAAAAATCTGAAACTGGGATTAATGTTGGATAATAGAAGATCAGGCAATCTTAATTACTGTTCAATTGGAACTGGGTACAAAGTTTGTTCTGGTGGTAGATTTGATAAAGTCGCTTTATCGCTCCCTAGAAATGGTGCTTAGCCTAAAATAGGTACTTTTTAATATACATTATCTCTGGTTAATCTAGGCAAGTCGCTAATGATCGCCGGAGAACTTGGAACAGGGAGATTTATAAAACGCAATTTATTGGCAACGGCGTCTTAAATTACCCCATGTTAAAGCCCGTCTTTCATAATTATTACTGTCGGAGCCACACCAGATGGGGATTCGAGTTGTTTAATTTTTTAGTAGCAATTAATGTTGGTCCTTACTTATAAGATAATTAAAGTTTGTTGTTTATTTTGCATTGCGTCGAGAACTCTGTGTTGACTAGCGTGCGTTGTAGCTGACTGTGGGATTATACTCGTAATAGATTATCTTCAGTTACTCTGTATGCGCCATTGCAATGTTTTACGGGATATGTTGCACATTGCGTAGTTTGTACTTCGTAGCATCCAATATGGCGAAATACTGCTTCTAGTACTCCGATAGTCAGTTGCAATGTGCGCCATACAATAGAACATTTTAAATAAATAAATATTTTTACACTAACACCTATCATCTAGCCCAAAGTAAGTAGCCTAAGCACGTATGTTATGGATACTTGATGACGGACATATTTTTTAATATAATTATGTATATAAATATTGAAAATATACTACATAAACATAAACACAACCATGACTCGGGAACAAATATTTGTGTTTATCACAATATTTGCCCGTACCAGGATTTGAACCCGGGACCTCTTGGCCAATACCCAACAATCTGAGCATTCGACCAAGCAGGCCGTCAAATTTAAATTTAAATTTTAATATAAATCCAAATACAAAAGAGACAACTCAAAATGGTATTTCTAATTAATTTAAGAATTGCTTCTCTTGTATTAAATGAGTGATATGACGAAGGCATAGGCATATCAAATATTAAGTCATAAAATTCTCTTGTCACAGTGTTTTTTATCGAACTTCTGCGAAACGGCTTGGCCGTTTTATTAGGAAACTTTTTGTATATATTTGGTAGGTCTGACAATAGGTCGCAGGTTTTTTTTAAAACCCTAGCTAGGTGAGAAAGGCAAAACAACTTTTGCCAAGGTCAGCTAGTGTCTGTAAACGTATAAATTTAAGTCTCCATTCAGCTTGTGGTGACGGCAGAGCAGAATAAAATTGTCACCACCCCAACTCCCGCGGTAAAAACAGCGATGAGGAATGGGCAGCAGATTTCCTCTTATACCACCAGGCAAAGTACTGAGGCTTTTAATCCCGATGAATGGCCATAGGCTCGCCATCTATTACATGGGACCTAACATGATTTGCGAAACGTGGGTGTTAATAATAATTCATCTCTGCCTACCCCTTTTTTATTTTTATTTTATTTATTTATATAAATACAGCCACATGGTACATATTAAATTATGTTATAATATTAAATCTCTTAGGGGATATAGGCTTGATTTATGTATGCATGTATGTTCATCAACTTACCAAGCCACACTGTATTATGTTCACTCTCGCAATGCTCCAGCTCCGGTCGTATATGGACGTCGTCGTCATGGTGTCTCGGAGCCTCCAGCGGGAAGATTTCCACCCGCCTCTGCAGCGGGTCGCGCAGCTGCCACGCTGTCAACAGCGCCGCGTCTACCACCAGGAGACCGCCGACCATGGTGTACAGCTTCCAACCGTGCATTCGTTTCTGGAACAAGACGATACTGTTAACTTAGGGCCACGCTACGCTCGTGATTCAATTTTAGAATCCTTCGCTAGCTCGGTCATCAAAATTGAGCACGCGGTTAAAGAGCGACTTTGCACTCACGTATAACAAATAACTATTGTTCAATCTATTGAACCATGTTAAAAACGTAACTCGTTCGTTGGTGTGTTACAAATAGTTACTCTGTATGACTTCAAGGGCCGGTTTTTTGATGCCTAGTTAACTCAACTAATCACATTCTGCGTTCATCGGTCTCTCCACATGGTCCGATCCATCTCTTTTCTATATATTCATTCATCAAGAGCACCTTTCCGGTATGACGGATGATATGAATCAAAAGGGAGGATGGCTTGATGACGTCTGACCGATATGAATGGAAGAGGAAACATATTGCGCCGACCTCAATAGCCTGGGAACAGGGCAGGGAGAAGAAGAGTTAACTCAACCAATTGTTAAAAATTGTTACTCATAATAGTCATACATATTTATTTGTAACACACCAAAATCCTCGCAGGACTAGATAGTTGACATCATAAAACACAACGCTTGTTTTACGAGTTTTAACATGGTTAAATACACTGAACAAAAATGATTTTTCAAGTTTATATTGAACTGTCGCGACATTTGTAAATCTATGTTTCAAAGGACGATTCGCATGGGTTTGTTACCTTATTTGCGGTGATGCGCGTACACTTAATTTTGCACGCATTCGAGCGGCGAGGTAATTATTATTTATTTTGTATGAAAGTCATTTGTAACAAATTATCAAAAGCCGTAGAACAAACGTTGTTTATGATGTTAGCTATCTAGTCTTGCAAGGTACTTTACAGCGAATCCTGTATTTTTACCTGCGGAGTGAGAGCATAGATAAAATAAGGATTTAGTACGTAAGAGGGGAGTCTGAAAGTAGGGTCAGTGACGGAAAAGTAGAAAGGGAACCGTTTGACATGGGCTGTTTTATAAGATACCAGTACAAGGATTGGCAGAGTGCACCTTTGAAACGCCGTTTCCCTTAACAACGGATCGCATCAAGTGGACTAACCCGTGGAAGGTTATTTTTGTTTTAACGTGGTCGCTAATATCTGTAATTTAGATACCGATATAATAAAACAGAATTAATCTTTTACCAAAATTCATTCCATAGCGCATTTGTTAAATCATTTATTTTCTAGTGGCTTGTTTGTAAAATTAAATCATAGAGTTCTTTCTAAAAATCAGGCAAAAAAAATGTGGTACGCACATCACAGTCATGTTCTGGACTAAAAATTTAGAAAAAAAATACTATATGCCGCGGTGGTCAGAACGAATGCGAACTACCGCCTCTTAAGTACACTATGTGGATCTTCTGCAAGAGGCCTATTAAAATAAGCAAAAATAATTCCAGCATAACGCGAATACACAAAACAGCTATGGAAAATATTTTTCCTGTGTAGGTAGGTATATACAGGGCCATCAGGGCAGATTTATTGTCATTGTTATTCTCATCTTCCTTGATTGCCTTCTGTTATAGCCTTTTTTATTGCCATCGTTCAGGTGTAGGATATAGCAATGTGTACTTAACGAGTGCCTACCGATGAGAAATGTGATCATACCGTGTATTTTGTCCTGCGGTAATAAAAAGGGGATAGCTGTTGTCTGATGGGCTGAAATTCAGAGGTGTACAGCATTCGAATCACATGTGCTGACTTTACGATTACCAATCACATATGTTGATTTATGTGCCCGATATATGACGATAGGTTCGCCGCTTATTACATGGGAGTAAACATAATTGGCGAAATGTGGGTGTTAAGATAACTTTGCCTATATAATTAGGTGTAATATATGTACGAAGACGTTGATTGATTAGGAGTATGACGTGGATACAGATATTAATGCAGATAATAATTAAATTGATACTGAGAAGACGTAAATTACGAAATTCTCAGGGTACCTACTTGTCTTGTGGCCCTGGTTGGCATAGAGAGGTTGATTACCGCTTGAAGGGTCCCATTAATTTTGAATGAAGTTTTAGGTAATGAATCTAAGGTTACCAACCGACGACGTCCGTAAATTTCATTCTAATGTGTTTCTTCTTATTTGTTATTTGATGTCTAAACAAGCTGCCGGAATAACCTGCACAACCATATATACCTTTGTCAGTCCGTACGAAAACTGCAATTGGAACGCAAGTGCTACCAGTGGACGCTGTGCAGTTTAGGTTAGATGAACAAAAGAGAAATAAAAAAATGCCGCTTCCACTTTTCAAGCACTTTTCAGCATGATGGTGGCACTTTTTAGGATGTTCTAAAACATACTCTCACAGTTATTAAGCGGATTTGAAAGTGGAAATATCCACCTATGTTAATTTCTTACTACATACATACATAAATCACGCCTATATCCCCGAAGGGGTAGGCAGAGGTGAACTAGCACCCACGTTTCGCCACATATGTCAAGTCCCATGTAATAGTGGCGAGCCTATTGCCATTTATCGGGCACAAAAGTCGCAGTACATTGCTAGCCTAGGTGGTATAAGAGGAACACTGCTGCCCATTCTTAATCGTATTCAGATTTATCCTTAGTCGCCTTGTACGACACCCGCGGGAAAGATTTGGCGTGGTGACAATTGTATTCTACTCTGCCGTCACCACGCGGTGTAATTTCTTACTGCCTATAAAAAATAATATGTTTATGATTCTACTATGTTATGTTCTAAAGTATACCTATAATAATAAAATAATTTATAAAAAGTACCTATAAACAAAAATTCGAAAACTGCCCTTCTCGACGCACTTATCTGAAACACCCTGATTTATTAACATAATTAGCCCGTGGAAGGTTAAAGCTGGCCAAATCCGACACGGAGCAGCTAACAGACTTTTAAGCGAGAGTAGCTCGTTAAAAGTTTAGTACAATACAAGAGAATAAAAACACGAATAAAGGAGGAGAATAAAAAGTGTTTCGGAACCTTTCAGGATTATGAGCGGATTTCAAGTCATTGAATTTACCTACTATTTACTACGGTGTACGGTTTTTTTGAAGGATCTTGGCTGTCGGCTGAGGCCAACACTTTCCGCATAAAAAGCTTAAGACCTACAAATCAATCAAACTGTGTTAATAACGATTGGAATCGAGAAAAAGGTACCTTGTTTTAGTAGTACTTTCTGACCTCTTTTTCTTTTAATATTAATAGGACATGATTTTAGGAATTCATTTCTGGTACATCCTTGGCATATTGGGTGTCTCTTAGCTAAAATGGTTTCTGGTACATTTTTAAACTGCGTTAAAATTAACAACCATGATTTCCATTTTTATATATGTTTTCTACTCTAAACTCATCGTACAACGGAATAGTCGGTAGTAAAACACCCAGTAAAACCCTGCGTAACCTGTCAAAATAAAAGAGCCCAAAAAAGCATTGAAAACTCAACAGTTTACGATTTCATCTATTCCGTAGAGCACTTAACCTTTTATTTCGTATAAAGTTGTTTCAAAAAACACCACAACTGTGCAATAATTTTATGTAATCTGTCCTCACCATTTTCAACCATGTATATGTTACAGTCTCGTCAGCTACTCACCACTTTTGATTGATTCCAGGCAAAAGTAGCTTTGACTAAGGACTAAGGCTTTATTAAACTAGGTTTTTATTAAATAACAATCTTCCGCACTTCAGAAGCTCCGCTACTGAGTACATGCGCCTGTGCCTCAGCAGTCTAGTAATTTATTATTAAGTAAATAGTTTTTTTATGTATTTAGTATAAGTAATTTGTAAAAATCATGTCTGAGTCATGCAAATTGCAAATGAAGTATGGATGGGTTGGCAGTGGCCTCGTCCTTTATTACATGAGGGATATTAAAGAATTGTCATAATAATATCATCATGAATAGAATATGAAGCCTACTGTGATGCTAATCCAGATAGCCTGGAGACAGGGCAAGAGTGTGACGATGAGTCTCTAACCAAACGCATTCATTCAACACTACATTATCCGCTATCCAACATGTAGAGCTATATATAACATGTTGACATATCTATCCTTAATTACAGAGCATTCGGGGCACCGGTCGTTCTTATTGTTATTCACACGGAATACACAATTTGTCACCTGGGCACTAACGCCAGAAGATCCCGTGAGTGTGGACGTGACGGTTATAAATTATTCCCGCACACTAGCTTCGCACGCCGGCTTTGTTCGTGTTTCACTTACAAACACCATTAATATTATCAAGGAAGTAATGTAGTTGGCCACAAAAAAAATAATTTTCAGACACATACATACATAATACATGCCTATATCCCCGAAGGGGTAGGCAGAGGCGAATTCACGCTTCGCCAATTATGTTAGGTCCCATGTAATAGGCGAGCCTATGCCATTTATCGGGCACAAAAGTCGCAGTTGCTAGGTGCTCTAAAAGGAACGCTGCTGCCCATTCCTCATCACTGGTCTGGTTCAACCCTTAGTGGCCTTGTACGTCACCGGTGAGATTTGGGGTGGTGACAATAGGGATGATGACACTATCAAAGAATCGCTGATATAAAGATTTATAATAATAATTTAGCATAAGGAGATTAGTAAAGAGTCACTTGTTATCAGATTATACTTTTGATTGATATTTATTTTATTAAAATACAAGTACAAAACTTAGCAATCCGCCACATATGCTAAAACGCCGCGTGACGTCATTATTTAGTTATCTCCATTTTGACATTTTATTTGCCAATCAAATTTACTAGTTTGCTATAGAAACTGGCTTAAAACGAAATAGTGACGTCACACAGATGCCATTGCTATTTCGGCGTTTAGGCGGAAATTTTAAATTGCATTATTCAAAACATGTATTTTCTATCAAAATCGAAAGTTTTTACAAAAATATAATTTATTTTGGGTAGAGTAGAAACGTAAGAAAAACATGGTGCCGGTTTTTCAAAATTTGTCATCTTTCCTATTGTATTCTACTCTGCCGTCATCACACGGCAAATTCAGACACAAATTGTATAATAGTCAATATTTTCCATTTAATCGAAGCCGACATACTAATTTCGCGGGCCAGGTGGTCAATTAGATGCAATTCATATTATTATTCATAGGTGTTTATTTTCTCCTCACTACGGCCACATTGGTTTTCGAGTCACTGATGAAAACCATTCAGCTCAGAATTGATTTGCACGCGCGTGGTCTAGTAAAAAGTTTCGAACGTTTCAGCATGTATTTAATAATTAATTTATTGCAATGTAGATTAATGGGTATTTTGTTATGTCTATCTGTCAGACACTCAGCTTCAAGGGCGGTGTCTATGTCGCTATTACTAAGCAAGGGGGTGGCGATAACTGTTTTCTACCTTACAATCACTAACTGTCGCTAATGAAAATAAAATACCTTTTAGAATAAGGAAAATCGAAAAGATTGACTTCTTGAATGTACGCCAATAAAGCTCAGTTTATGTAACCGGCAGTCAACCCACGCTCTGACTAAAGCCTATAAAAGTCTCCTTAGATTATGTCCCGAGGCGTGGCAAGTCACATGTTTTTCAACCATTCTTTATCGACAAAGGAACACAAACAGACGTAACTTACTATCACACCTTGGCTTGTTATTTTTAACAATGGCTCGGCAATAGTTTCGAGAAAGTATCGGATATGTTGGCATACGGCATTGTTTGGAATAATACCTACTACTGTTATGAGGAGTCACGCAAAACATAGTCTATACCGTAACTATCCTCAGAACTTCAGATTAATAAGTAATATTTTATTAATCTGAGGTTAATTATTATTACTCTGAGGAAAATCTTATTTTCTTCTTCGGAATAATCTTATTTTTTATTCCGTAAGAAATTCTCGTAAAAAGTATGGTTTAAAAATAATTAATAAACACGTACCTTCGAGTCTACTTTCGGTTTTGTCGTATGCCGGTGGACCCTCCACACTTTCGTAAACATGGCGCCATAGGCCATGGAGAAACCGGTAGCCAGCAGCCAGGCTCTAGCAGCACACAGTCCTGGGAAGTGCTGGGATTGGACCCAGCGTCCATCTACGCCTAGGGCCACAGCGGCTCCTAGGCATATGCAGCAACCGCACAGCATGACGGTGTTGCAGGCTGGGTGCGACCACTGTATCACCCTGTATAAAATACAAACAGACATAGACACATAATAGATACACACACACATAAATCACGCCTTTTTATCCACGGATCGCAGTATTATTGCTACCACAGCAACCGGACTCCGTATTATGTAAGCCGATTTCAGTTGCTTTGGTCACCCATTCTCAAACTTTGCTATTATTCTCAATGAGTGAGAGAGATGGGTAGACCAAGGCAACTGAAATCGGCTTATACAATACGGGGGCAGAGGTGCAGACTGATTACGCTGACAATTCTCAATTGAAATTAATGAAATTGTTGCTTTTGGGATTATGTATTACAGTAATTTTACATGTTATAGTGGTTTTAGAGTTTGGATTGCTAACAGAGTGCGATGAGGAGATGTGAGAGACTGTCCAATTTAAAAAAAAAACATAATCACAAAAGCAACATTATCATTAATTTCACTCGAGAATTTAACTGATGCGGAACTTTTATTACTATATTAAAAACCCCTAGTCGCCTTGAACCACCCACGGGAGTTATAGGGATGTTTACATTTGTTTAAAAAAAATGACCCAAAAAATTAGTCCTACGTAGATTCCCACATATCCCGGCATTCGCTTCGCCGAGTTAGTTACGTTACTTGTCGTTACAATAAATAAGTTAAAAGTCATATGTCAATACGAAAGCCCACAGTCGTTGGTGGAGTAGTTCCGGTCAGAATTAATACACCCCAGGTTTTCACTCCTAGGTAAATATTTACACTAACGAGGAAAATAGAACTTCCAAAGTGGGCCAGATCGCGTCATTGATTTCAGCCTAAATCTGGACTTGAATAATTAATTTCATTCATTATTTATTTATAGTAACAGCAGAAAGGTTTTTCCAAATTAAAAAGCTTTTGCTGAACGTGTTTTAAATGTTCAATAACATTTTATGTTCGAAAGAGTTTATTTGCGAATGTAAATAAATAAAAATATTTTCACAAGTAGATTAAGTTTTAAATTAAACGAACTCAACCTAGCCCGTAGAGTTTATTTTTGCAAATAACTTTGAAGTTACTATTTGGCACGGATTCGATTTCAACACGTAAGACATTTGTAGTTTCGTATACGCCGCTGATACTATCCAATAACAATTTAAATCGGCAATAGGATTGTTATATTATCTACACACAGTAATAGTGTTCGAAAACACGCCAAAACTAGACTTCTTCACAGAACTGATGTTTTCATTAAATAAATAATAAATAAATAAATAAATATTTTTTACACTCACACCTATCATCTAGCCCAAAGTAAGTAGCCTAAGCACTTGTGTTATGGATACTAGATGACGAACATATTTTTAATATAATTATGTATATAAATGTTGAAAATATACTACATAAACATATACACAACCATGACTCGGAAACAAACATTTGTGGTCATCACAAAGTTTGCCCCTACCAGGATTCGAACCCGGGACCTCTTGGCCAATACCTAGCAATCTGAGCATTCGACCAAGGCGGCCGTCGTCATTATTTAAGCTTTCGAATCATTCAATCGATTGCAAACAGCTCTCCTTTATAAAGAGTTTAAAACTAAAACCTAGTATGGCGTACGGATCGAAGACTTGAAAATGGAATCACACTTTAAAATAATGAATATCAAGCGTTCAGATTATATTTTTACCTAAAAGCGCCAAATAGTGCGATGAATAAAAATTAGCCTCTCCGCGGATTTCAGAGCGTGAGTGACTTCCTCATCTCTCCGATCGATTAATTCTCAATTGCTCTAATCTTTTAAACTTTTTCCTTCAAACGAACAAAAGAACCTTAATATTTGTATGAATTCAATTTCAGCAACTTGGACATTTCAGATAGCATCATCTATCATTGTCACAATCAAACGCGGTAATGGTTCGTACGTTATTATGGAGTTTGAGAAAAGTTTTGGTATGGAGCCAGTGGATTTTTTTTAGTAATCTTAAGAGTAGCTATTCTTGTAACAATACTGATATAACAGTGGCGTAAAAAAAACAATGGTTCCTTTTATAAAACTTTTTACGGACTTGGCGATCTTAAATAAAGATCACTTACGGCCAGTTTCAATATTCTATATACACATACATACATACATAATTCACGCCAATATCCCCGAAGGGGTAGGCAGAGGTGAACTAGCACCCACGCTTCGCCAATTAGGCTAGGTCCCATGTAATAGGTGGCGAGCCTATTGCCATTTATCGGGCACAAAAGTCGCAGTACTTTGCTAGTTGGTAGGTATAAGAGAAATGCTGCTGCCCATTCCTCATCACTGATTTATCCTTAGTCGCCTTCTACGACACCCACGGGAGAGGTTTGGGGTGGTGACAATAGTATTCTACTCTGCCGTCACCACACGGCCATTCTATATACGGTTCATGATAAAGTCTACCTCAGTTATCTAGCAACCTTTGTTATTTTTATTAATTTAACCAAAAAGGCCAGGAAACATAACTTTAGCAAACTTACTTTTATCTGTGGATAGGATATTGAAATCGACCGCTAGAATTCACGTATACCTTCTGTATCCTATATTCAATACGATATTTGCAATTGGTGATTTGTTTGATACGTAACGTGGACTATGGCCTATTTTTCCTATATTTTTCCTGGCCTTTTTCCCAGTAGTGGGGACAAGAAAGCGCTGTTGATGCATGACGTTTTATGTTCGAGAAAAAATAATAAGAAAGTCTCCCTACGTATTTATCTAAAAATGCATGATTTTGTTCTTAAGTAATGCTGAAGAGCCTACTGCCATCTATCGAGCTCATAAATCGCAGTACATTGTTGGTATAAGAGGAATGCTGCTAGTAATGGGCAGCATCGCTGCTGACACCCGCGGGAGAGATGGCGGTGGTGACAATTGTATTTAGCTCTGCCGTCACCACACGGCTTATAAACACGGATAACATGGATAATACGGATTCCAAAAAAAAATAATTAGTGATTAATATCCTCTATTTCTTTGTAATAACATTCATAAAATAAACATTTTGATCACTTTACAGTATAAGTAGCACGTAAATTTGCAGCAAGTAGCCGTGTTTCAAGCGAGTATAATCGATTTGAGTGGTATTAGCTCAAAAGCACTGCGGTGCTGCCTACTTAAAGTTGTCAACCAACTAAGATAAATCTAGCTGTCGCTGAGGATTAGTTACAGAATGCACCCGTAAGAAATGATATTACCAAAGAAAAGCTAAGCGTAGACCGTTATTACTGTCAAAACATTATAGGCTTTAAGGAGATGGAGTAATAACAGCTTTGTTAGCTTCACTGTGTTAGCTTAGTTATACTGTGTCAAGACATCTATGAATTATTTTATTCCAATAAACATAAAGTGTGAAATGCTTTTATGAGTTGAATTGGCACTCCGCTGTTTATATAGGTCAGTCCTTCAGCTTGATAAACAAAAACGGCCCAAGTGAACATAAAAAAAAAATTAAAACAATATTGCGATGGATTTTTCCGACAAATTTCAAACTCCATTAAATATCGGACAGAAGCCCCACGAGGAAAATCAAAACAATTTGGATACCGTAGCTGTATATGGAATTAAGCCCGACGTTGATTAAACAGGTTTTGGAGTTACTTACTTTTAATTTTTTATTGAAATAGGATATTTTAGATTGTTATATAAATTATATAAATGTTAGAAAAATTAGTAATTAATTATCAACACCTTCATTTTTCGAGCTTTTTCCGGACACCATATTCTTTGAAATAGGATAAGTAAATAGGATAAGTGCTCCATCAAATACAGGACGAGGAGAAGTTAGAATAATAACAACTGACGCCAATACTGTAATTTGGAATTACTAAAACTGTGAAAATTGGGTCTCAAATCTCTCCCGGGGTGTCGTACAAGGCGACTAAGGATAAATCAATGATGAGGAATGGGCAGCAGCGTTCCTCTTATACCACCCAGCAATAGCAATTTACTGCGACTTTTGTGCCCGATAAATGGCAATAGGCTCGCCACCTATTACATGGGACCTAACATAATTGGCCAAATGTGGGTGCTAGTTCACCTCTGCCTTCCCCTTCGGGGACATAGGCGTGATTTATGTATGTATGTATACCAGTGATGAGGAATGGGCAGCAGCGTTCCTCATAAACCACCTAGCAATATACTATGACTTTTGCGCCCGATAAATGGCAATAGGATCGCCACCTATTACATGGGACCTAATATAATTGACGAAACGTGGGCGCTAGTTCACCTCTGCCTACCCCTTCGGGGATGTGGGCGTGATTTATGTAAGTATGTATGTATGTGAAAATTGTGCCGCGTGGTGACAGCACAACAGATAATATATTAATAATTGTGCCTAACCCCTATTCTCTACCACAGGTTTCATTGGAGAAGGATAAAGAGGATAGATGTGGAAGAAAAAAACTTGTTGTGCCAACTCCGTGCTAAGAGCGAGATAAGAGCAGGAAGAAGAAGAAGGTGTAGAACATAAGGTGACAAAGGGATAAATCAGTGACGGAGAAAGGAAAACAATATTATTACTTATACCACAAAATCACATGCTCATCGCGTAAAATCACAAGTATGAGAAATAATAATTGGTCATGAAATTGAAAGATCGTCAAACTCGTAAAAGCTAAATTGCGCAAAAAAATATAATTTAATCTTTAATTTCGAAAGAAGAAGACTTATCATCAGTGGCATATCAGATTTAATGGTAAGCTGATATGGTTTTGTTTGTTGTGTTGTTTCGTCGATAATAATGAAATGTTGGTGTTCAAGATTTTGATGTCTTTCTGGAGTTTTGGTAGCTTTTAATATCATCTGTGTCTTCAACTTTTGACATAAATTCACAGATATGCCGATAGAATTCATGAACCGATTACAGGAACAACATAACAACACAATATTCATTGTATAAGCACAGCATCTAACACAAACTTCTAAAATTCAGTTAATTAAAAAAAATTAAAAACGCCTTTCTTGTTTTAATTCTTCTTGGGATAGGTAAGGCAAAGCGAGCAGCGTCCACACAGTCTAGTTATCGATGTTTTTCAATCAACCCAATTTTAGACGAATATATGAAGGCGTCAATTTTTGATGCCTTTTTTCTTGTGTATCTAGCTAATAGTGCAATTAAAAAGTGTTTGGGATTGGAATGGATTTATACTGAAATGAAAATTATCTGTGACTTAAAATGTATGAATAATAACGAAAATGAAACGGTTCAACATACCTTCTATGTCTGTGCATTATATTGAACACCACCAAGGCAATCGCCGCCAAAATCCCAGCAATGCAGAGCGCTGTCATGCACGCGAACAGCGGCAGCGACACCGTCCTCAGCTCATTCACCACTACGGTTCTATCCGGAGGCACCTTCCCACCTTGAGAAAACACGGACATTTTTATATTTATGTTCTTGCCCATCATCTCACCTGACGGTAAGTGACGATAAGGGTCAAAGATGGAATCGAGCTTCACCTGGAACCCTCAGCCACAGAGGTGCTGGCTATCTAATCACAATTGTCGGAACACAATAATGCTATTAACATTATTATGGCAACAGATTTTGATAACGAGTAACCAATTTGTAACACCGGGGGATCGAATCCGGGACCTCTGGATCTTAATTCACACACACAGAGGCGGTTAAAAATTACATACTTGAGTCCTGACATTTATATAATTTAATCGTCATCATCACCCAGATCTTATCCCATCTTATTTGGTGTCGGCGCAGTATTATGTCTTCTTTCTCCACTCTTTAATCACCTTCATATTATACCTCACACAATCCATCGATCTTTTCAGCGGTCTTTTTCTACTTCGACATCCATCAACGTTCACGTTGAAAAAGCAATGGATTTTTACTCACATTCATGGCATCCCGTCTTATATACACTTATTATTATTATCCATACCAATTTATCGACTCCCTTTTAACTTTTCTGTCACTGGCGCCACTTTCAAACTCCCTCTTACATATTCCTTATTTTGATTTATATCATCTACACCGGAATGATTGTGTGATGTAAAGTGTGAGTATGAATCGACTGTACTAGAATAATTGCGTTTGTGCAATTTTCTGTGGTGGATTTAACAGTATAGGTATAGTGTTGACAAAAATCTAGTAAATATCCTGGTCATGTTGCTACCCATGTTGCCCGTTCTGACCCTAAGTCCGGAGACGTGTCGGCAACATAACATGTGCCGCCGTAAAAGAGTAGTAAAATGGCAATGGAATTAGTACGTATTTGAAAAATAAGAGTCGCATTCGACCGTAAAAGAGTAACTGGGACGTCCCAAAAGAAATGATTTGATGCCGGATAGACACATTTCAGCTATCGTATACAATGTAACTGCCAATCTGATTTGTTTATAATGCTGATGCTGTAACGTTGTTTATGTTGCCTGTCAGTAAATAAAACAACACAATAAACAATCCGTCACACGAATTATCTGTCCAATAACACAACCAAACACAACAGTAAAAGTTGAATGAACAGCTCGCACATTAATGAAAATTTATGACTTTTTTAAATTGTACAGTACTTTTCTGGAAAGTTCTGTAGTTGTTAGTTTAATTTATAATTTTTTTTCATTTATATATAATAACTAGATGTGCGAGCTGATGATTGATGTAATTGTTTTTGATAGACGAAAAGGGTATAAGTAGAGGTTATTACAGGATGAGACACACCACTATTGTAGTATTGCGTTTCATACTTGTGTTGTTAACTTTTATGTGCTAACTTGTGTTATTTGGTTGCAGTATATTGTAAGGAGGTGGTAGGTACTTTTTCAGACAGGCGGTCTATACTAGAATGGGAAAAGCCACTGAGCCAATTTCTCTTAGAATAGTTCTCTTAGAATCATCTCACTCTATCCGAACTGACATTAAGCGATAAGCGTTTATTGTAAAGTCCCAAATGTAATTTTTAGAGATGTTCCGACTATGACTTTGGTCGACTAGCTAGTCTGCCGACTAATCTGCCGACTAGTCGGCAAGCCGATCACGGTTTCCGGAATATTCCAAAATTGCCGTGACGCTTCGTTAACACCTGATTCAAGCGACAGTCAAACCGTGTTAATCTGCGGTGACACGCGTAAAGTTATTATAATAACATCCGAGCGATGAGTTAAATTTCTATTTTTTTTAATGAAACTAACGAAATTATTGAAAGTCGTTTAACAAAACATTGCCGTTTAAGATATCATTTATTCCTGTTATGTTTGGTGTTATAACTAACACTGTATATGTGTATTAGTATTTAACACTGTATTGTATTTATTTTATTGAGTATATGTAGAAAGTCAGAAGCCGGATAGTCAGCGCTTTTTACCGACCACTAAACCACTTTTGAACAACAGTAAAATGTTACCAGATGGAAAATTAATCAAACAAAACTTGATACTGACATAGGCATTCAACACAAAATACTGATTCTACAAACTTCAGAGTAAATAAACAATGTGGCAATTTAAAAATCCCAAGGCGACATCGGCGCTGTTTCGCTTCGGTGTTACACGGAACTTTTGTTGTTTTAGGATTGAGCCTTGAATGTCTGCGACCTTTTTTTAATAATGTAAGCTTTTTTTGTAATATAATGAAAATAATGGGCTGAATCCCGGGCGCTGTCGGACAAAAGTGTAAAGTCACCGAAGGCTCATAGAAAATATGGCAAGCGTTGATTTCACCAAAGTTACATAAGAGATTTAAGGGTCACCTCAAAACTGGATACTATCTAAGGCGTTTTTTGCAAATCTCAAGATTTCATCAGATTGGATTCTTCTTTTCTGGCAGGAAATTTAAGATTGGCTTAGATTTGTCTCATAAATTGATTGATAACACAGACAAGTCCGGACACTGATTATTTTATAATTGAAATCGCTTGAATCTGCTTCGTTACTTGCCCACATCTTTATTCAGAACCCAAAAGGAACGATGGATGGTAAGATTTCCCCGGCAGGTTGTTGTTTTTCGCACAGTGACGATGTATCTTCAGCACTTCGCCGCGTTGTAATTTGGGGCAGGCCTATCAACCCCTCCAATTTGTTCTAATTGACCTTTTTGCGTTCGGAGTAGGTATTCGGGACAATTTTGTTAATTCAGCTACAATTCTGAGCTTTTACTTGGTAATTATTTTGCTAATTGTCGACAAGATTTTTTCTAAAAGCGTCTTCAGAATGAATGCAAATTTCTATCAATTAAGCAGTAGCTTGGGGGTGTATAGACTACTTTAAACTTTTAAACTAACTAAGTACCTAATATTTACTAAGATTTTTACTTTAACAGGTACAATTGATTACATAAGCTAAGTGCCTTATATTTACTTAGATTTTTATTTTATCAGGTAAAATTAATTACTTCCTGCACTGAAATCCATTTCTTTGAGTTTTTACGTCACAAAAATTATCAGATTTATTAGCTTTCTAATCTTTTAATTGGGAATCCATATCAGTCATAATAATAATTACAAAGACTTAAGAAGAATTTTATTTATTTCATTCTATTAGTAACTCAAAATAGACAGGCATCATTTAGGTAAATAAAAATCGTTAAACAATTCAATTTTTCGGTGACTTTCTTTCTGCATAACAATATCCACTTATAAACTTTGTCGCCTCGCACGCCTCGCTTAAACCGCGAATAGAAAGAGGTGACACAATTGTATTTGGTACGTAAATTATAATAATAATATGAAGACTTTTATTATAAAAGAACCGTAATGCCGTGTCGTGATGGCACAGAAGAATATAAATGTCACCATCCCTGTCCATCGCGTGGGTATCGTACAAGGCGACTAAGAGTTAGAATATACCTATAGAAGAATGCTAAATGGCTCCAGGAACGCTGGTGGTTCCAAATTATTGCGATTAAAGTTGCCAGTTAGCGTACCTCTGCCTACCCCTTAGTGGAGGTGTCTATGTAAAGTATGTTTTATTATAAAAAAATAGTACCGAAACAATTTCCCATGTTGACCAAGAGCACCGTTTGTTTAGTAGCCAGTTGTGGACATTAACTTTTAGTATAAAAGCAACTTTTTTCACAATCATTTTTCAATTTTATTATTAAAACGGCGACTGCCAGCAAAGTTTAACTATGGGCACTTCGGGGCGAAGCAAAACTTTCGGTATAAAGCCGTTACTTTTATAATGATTTTTCCTGGATCCCGACTGCCCGTTACTTTCGCAGTCGTAAAGATCCTCAGACGCAATGACCTGTGGTGAAAGCTGTACTGGCTGAATGTCTCGCTGCGAGATGAGAATACGTAATGAGCAAATCCGAAGAAGTACTAAGTTGCTACCATAGCTCCAAGAATCGAGTCGATAAGGCCCTTCGCTTGTCTAAGTGGCGAATGATAAGTATAACTTAAATAAATACTTTCGGTAATAAATGACGGACAAAATTTAATAAACATAATAATTAAATACATAATAGACGACACCAACAATCATGACTCGAGAACAAATTTGAATGGCTGTGTTCATCTTAAACATTTAAACCAGGAGACTTTTTGGACAAATTTATGGAATTCGTTCAGACCATTAAACTGAACATATTTCATTATGGGAGCACTGCTGATATTTTTTTCGTGAATTTGGAGTTGCTACCATAGTGTAATTTGTTCAGTTTGATGGTCTGAACGAATTCCAAAAAAAATTGCATTGACCAAAAAGTCTCCTGGTACTTAGCTAATGACGCATTTAAGTCCATTACCTACCTAGACTTATTAGTAAAAGAGGAATTAGCATTACAGATGTGCAAAACGACTTTATATAGTGTATACCATTCAAAGATTGACATCAATTATCATTAAATCTAATAGAATACATTCCGTTTATTTTTTTTTACTGGGAGGTCGATCGGTGCGCTCGCCTTGCGATTACGTAAACCAAGCAGAGTTCTCTAAGGCCGGTCATTGGTTAGGTGACCAAAAAACACTATCTCGTGTTTCTCTGTGCGGGAAGCACGTTAAGCTATTTGTCTTGGCTGCAGCTGCAGTCTTTAATACCCACCAATCTGCACCGGGCCAGCCTGGTGGGTTATGGCACACTCTCCCTATACATATACTTCCACCCATATAGCATAGCTTGTGCCTAAGCAGTGGGGACATTAAAGAGTTGCTACTCTTATTTATATAAATGCGTATAATTAAACTGTATATTTAGTTATATAAAGTGTATAATTAAACTGTACATTTATTTATATAAAGTGTATAATTTAACTGTACATTTATTTATATTAATGCGCATAAAGACGTGAGCACAGAAAATTGTAGTAGCCACTTGTAAGTCGCTCTCTTCAACACGCGCCTTTAGACGAATGCCTCCATTAGTGAATTCTAGTGTACCAGCCCTAACTTAGCCTCATTTCGTGTCCCACGCGTTACATAAGGCAGGAGGCACTCTTTACAAATGTTTTCTCTCATTTATTCATGTTAGTGTAATTTATTCGGAGTTATGGCGGGTTTAAAGCGTGTTCAGGCTTTTTCGTGGGTCACCTGCATATTTTGCGGGCTTACCCAACAAGTAAAAGGCTTTTGGAAGACAAATCTCTTGATTACCAACCGACATAGATCTCTGAAGGAGTTCGTTCTACATACGTAAATCCCTCCCATTCAACCACGAAGGGGTAGACAGAGGTGTATTAACACTCACGATTCACCAACTACGCTAGGTCTCATGCACTTTTGCCCATTACTTATCACTACCATAACCCTCAGTTGCCTTGTATGACACCCGCGGGACAGTTTGGTGGTGGTGAAAATTGGATTCTGCTCTGCCGTCACCTCATTTCATATTTCATGAGTTCCTTTTGCCACTATACGTAAGTTGAACATCATAATTTATGTTAGTAAAATTCGATTATTAAGTTGATGATTGACTGAAATATACTATTTCGAATATCGACAAGTTATCGGCAAGTAGAGCTGTCAGCTGCATTTGCTAAAGTTAACCGCGACCAATCCGATCGTAGTGGGTTTGGTCCATTTTCGCATTACATAAAGACCGATACGTGTGTGAGCGTGACACACGTATTGGTTGGCGATTTCATTCTTCCTCTATAATTTTCAGCTTCAAATACTCTGTTCGTAAGACTGATTTTTGTAATTATTGAATAGTTCCACAGGTTAATTACATTTTTTATTCTCGGGATGTGTAGAGTTCATCTTTAAATTTAACCAACTATCTTAGGTCCCATTAATGGCAGTCAAGTCTAGTACCTTTTTATGTCCCATATGAAAATTCCATTCTGATATAATTTGTAATGTATGTAATATAAAGGCTTAGGATATGGATAAGGATAACCACAATAATACTAATGTAGCATTCTAATAATCTATACCTTTAGACTTCACATATATACAAGAAGACAAAATGCTGCAAAGCAAAAAATACAATTTAAAAAAACTTGCGTTTTCCAGCAAACAACGCCCTAGATCTGGGTGAATACATAATTATCCCAGACGAGGTGACAGCACTTAACTTGGTTCCCAAAGTTTTGAGAATCTTTGGACTACGTCCAAGTCACGGGCTTACCACGAACAATTGTTGGATAACACAATATTTCCTTTGGTTCACAGTGACAATAAAAAATACTGCATAGCCGCAAACCTCAAAAAGTACTTTATTGAGATTGTGCTAGCTTAGGTATAATGCAGTGGAGCTCGCTAGCGCATTGGTATAGCGCGCTTGGCCTGCGATTGCGTAAACTAAGCAATGTCGCTAAGGCCGGACATTGGGTGGGTGACCAAAAATTTACTATCATATATATATTCCTCCGTGCTTCGGAAGGCACGTTAAGCTGGTGGTCCCGGCTGCATCTGCAGTCGTTAATACCCGCATCAACCCGCATTGGGCCAGCGTCGTGGGTTATGTATGGCCCAATCTCCCTATATTCTTCCATCCATAGGGAAGGCCCGTGCCCAGCAGTGGGGACATTAAAGGGCTGGTGATGATGATGATGATGATTATAGGTATTATAGTGTTAAGGTGTTTTTAGGCACTCAGTGATAGAATTCAAGCGTCGCCAATACATTGTACTAGTAAAACTTCCTCTGTGTCTGGTCGATTGTGTCCCCAAATGAGTTGAGAATTTCTATTTTAATATACATACAATATAACACCTGCGATGCACGTTGAATATACGGTAAGAAAAATACGTCGGAATAATATAGCGCAATAATATGCAAACAGAACGTGTCACCGAACTAAATTTCTATACTGTGTCAAGAATGATCATTACTTGCTATACTGTGGATAGTTTCGAATCATAATTTTTGCATTATTTTGTTTCACTTTACTTTATTTTATTACTATGTTGTTACATTACAAAGTATTCATTTTAATTTTACGCCAAAAGACTAGATACGAAACGTTTTTACGGTTACTTTAGCAGTGTTAGTTACACTAGCAGTGCTTACGTTAGTATAACCATTAGGTTAATTAAATGCAAGCGGATAGTTCTCACGAATACATATTCTCTCAAGTTGTCCCGAGTATAGTTGACTATTAAGTATATGAATAAGTTAGCTGAATATAGCTCTCAAGTTGTCTGAAGCAGAGTTGAAATTAGTTATGTATGACTAAATCAGCTGAATATATTACTAGCTGACTCGGCAAACGTTGTTTCGCCCTTATCACTTAGGGCTATAATAGCCTATTCTCTGACCTACTAAATATATACAAAAAAAATCATAACAATTAGTCAAGCCGTTTCGAAGGCATTTTTTTAACAAACACTGTGGACACGAGATTTTTGTATTATTAGATTATGTACAATGTTTTTGCTGCTGCATTGAACACATGACGTTACTGAAATGAATTTGACTATCATCATAATTTTTACGCTTTACCTCCTCACATCAAACGGGCTCCCAACTAGGTGGCTTTTAAACTATCTGGAGTCCTAAATTAAAATTAATAATGTTTCTATTATAGTATGTATATGTTTACTGATATAATTACGTGTATTATTATTATAATATTATTATGTATTATACGTTTTCTATATGATGTATTATATAATATACCTATTTTAATTCTATTGTACTTTCGTAAGTACAAGGTATTATTAGTAATATTAGTGAATTATTAACTAGTAAATATTACTTAGTAATGGTGTTTGTGCCTATACCACCCTACTGATTCTTACTCAGCTCTTCGGTTGACTGGTAGAGAATGCCACATGGCATTAAATCCGCCATGTGTACTATATATGTACAATGAAGTTTAAATAAATAAATTAATAATTTGGTCGACAGTGTTAGGGCTGATGTCTCATTAATTGACCTATTGCGTGAAGTAATTGCTCAATTCCAGCAATTTATTATACATTATTGCCTAGGCCACTTTAAAAACTGACTGGTCAAGATCATAATAGTACGTTTGATGTCAATTAATACTTGACCACACCAATTATAGATCAAAATCTAAAATAACCATATTTATTTAACAACGAGGAACAAAAAATTTTGATTTTATTACCCTTTCTTCTCAGAACAAGATAATTTACGTACCGATGTCGTACGTATCACGTTAAACATTGGAAACCTTTTGACACACACGTTTCCGATGTTTAACGTATTTCTTTGACGATTCATTAGTGAATATATGAATTAACCTTATTTTTTATTTTATTTATCATTTTTCATTTAATTCACTATTCTTTATATCTTAATTTTCATGACACGATTTTTTAAACAACAGTTGGGTAAAAAAATTGAAATGTCGGCGTTCACGTTAAGGAAACAATGTGACAAAGTCTTAGATGGAGAGAGAAATAGACTTATATTAGGTATTTGATTTGAACATTACAAAAATAAGCTCCTTTGAAAATATCCATAACATTATAATTTGTATCGCCGATACTGGCTATTTGTCTCCCGGTTATGAAAGGTATCAAGAAAAAACATTTTCTTTTATAAAAAAGAACTCAATGTCTAGTGTAATTAGGATTCAACTTACCAACCCACCGCTCTCGATCAAGCCACGTCAGGTTGTCGGCCTGGGTGTCATAGTAGCCGAGCTTAACGTAGTGGTTGTCAGCCAGTTGTTCGATCTGCGTCAGCGCTATCCGGTCACCTTGAGACGAGAAAGCCACTAGCCCCTGAAACATCAGTTTAGCTTACAACGAGAAACTAAGACAAGTGTGAATTTTACAAAATTGTAAACCAAACTCGTTATACTCGTATATGTTAAATTATAATTTATTAGAACTAAAGTGCCTTTTTTAAGGACCTAAGCTGTTGGCCGAGAGGCCTTTACAGCTTTTGCAGGGTTTTTTATGGAAGGCAAAACCTTGAATGGTTCGTGATGGGAATTGGAATGTTGTCATTTCAATCACTCTCTCCGTTCATCGGACTCTCGACATGGTCCGTTCGGACTCTTTTCCATACATTCATTCATCACTAGCACCTCTCCGGTGTGATGGATGATATGAATCAAAAGGGATAGCTTGATGACGTCTGACCGATATGAATGGAAGAGGAAACATACTGCGCCGACCCAAGATAGACTAGGAACAGGGCAGGAGGAAGAAGGTCCTCGAGCCTTCCAATCAAGCACTCTCTGAGAGGGCATCCTCCACGTGAGTCCCACTGCCGGCAAGCGGGACAGGGGCCACTAAACGCGACTTAATTTCCATTGTTAAAGTGAGACAACGCTATAAGCCGAGTAGAGCGGCCCCTCGTTTTGTCACGCGCGTTTGGATCGCACTAATACTTCATGGCACGGTCAGAGTGCCGTGTGGTGACGGTCGAGCAGAATACAGTTGTTAACACTCCCATCTCCCCCGTGGTGTCGTACAGTGCGACTAAGGGTAAACACAGCGACGAGTAATAGGCAGCAACGTTCCTCTTGTACTACCTAACAGTATACTGCAAAATACGTCCCCGATAGATGTCAATTGGCTCTCCATCTATATTTTATTACATAAGACCAAGCATAATTCGTGATATGTGGGTCATAATTCACCTCTGCCTACCCCTTCAGGGATAAATAGGTGTGATTTATTAATGTATGTATGCAGAACAAAGACTTCCATGTTTTATGATACCACGCGAACGACTCCGACTATGAGACTGTGTTAAAAAATATATATAATTATTTCAAAACAGCTCAGTGTCTTTCTATTCCCAAGCAATGTTGCCAAGCCATGCAGTATATATTAAGTGAATTCATTTGTTTCACTTACTACACCATAAGCTCGGAGTTAATCCAACGCGTGCCCAAAACCCCAAATTACCGAATAAACAGCCCATAGAATTAATAAGCATCCGAACCGGCAGTCAAATAATAATTCGACCTATCTATTAAACGAACAAATGTCTATAATAAAAATTGGTTTGGATTCGATTTCCGACGTCGAATCGTAAAATTATTTCGGGCCACTTTCCTTCTGAAGGCACCAAATGAAAGTTGATATAAATATAAGCGTCGAGTCGCCCGATAAAATTCCGCGATTTCAATAGGTAGCTATTAGTGGAAGTCACGAAAGATAGTTTTTTCCGACTATTTTCGGTGGCGCAAGTGCAGTTCCGGCAGTGAGTTAGTGGAGAGACTTTTAGTATTAATGGTGGGGTTTGTTAGTTTAGTTCGGAACTGTGATTAGTTGCTTAAAAAGAGCACGAACCGATATTTAATCTTCGACTGCTTGAAGGAATGAAGGATTTTATAACCGTGTGATTTTGAGCACATACTTAAACACATGCTTGTTAAATACAATTGTCGGGTGTCGTACAAGGCGACTAAGACAAAGCAGCGCACTTGGTGCACTCTTGAACAAATTACTGCGAGTAAAGTAGCGGTGGTGACGGTTGTATTCTTCTATGCCGTCCCCACACGGCTTTGTGAATGATTCAAAAATTAGGTACACAATATATTTGCTTATAATATATACCTTATCTACCAGACATTCTACCAGAGGAGTGGCATAGCGCGCTTGCCCTGGGATTGTAAAAGCAATGTCGCTAAGGCCGGTCAATCTCCCTATATTCTTCCATCCATTCCAGCCCGTGCCCTAGCAGTGGGGACATTAAAAGGGTTGGTGATGATGATAATGACAATGTACCAACCAAAATGATGTAAAAAGAATTTAAACAATAACGCTTTTATTATAAAATGTAATTTGACGGCCGCCTTGGTCGAATGCTCAGATCGCTGGGTATTGGCCAAGAGGTCCCGGGTTCGAATCCTGGTAGGGGCAAACTTTGTGATGACCATAAATGTTTGTTCCCAAGTCATGGTTGTGTAAATGTTTATGTAGTATATTTTCAACATTTATATACATAATTATATTAAAAAAAATGTGTCCGTCATCTAGTATCCATAACACAAGTGCTTAGGCTACTTACTTTGGGCTAGATAATAGGTGTGAGTGTAAAAAAAAAAAAATTGTTCTTCGTCCCTGCGTTGCAGATGGGGCGGACAAAAACATGTTACATACTTGTTATAAAATTATTTTATAAACGACATCGTTCGCTTCGGAAAGTGTACTTAGTAGGCCGGCGGTACGACCGCATGGGGCACACTATCCCTGAGTTCTTTGAAAGTTGTTGTTATAAAGGGAGCATTACTTTAAAATACAAATATCGCGACTCCATCTCTCCTGCCGCCGTGTGGTGACGGCAGAGTAGAATACAATTGTCACCACCCCAAAACTCTCCCGTGGGTGTCGTACAAGGCGACTGAAGATAAATCAATCATGAGGAATGGGCAGCAGCGTTCCTCTTATACCATCTAGCAAAAGCAATGTACTGCGACTTTTGAGCCCGGTAAATGGCAATAGGCTCGCGACCTATTACATGGGACCTAACATAATTGGCGAAACGTGGGTGCTAGTTTCACCTCTGCCAACCCCTTCGGGGATATAGGCGTGATTTATGTATGTATGTATCTCTCCTGCAGGTGTCGCAGAAAGTAAAAAAAATATACATAAACATCCAATTTGGAAGCCGTGTGGTGACATCATATCATAATACAATTGTTACCACCCCCATCTCTCCTGTGGGTAATGGGCAGCAGCATTCCTCTTATACCACCTAGCAATATACTACGATTTATGTGCCCGATATCCCACCGAATTACAGTGCGAAGTAAATTTTACGATGCAACGACACAACGCAATGGTGTCGCTTTTGCCGTAAGTGTTGAGTGTATCCCAGCTTGGTATACCACATTTGCGATTAAAGGGTCCAGTAGATGGTATAGGCGCGCTTTACATGGGACGCAGAATAGCTGGCAAGTTGTGGGTTTGGAATTCCTTCTCTTACCCCTTCGAGATAAAAATAAATAGCATACAAAAATCATGCCTATTTATCCCAGAAGTTGTTGAAATAATAATATAAAGTATTCAACCTCATTTGTTTAAGATTTAAAACACATTTCTGATTGCAATTGCCCCGCCAAACCGTGAGTCTTGAACCCGGGCGCGGAAAATTCCTCATGTTTTTTTCATTCCCGACTTGAGTAGTAAGGCCCTATAAAGGACGCTTATGAATATTGTATTTTCATATTAAATTCAAAGGTAGGCGAGAAATATTCGTAATCTGTTTTGATGTGTGCTCGGATTTCGCAGTAGCTCAGTAAAAAAACTATTTTGTACCTCTTGACGTTTTCTCACAGAAAACGGCGGTCTTTTTACTCGTATTTTTTATAATACTATTTGCCATATGTTCATGACACAGAATATAATATCCAATACCTGAGTTATTCTTTTCTTACACACCTAATACTACCTTATATCTCTCGCAAGGGTGTCGCAGAAGGCAACTAAAGGTTATAAATAACATTATTATGGACAACAGCGTTCCTGGTATTTGGTTACTAGAACACATTTTTAGATAAAATAAATATACTGATGGTATTCGATCGGTGTAAAATATACCCCACAATATACACGCCAAAACGTAAAAGTGTTTATCCATTGCCAACAATTTTGTTACTCGAAATTCATAGCTAATTTGTTTTAACTTGAAGCGGCACTCAATATTTGTCTTGTAAATTGATCTCCGTCAGTCATTAATTAGAATTAAATTACTAGTAATAAACAAAGACTTCTTTGTGATCATGAATATATTATAGGCTTATTTTTTATAGAATTTCTATAACTAGAATCCTTGAAAGCCGCGTGGTGACGGCAGAGCAGAACACAATTGTCACCACCCCAAATCCCTCTCACGGGTGTTGTACAAGACAACTTAAACTTAAAAGAGTGATGAGGAATGGGCAACAGCGATTTTCTCGTGCCCGATAAATGGAAATAGACTCGCCACCTATTACATGGGACCTAACACATAATTGACTAAACGAGGGTGTAACTCGCCTCTGCCTACCCCTTCTGGGATATAGGCTGATTTATGTATGTGTATGTATGTACTACAACTTCTAAATGAAATATTAAATTTGCATAGTTCCCAACAGTATTTATCTATAGGATAAAATGGATAAAATATTCTTCATATTCGTCAAACAGATTCAAATCATTATAGAACCAAGACAAAACTTTCTTTGTGTGTGGTAATAAATGTAATTTTTTGTAGGATAATTGTAACAACGAATTATGGAAACTCTTGTTTTATGAAAGACAAACGTACAGTAGATGCCATTTAATATGAAAGGTGGCGCTTAATTCAAAATTATAAGCTTTATAAAAGGAATGAATTATGAGCAATCTGTATTACCTTAATAGGAAACAACATTTTCATATATTTTTAACTTTTATTTCTGGCTTATTCTGAAAATCATTAGTGACGGATTTAATAAAATATTTTCTAAAAAAACATGTGGCATATTTCTGAACGTAATTAGTAATGGATTTCTAAAATATTTCTCATGGGCCTCTTGATTGGATTCAACTATTTCTTGTCGAAATCCTTCACCATCTAAGTTGAAGGCGTAAAAAGAAATAAATTTGCTGGATCCATGGTTACGATATTTTCGTGGCTCAATAGTTGGCATTTTCTTATTTGTACCTGAAAATAGTTTCTTGCGACGTGAAACGTCTGACATAAAACATACTATTGAAATCAAAGCAAAGAAATTGCTTTCTATTTGTGTTGTAATACTCGTATGATCGAGAATCCTTCTACCTGTGTTGCACGATAGTAATTTCACATGCCAACTGAAGAAATATAACGTAAATTGGTATATATTGGTTCGCCTAGTGTTTTATAGACCTAATTATTGTTATTTAGAGGTATGAACAATGAATTCGCTAGTTAGATAGATATAATGTTTTTGCACAAGTTTTGCTTATTCAAAAATAATTTGACCTAATTTACAGACATACATAAATAAATCACACCTATTTATCCCGGACAGAGTAGGCTGAGGTGAATGAATACCCACGCTTCGCTAATTATGTTCTATCCCATGTAGTAGGGGTCGAGCCTATTGCCATCTGTCGGGCACGTAAATCATATGCCTATTGCTTATTGCTATCTTTACCGTTAGTCTCCTTGTTCGACACCGAGAGGAGAGTCGGGAGAGATACAATTGTCACCACCCCCCAATTATGACAATTGTATTTTACTCTTCCGTAAAGCATAATTCCGTAACTATTCCGTAACTATTCGTAATCCCTACTATTTATATCATATTTCATTAGTTTTTGTGTGGACTAACCCATTAATATACCCAAAAATACCCACCCACACTCTAATTATCGTACTGCGCATAACCCACTAATATCCTTCTATACTCAAAGTATCTATAAATGTTTAATATATTTGTCATAATAATAATTTATTCATGTTCAGATATATTTTTAGAAACTATTCGATTTTAATTTCAACATTATATAAATTAGTACAAAGATTTTGGGGTTAGAAAAAGAATTTCGAAAAATTATGATCTTGAGGCGGGAATCGAACCCGCGTCCGCTGCTATCCGGGCAGGTGCCTGACCGCTCGGCCACCCAAGACATTGAAATTTATTTCTACATTGCGAGGGTACCCGTTGGCTTACAACGTGAAGTGTAAAGGTTAGAAGAATTTCGGCAAGTTAATTAGTGTCTTGGGTGGCCGAGCGGTCAGGCACCAGCCCGGATAGCAGCGGACGCGGGTTCGATTCCCGCCTCAAGATCATAATTTTTCGAAATTCTTTTTCTAACCCCAAAATCTTTGTACTAATTTTTCTAACATTTATATAATGTTAAAATTAAAATCGAATACATTATATAAATGTTATAAAAATTAGTACAAAGATTTTGGTGGTTAGAAAAAGAATTTCGAAAAAATATGGTCTTGATGCGAGAATCGAAACCGCGTCCGCTTCTAGCCACCAAAATCTTTGTACCAATATTTTTAGAATGTATAATTTGATTGTTTGATTCAATTGATGTTCAATGTTTTAAGAATCGACTTAATTTTAGCTTTATTTTGATATGAGATGAATTGAATAATTATCTAACATTAAAATCATTCACTGAATGATTAGCCCTATTCTGCATTTCTTTATGCAAGATAATAGGGCTAAAATGCGTCAGGGCAAAAACACATTACCGTCATTAATTTTATGACAAAAGTAGCTTGTACCAATAGATTTACCTAGAAACATTATAGTTTAGTGGTGTAAAACAATCGATTAAGCGACACGATAATTAGTCGCCGGAAATTTAAGCCGAATAAAATTTGGAACAATAATTTAAGACGCGTCAAAGTACACCCACGTAAATAATTAACTCGCTTACTGTGTATAGGTAACGCTAAGCGTGTAAGTACATTGTTTATGGTGGAAATAATTAACAATAAGCCTGAATATTTAGAAGGTGCCCGAGGCGGCGGCCGGCGGCTTACCATAAGGTCCCTACACGAGGTGAAATTTATTTCCTTTCAAACGGTTATGCTTTTATCCCAATAAAGAGGCTTTGTCCTTCGGAAACTTTGAAGCAAAATTTAGACCTTATTTTGTAGGTACCAAATTGTTGATATTAATTTTGAGCTCAGAATGGTTCATAGTAACACGTTTAAATGAATATAATATTTTGTCAAAATTTCAAGATACTCAACGTCTACAACAATGTTCTAACGTAACCCAAAACACATCTAATGAAAGCTAAATTTAAATGATATTAAATGTTCGCAAAGACTGTTCTTGTAATTGGATGCTATAAATGTGTTAACTACATTTTCCGTAAATTATTTGCGCAATTTTCATTATCATTTAACGTTCGCTTGTAGGTTGGCCTGCTTGAATTCTTACAAATGTCAAACATTTATT
The DNA here is from genome assembly GCA_963931975.1 of Cataclysta lemnata. Lineage (NCBI taxonomy): Eukaryota > Metazoa > Arthropoda > Insecta > Lepidoptera > Crambidae > Cataclysta > Cataclysta lemnata. The sequence continues at coordinate 6,862,777 of OZ008342.1, forward strand.
TTAATTCCATTGAAATTGAATTAAGGGATGCTCGCATGGTTTGGTCACGTCGAAAGAATGGATGAAAGGAGAATGACAAAAAAAAATTACATGGCGAAAGTGAATGGAGAAATGGGAAGGGGAAGGCCTAGGCGGATCTTTCATAATCAAATTGAAAGTCTTTTGAAAAAAGGGCCAGGTCAAGAGTACCCGAAACCGACGGGCATGCATGAAGAGATTGATGAGATTGGATGAAGCGAAAGAAGTATGTAAGGATCGTAGCAAGTGGAAGGAAGTGATCTCTGCCTACCCCTGTGGGAGAAGGGCGTGATGTATGTATGTATGAAATTGAATCTGCCATCTGTATCTGAAATATTTTATATTTCGCCAATTTTTTTTTAGAGCATCTTACTAAGCTGTCAGTGTAATCTCAATTCGATCTACGGTTAGAGTTGCAATCATAGAATCCGTCAGTCAGTGAATTTCTTCGAATACATTACTCAACGTTCGCTTTGAATCTTCTCTTAAACATTTATCATTTCTTTAATCTTCACACGTGAACTCTTCCCTTAGACCCACGGGTGTTCGATGTAAAGCGTCTTGATGAGTTGTTGATGAGTTTTCGACTGTGTATTAACTAGAACGGACTTTAACAGGACCATTCATTAATAATACACAGTCATTATTAATGAACATTTGCATCCACACATCTCCACATATCCACAAAATCTGTTGCCAATAAAACATTCTCAACGTAAAAATAGATACATACATAAATTACACCATTCCCTACTAAAGGTTAGGTAGAGATCTTTAAATCAACATTCACGATTCGCCGGGTCCCAGGTCCCATGTAATAGTTGGCGAGCCTATTGCCATCTCTCGGGCACTTATATCGCAGTGTATTGCTAGGTAGTTTACGAGGAGCCCATTAATCGTCGTGGTCTTTACCCTTAGTCGCCCTGTACGACACCCGCGGGATCCCTGTATTCTTCTCTGCCGTTACCACACGGCAATATAAAAATATGACGTCGAAAGTATCTACTTATCGCTGCTGTTGTTTGAATACATTTGCAATTTAATTCGGCGAGCAGTTTGCAAAACAAAAACGGTAAAATTTCGCAAAGTTGGATGACGTTAGCGAGCGCCCAACAATGCAACTTTGAACAATGAAAAACTTTGCTGGCCACCCGGCTAAGGCACATGAGTAGATAAACCGAACAGAGTAAAAGCTTCCTAAGAACGCCGTCGTACTAACCCTGACATTAAGCAACTGGCTGTGCGTCATATACATTTTTTATCCAGTCTCGCCGCGTGCGCGACAGCGGCCAGTGGTAACGCACACATGCCCCGCGTGCTTGGAGTAGTGCAACCAATTCGCGCGGTTGCATAAAGGTTATTCTCTGTTCCGTTTATTTACTCATGTGGCTAAGGGCCGCCAAGTGAAAAGTGCGCTACTTACCGATACACCGAGAAACGATGTCGAATTAATCGCCTCGTAGATGTCGTCCGCGATTTTCTTGTTGGTGTACGTGAAGTTCTTCAAGCTGAGTCCGCTCTTTTCCAATTTCTCCATTGTCTTGTTGAATGCTGCGAAATGAAAGACGACGCTGGTTTGAATTGAAATTTGGAAACGCAATATAACCTCACATAACAGATCTGTGGAAATAGAGATACCTAATTAAAAAAAAAATTGAGATAACACAAAATTATGAGAACATTGCGTACAAAATAAACATCAATTAAACTATTCTAACCTCTAGATCCTTCCATACTCTTACCGAATACATTTTGAACATCTAAGCCTGGTACAATATATATATAGTTGTAAATCAAATCAAAGAAAAACTTTTATTATATAAGTGGAAATACTTTAAAAAAGAAAGTGCGGCTAGCACACAGCAAATACGTGACACAAAATTAGCAGTAATTAAGTAAGACAGTGGTGAGAGTAAAAGAGATTTTCAAAGCATTCGGGGATAGACTGCTCGACGTAGTTGCAAAGATTGAAGGTTTACAGGACTACCGGCCTTTCATAATCCTAATCTAATAACATCGTTAGGACCTTAAATCAGCAAAGCAAACTTCAACAAAGGGATTAATCGAATGGATTGCGTAATGTACTAAGTTAAATTGTGCAAGTTAACAGAGCGTTTTATAAGGGCAATGGAAGTTTGTGGCAGGCAACACAAACCTAAGTCGACCAAGTCCAAGGAAATTGAAAACTCCGGAATGTGGTCCCTTTATGATGCAAGCTCGGGACGTGACGCTACGGCCAGTTATTAAATTTTCTGCTGCGATCGATAGTGTAACAGTGTCTTAAGGCCAGCCAACAAGGGAGGTCATGTTATTTTGTGTAAACTTGGATCTACAGTAGCTTACATGAACATTTAACCTTTAAGACCAAATCTATTTCCAGCTCACATCATCTCAGACTAGCGATGCGGGCAATTATGTAGACGACTTAATCTGCGTAATCCCAAAATCCTACCAGACCCAAAATATAACTCAAAATTTGACATTCCTCTTAAGTAATGTAAATACTTTCTGGAAAAATTACAATATGTTTGTCTCATTTTTGCATGTTCTAGAACATAAAAATGTTCCAACGTAGTGGCGGCGAAACAAGGATAGATAATGGTTGCTATTACAGAACACAATATACATACAACCAAATAGTTCTCAAAATGCAGAGAACGTGAACTCCATTATGATTAGTACTGGAATTACACGGAAAACACCGCTACAGAAAATACAGAGGACGTTTTAAGTGTTTACTTTGTAATTAATAGTCGTTTCGTTAATGCCAGTAGACAATACTAGTGATTATTATGTCAAACAGATAACAGTCGGTTAATTTTATTGGACATATTTTGACGTCATTAGCGCGACAAAATATTCTAACGCAGTGCTTGTTGAATTAATTTTACTAAGTCAGTATTTTACTAAGTTTGTTTCATTCGGTCTTTTAAACGAATTCATGTGACTTCATATATGACCTATCATGAGATTAAAAAAAAATAATTACATTGCTTAGTATCTACAGATTACAATGACTACATAATACAAAGTATTTCGTGCAGTGCCCGAAAAATTGCTCATTCAAAGCCTATTCTGCGTGCATGTATGCCACCAACAATTTAGGCTTGTTCAATTTATAATGTTACCTAAAGCTACGGCCCAAACGGCGTCATATGCGAGCGGTGCCTCCTGGTATCCCTCCGGGTACCTTTCCCCGTCGATATCGTAGCCTGCCTCTCGAAGAGCTTCGTTCAACCGTGACCTGTTGGAAATAAAACACAATTTTAATTGGCACGAAAACTCTTAGCTTTCCATGGACTCGTCCAACGGGTGCCAGGTCAACTTAATCATCGTTTAGATAACATTACACTTGGTTAAATATCGGAGAGTAACTTCCTGATAGATAAGATGAGATTATCGAAGCGAACTAAGGCTGGAGTTCGCCAACACATAAACAGGTGATTATTATTTAAACGTCATTTTTGACATTTTATCGTATAGAAGAACTGTCAAAAACTGACGGTTATCTTTTTTATCGCTTGATTTACGTGTTGGTGTACCCGGGCCTTAGTCGAAAATGGATGTAACAAAATCACCGAAAAGAAACGGAATTATTAAACTAGCACTTCTGGTTGTCACAAGAGATCATAAATATTTTTTAACAGATCATAAACAAAAATAATTACATTAAAAATTGAGTAAAAAATACCTTATTGTTTAGTTACCTACTAACTTATTGCTTGTAATAACAATAAATAAAACATTAAAATAGCTGTTGGAGTTCTTAACAAATCTTATAAAAATAAATTTCTTGCTTGTGCAAGAAATTCACAGTCTGTCGTCGACAAATGGTAAGCTTTAAAGCTTCCTACAGACTTACATCTCTTTTGATATTTTCGCGATACGAGATTATAAGTAATGATTTTTAGACAATAATTCTATTAACTATCCATGAAACAAAGTGCCTTTAGCTTATTCGTTCCCCTCTAAAGGGAAAGCTACTTTTACGTCCAGCATAACTCGTAGCCCCGGTGACTTCAAATTAAATTAAAATACCGTCACAAATTTGTTCGTTCAATTCTCTCAGTAGGTATATTCCAGGGTTTCAAATTACACGCCCACAAAATCTAAGGAGCCTGCGAAATTAATAGTACACGCTTGACCTATTACATTAACGCTCCACTTTGTTCGCAAACTGGGCACACAATCGTCTCACTCGGGATGCAATATTTGTCCGCATTGAGCCTTACACTCAATACTAATGGCCACGGTTCATGTTGCCCATTAAAAGGGAACGGTCTCGTTATGACTTAGATTGTTGGTGCAAATAAAACGCTGAGACCACTTCGCGGAGCCCAGTCAGTCTTCGCAGCGATCAATGCGGAGGTAATGTAGTTGCGACAACGCTCGGCTCGTTGCAGACGCAGGAATTGACAACGTTTCAAAAACGAAAATACCACGTGTTCCGTTACCTACTGAGTTAAAAAAAATATTTTTTAACATTTTTTTATTGCTTACTTACAGAGAAAAATAAATAGAACGTGCGATGATGACACAACTTCGGCAGATTAAGTTGACGTCATTGATTCCCTACATGGAAAAAACAAAATAGTTTTAAACTAGTTTCGAACATTCAAAATAAAATCTGTTTCTATTTTCACAACGGAATCCAACCGATTTTGAATTTTGACTAAGACAGGCGATTCATTTCGCCATTTAGTCAATAGTTATGACATCATTTGGCGCTCGATACGTCTTTAAGAAAACGGTATAATTAAGACGAAAGAAAAAGAGACTATGAGTGTCTTCATTTTCGGTCGAATTTCATCTCAACTTAATAAAAGCAAGTTGAATATTTGGAAGAACTTCGAGTGAAACTTGAAACTAGATATTCTAAGCTACTTCGCTTTCAGATATCTGCTAATGGCAATCCTTAGTCTTTGAATCACTTAACTTTTGATAAACTTCTGTAGGTACTGTAAAGGTGGGTATGTATACCCTCTCTTTTAGAGTATCTAGCGCTTTCCGAACATGCCACCCTGATGAATACCTTCTGAAAGGTTCGCTTCCACAGTGTGTGCGCAATCTATAGAACGCGATTGTGCAATCATCGCGCGAGTAAGCGATGCAACGATCGCGTGTACGCGTACAAATATTATATGTTTCTCTCAAAATTTGAGTTGCGATTATCAGGACACCTATTCGAGTTCAATAGGTTTGATCGCGCGCTCGTACGAGTAATATTCGCGCGAACCTGCGATGATCGCGCAATCGTTTTCAATTAGGACGATGCTTAAGAATTAGTTAAGCGATTGATACGCTGTTAAACTGTGCTCGTCTGCACGAAGTCGAACTCTCTACTCTGTGTAATGTACATGTATATTCTGAGTACAATGAAAATTGTCGGGAATAAGCTTCAGTGTCCCCCGGGGTTCTTCTTCAATCTTGGCTTTGTTGAAATGATGCTTGTACTTACCGTCTGCTCTTACAAGTCACGGAAGCTCAAGAGAGCAACAGCGGATTAAAAATGCGAACGCTTTCACAAGCATTTAGTTGGCTGAGAGTTCCTTTAGGTTTATTTGGAGAAAATATTATGATATTACAAGGGGACGGAATTTGAAGGCGGGCTTGGACGAATGGTCGCATCGCTAACTGGAACCAGGAGTTTCCGATTCGAATCCTGGTTATGGCAAATGTTTATGTGGTAAACACAGATATTTGTTTTCGAGTTGACCTTGACATGACACACATTTGTAATGTGTATGTAGTTAATTATAAATATTCATATTCATATTCTGTATTTGCAAATTCATATAATTATTACATGTTATTAAAAGTTCATCATATTGCAAGTGCTTATGCTACTTACTTTGGGCTAGATGATAAGTGTGATTGTAACAAATATAGGGAAGTATGTTATTTATAATAATAATAACATGAGATGTTGTAACGGTAGAGTAGAATACAATTGTCAACACTCCTTATGTCACCCTACCGCACGTGTTGTGAAATTCGACTAAGGGTAAGGATAATCACCTTGAGGCACCCTTGCATAGACAGTGGCTATAGTGTCAAGCAATACTGCGTCATAGCACGTAACGTATTCATCTTCACCAATCCATACTTGGCCAGCGTGGTGGGCTATGATGCCCATTCTCTCTTTATTCATTCTCCTATAGGGAAAGCCTGTGCCTCAGCAGTGGGTACATAGAAGGGCTGGTGATGATGATGATAAATTATTGATACCTTTCCTTGCGTATCATTATTAAAGATACTTATCATTTTTATACTTATCATATTAACATGATACATGTTTCACATCTTCAATTTGATAAGTACAAAAGTAGCTTTTAACATAAAATGCAATACGTTCTCGGTTCTAAGCATCAACGTTTTATACTATATTCGCATCCCCAGTCTGGTTTATGTGAGCCATTAGGTCCATATATGATCCAGCACTGAAGCCAACGATCATATATGTACCAAGAACGCTGCCAAATAATGAAGCCAAAAGCTCCGAGTATTTCAGTGTAGTGAACTAGTATTTCAATTTTGTAGGTCGCCGTCCATTTCTGGTTTGATTAAACGGAAAGGACAGCGGGCTAGGTAAGGTCTCAGAAGATTTTAAAGCGTAAGTCTGCATTTTCCAAAAAATATAGTCACACATATTAATATTATTAATAGTTATAATATTACACATTTTATTATAAATATTATTAATTAGAAAGTGTCCGAGTTTTGCCAGCAAATCGAACTGCTTGAGTAACCTAAATAAAATTTAATAATAGAGGTAAACTTTAGCAGTAGGGGTAACCGTAAACTGAAACTTTTCAGCGACTGAGCGGAACGGCTTAGCGAATATTTTTGTTAAAACCATGCCACACGAGAGCAACTTTACTTCAGTTGTTTTCTATCAACAAAATAATGTTATATAATGTATACCGCACGATATTTTCTTATTTTAATAGTGAAGAGTGTTATTGTTTAATTATTTAATTATATTTATATATTTCATATAAATATAATTCTGTGTGTAAACGTTAAGTTGTTGATGTTAATGCTTTTAATTGTTTTTAACATTACTGCCGTTTACAATCACGACGAAAACAATTATGTTTCTGGGTGTTAATTCACCTCTTCCTACATAATATAATAATGTATAAGCGTAAATAAATAGGTGTGATTTATATACGTATGTCCGTAAATTCAGCCGCGGTCACACACTCAATAGCACGGAGTACTTTAGGAATATAATAATTTATGTGTGTTGATATCTAGCGGTCATCTGGACTTTTATTTTACATAGAGAACGCCAACATTCATTTTATCTAGCACAAAGGATATCCAAAATTCTCCAGAGGACCCGATGACAATAAAGACTGAGCGTGAATGGCGATAACGCACATTTCAACTCTAAATGTCTCACGTCCAAAGAATAGAATATTATGGCTCGCAGCGTAAAAGTTGTGACAAGAGGATTTGAGATTGCACCTTATGAATGTCGTGCGCCATGTTTCCGAGTACAAAGGGAGTGATTGCCACAGAGGGTAGGCATTACTTTAATGGCTGAAGTTGGGTTATTTCCCTCGTAAGCTGATCGTGTCTTATTGGCTCCAAATGGAATCCAATAAAATGTGTTTGGGTTGGAAAGATTTTTATTTCTCCTACGCATTTTTGTGGCGGGTTCTTTAATATTCAGTTGTCTCAGGAATACGGCTTGCCTTATTTGGTGCTCTTACTGTAAAAGGAAGGGAAAAAGAAATGCAGGAAGAGTGGTTGTCGGGTTAAATGTATCACAAGTATTTTAGTAATCCATTCTTTTCTAATGGATGTTTATATTCTAGAGATCGCAGTCCAGCATCCACCCGATGGACCTCTTATAGCTGTAGATGTAGTCTAGAGGTTAACCCGTGACCGACTTTTACAAACGATAAGTAAAGTTTGAAAAAGTCGGTTAGGGATGGATGACCGACTTTAGCAAACATTACTTGCCGTGTGGTTAGTGACGTCAGAGCAGAATACGTCACCGTCCCCAATCGCTCCCGCGGGTCTCATTTAAGGTGACCCCTTAATACAGAAACGCTACTCAAATTTTGAGCACTACATATAAAAGTTAAGTGGACAAAACCTGACAGAATTTGTATGGAAAAACGTCAATTTTGTCAATACTTAAAAGTTAAGTACGACTCAAACTTTGAGTAGCTTTTCTGTATTCGGGAGTAAGGCAGCTACTAAAGAAAAGTCGCCTATTATGGTCTTCTAAATAATACATGACACGTATTTCAGTAATTTGTAAACACTTCAGCGAAAGCTTAATGGGAAAAATATTTCGTGGAAATAGTGTCAACCGTAGGCATTTCCGATGAATACTTGTTTCGCAGAATGACTGCAAGTTTCGTAGTAGAAGTCGTTTCTATATAAAATTATTAAAAGAAAGGTAAAATTATTTTCGACCATAATTTATCCCATACCAGGTCAATAATTTTTAAAAATGTTTCTGGCCATTCTTTCATGTATTTTTTTGTATTTGTTTTTATAGAGACAATGTAAATGAATCATAACTCAAACTACAGTTGCTTTTAATGGATGTATTTTTAATTCAATGCTCCGCAGCAAATTCAGTTGTCTTTGGTAACTGAACAAGTAAGAAAGCAATAAAATGAAAATGAGGTAATTCGAACGCCGAAAGAGATTTATTACTTATTGTGTTTTGCAGAAACGCAGCTGGCTGCGACGCGAACTGGGATTGTTTGTATCATAAAGACTTTTGAGAACAGATGAACTTCTATAATGTGTAAAGGAATATAGCTTCAAGGGTTTGTATTTATGTTAATGGACACAGTAGCCAAAAAAAGCTAATACTCCTGGCCTACTCCAGGTTGATAGTACACTGTAGCAACACTTATGACTCTTGTTGCGATTTAGATATTTCGTTCTCGAGTTTTAGCGAGACAAACGCACAGCAATGAAATCTATACTTATATTATAAAGCTGAAGAGTTTGTTTGTTTGGTTGGTTGGTTAAACGCGCTAATCGAAGCCGCGGGCGACCACTAGTTTATATACGTCGGAATTCCATAGTTGCTACGACGTACTTTCAACCTGGCATCATAGATCGTACTGGTGCTTCATAACTCATAATTTAGAGCTAACAAAATACGTCGAATAGGCTTCGACATTCAGTAGCGGAACCGAAAAAACAGCCCGTATTATGCATATTTCGGGCGTGATTTGCATTTTCATGGACTTTATTGGATCTAGACAGACAAAATAGAATATTGGCAAATAGCAGATCATAAATAAAGGGCATCAAGCCAAAATGTTCCAGGATATGAAGCAGTGAATCGTGAATTAGCATAATAAGTTATGATTATGATGACATTGAGGCTCCTTTAATTTACTTGCAGACCAACCAATAAAGCGCTAACTCTGACTCACCATAAGTTGACTTTTGGATTTTGCCTCGCCAATCATATAAACAGACACATACTGCACACAAGCAACCCTCTCCAAGCTACTCTATACGGACATACAAGTTTTTAATATCTAACAAAAAAATCTACTCTATCCGCTCCCAAACTACTAAGGCTCGAGTTCACTAAAACATAAAACAAAACAAGTAATTATTTGACATTTTATTGTATGGAAAACTGTCAAAAACTGACAGTTATCTTTTAATCGCTTGTTTTACGTTTTGGTGAACTCAAGCCTTAGAATGGGCAAGGTCTTACCTGAAGTCCTCAGAAGTCATGCCAGATATGGTTGTCTGGTTCGCGTTCTGGTTCCACATGAGGGCTTCAGTCGTGAGGTGACCCTCGGCTGCCTCTCGCATTTGCTCCACCGTACATTCAATGCCTTCTCTCTCCAAGTTCGTCTCGAACCAGTTGTCTTCGTACCAACCTGAGGAAGAGAAAATTTAAAATAATACTAGATTCTTTTCTTGCATACATTATTTTAGGACTTTTTCAGCAAATATGCTGCTGAATTCTGAGATGTGTGGAGTAAATATAGTAGATAAAAAAGAAATTAGTACAAAAGAGTTTGTTCATCATCATCATCACCAGCCCTTTAAGGTCCCCACTGTTGGGGCACAGCGGCCTTCCCTCTGGATGAAAGAATATAGGGAGACCTCCCAAATCTCCTAACTTTAAATCAATTGGGATAGGGACTGGAGGACGTTTATTTGTCAAGGAAAACATTTAAAATGGGTTTTATGTGCATCCTCTGTAAATATGTTTTATTTGCAATATTCGAATACAGGCGTAACGATATAAAACTTAAGAAAGGTAGGTATACATATAAAAATGTATTCTATGTTCCCATTTATATGGAAGGAAGCGTTTCATTTCGACCAAAATTTCCGATCATACTTCGTAACTTTTAAATTATGTAGTCAAGAAATTCTTTTAGAAAACTTCTTTCGACAGGGGCGAAAAATACGTAAACATAATATTGATAACATCAATACTTAAAAAAAACATGGAAAGAAAAACAGGACGACAGACTCCGCTGGAAACTTTTCAGCGAGAAAACTCAAAGATGAAGAAGAATTTTATTCAGAAAGTAATCTAAGACACTGATTTTAATTTAACTATTAGGAGAGTGAGTTTCAATTACTAGTAGTCTCCGGCGGGTTCGCTTGCGTTAATGTCCGTTATTAAATAGCCTATAGCCTTCCTCAATAAATTGACTATCCAACACAAAAATAATTTTTCAATTTGAATCAGTAGTTCCTGAGATTAGCGCGTTCGACCAACCAACCAAACAAACTCTTCAGCTTTATAATATTAGTAGGTATAGTTTTCATTGCGGTCTAGTGTATTGAGATGATAAAATTCCAATTCATACTGCCTGACACCAATCCTCTTTGGGTATCAACAGCATACCCAAAGATATAATCATGGTTTAATGCAAATAACTGGGTGTGCCAAGGTGCTTAGTTGTCTTGTCTACACAGTGTAAGTTTCCTCAGTCAGCTTTTACCACACCCCGGGGATGAGTCGGTGCTGGCACATTCTAAGTTAATTTTTCTCTATCAGATCAGCATGGAAGGACGCTATAGTTAAAACGACTATGACATGAATATATGGTGGCAAGGTACTAAAGGCACCTTTATTTTGAGAATAAACTGCGTGTGCCTGGGTCATTCGGGTTTTCCTTCCAACAACCCCTCAACTCAACTCTTTTGCTACGTGTATGAAAGGATGGTACCACTGCACGACGAGGCAGCGTGGATCTGTGCACTAGTTATTTTTTAATAGAATTAGGGGAAGGCGGCCCAAAGTAGGACAACTTCAGCAGAAACACTCTTGGTATTTCTTATTATTTCAACATGATATGAATGTAAAAACAAAGAGAGAAAAAAATCAGAGTTTAAAAGTAAGAAACAAAATCTTCCTAAATTTCGTAAAAACAAAGAGATTTGTCTTTGTTTAAGTCTATTTTGGAGTTTATAACACAGAAAAAAACCTTCCTAACTTCTTAATATTGTCACAGGGCCATAAAATTAGAAGGAAAAGAAAAGTATAAAGTAATCCGAGTGGTTATTATGCGTCGTCTGCTTAGCAAAAACCATTTTCCCTATCTGGGTGGCTCTCCGGGATCGGACATTATTTATCCTATTCTTATACATTTCCGTTGTCCAGTTTGTTGGGAGAGCCTCGGGACAAACGTGTGTTTGTCGTGCGTCCCCTTTGCTGGCGGCTAAATATTTTCATTCAACTTTAAACCAATGTTTTCTAAGTGGCAATATAACTTGCCCGTAAAATTCCGCGATGTCAAGAAAATATTTGTTATCAGAGCCATGAATGCTCTCCCGAGGTACATTTATGGAAATTTAGACTCGAAATGGAGAGTAAAATTTAACTTCTGTCCACTTTATAAAGGAAACGATGACAAACGCCGTCTTGGCTTGGCAGAGTTCATGCCTTTACAAGCTGACGGCGGCGTAAACAAAAAATATTACCCGTGAAATTGTTTGCTGTTTCCTCTTTATGCGTCGCTTGTGATAAAAAAACTAAATCAACGATGAAACCCGCGTGAGCTTTTAACATGCTTTATTGGTTTGAGTTGCACTCTATCACTATAGTAGTTTTCGTATAACTTATACTGTTCCATTCCTTATCCAGGTATTTGCTCGGAGTCAAACGCCATACGTTCCAAACAGTGAAGCTAATATTTGCTTTCATGCGCTAACATGCACGTTAGTTAATTCAGAACCCACGAAGACGTCCACAAAAGTGTATGGGTACTGTTCTATTATAATGTAACCAGGAAGAACTAGGGATAATAGTTTTTGGTCATGCTTTTTTGTTGTATTAATTTATAAAATGTTATCTAATATATATGTATATAAAAATGTCGTGTCACAGTGTTTGTAAAAAGAGTCCGAAACGGCTTGACCGATTTTTTAATTTTTTTTTTGTGTGTATTTGTTAGATCTGAGAATAGTGTCGTAGGCTATTTTTTGTGCCCCTAGATGATAAGGGCCAAACAACGGTTGCTGGATCAGCTAGTGTTAATATATTACTATAAAATGTTCAAATGAAAATCAAAACATTAATTTTCAAAATGCTAATACGCAAATGTCAACCTTTATAGCGTTTAGAAAAAAACAATACAGTAAAACGAAGATAAGGTAACAGTTATAAACTTATAACACTTGATATACAAGCAGATGTATGTAATAACCAAGCATCAGCTCGCCTAAATAATACTGTTCAGGTGAACACAATGTAAGAGGAATGCTCCATCGAAGGAAAATATTATCTTTATATCCTGCTTTTATTGCGCGGGATGTCTCGGGACGTGAAATAAAAAATCTGGAAGCTTACCGCCATTTTCCGTGGCACACAGTGTCGATTACTTTTGCTTGAAGTGATTTCTTTACACGATATTGAGAACTAAGTTAACCAAACAAAAATCACCATGTTGTCAACGTAAACGTTATGTATTGTTGGTTCTAAAATGTGTGTATGGGTGAGAAAACAAAAAATCCAGAAATACATACATACATAAATCACGCCTATACCCCCGAAGGGGTAGGCAGAGGTGAACTAGCACCCACGTTTCGCCAATTATGTTAGGTCCCATGTAATAGGTGGCGAGCCTATTGCCATTTATCGGGCACAAAAGTCGCAGTACATTGCTAGGTGCTATAATAGGAACGCTGCTGCCCATTCCTCATCACAGATTTATCCTTAGTCGCCTTGTACGACACCCATGGGAGAGATTTGGGGTGGTGACAATTGTATTCTACTCTGCCGTCACCACACGGCGCAAATCCAGAAATGTGATGTTGAAATGAGTTGAAGTGGAAGAAGAAAGCACGTTGTGCTGACCCCGCCTAGCGGGATAAGGGCAGCAAGAAGAAGAAGTCGAAAAGAGCTGTTAAAGCGGTGAGCTACAAAATGTTATACAATGACACTGTGGGGGAAAGCCACTGTTTTGGGAAACATATTTTTTTCCACCAGTCTCATCATGTGCTTTCTTGGGGGAATTAGGGTCAAACTTTAGCACCCACCAATCCCTTTTGTAGCCTTAAACATTTCCGCGTCGGTCCATTTTGGGCAGTACATTATACACAAGGTTTCCGTTTTATCCACATTATACACTAACTTCTTCTACGTTTAAAATCTGATTTCTGTCAAGCCACTCCGAACATTCTATGACGTTTTTATGACAATTTGTTAGGTGGGTTAAAACAGTAACTATTTATATATGAGCCCAAATTGTAAATTGATCAAGACTAAATCACACGAATTCAGTACTTTTAATTATATATTTGACATAAAAATTACATGTCTCGGGACACTTTGGGAGACGGAACATAATAAATATTTCTGAACCAAATTGAAAATATTTCAAAGAAAATCCCTGCTAAGTGTAGTATACTCGTAACCGACGGATATGGACACTGATGACATTAGTTAGGTGAAGTTTCTAACTGCCGCACTCAGAGACGTCAATTAACTTTAATGAGTGTTTAATGTCAAAAATTTTCATTCAAATCTAGACCATAGACCCGGCAAGAATAGCGACTGGTTTTAAATTGTCATTTTTTGACGTAAAGTACTCATTAACGTTATTTGACGTCTCTGAGTGCGGCAGTTAGCATCGTATTAATTTAAATAAGGAGATATCTCCCCTCTATAGGAGATAGGCGTGAATAATCTTTACTGTAGAAAATATAGAGGTCGTTCAAATGTTTTATTACGGAAAAGAAAAGAATCCCTTCGGGTATTAAGGTCAAACGGACATTGATAACCTGCCGAACTCGACTGATGTACTTTTGGCCGAACGCCAGCTGAACGCACAAGTGTATACACTTATCTACCGAATTAAGGCTCGAGAGATTCAACCACAATATTGTTAGATGTATTTTTTCCCAAGTAAATTGTTGGACACGGTTAAGCAGTAAGGGTCTAACCCAAATAAATACTTTTGCAATTTTTTCTAATACGTAATTAAAAGTACATAAATACTAATAATCAATAAAAGCTTCAATTAATATAATTGAAGCTTTTATTGAGTTCGCTTCATTTACATTATTGCAGAGTGATTTGGCGCAGAGCAGAATACAATTGTCACCACCCCCATCTATCCTGTGGGTGATTTACAAGGCGACTAAGGGTAAAGACAGCGATGAGTAATGGGAAGCAGCATTCCTCTCCTACCACCTAGCAATATACTGCGATTCATGTGCCCGATATAAATATGGCAATAGGCTCGCCACCTATTACATGAGACCTAACTTAATTGGCGAAAAGTGGGTATAAATTCACATCTGCCTACCTCTTCGGGGATATAAGCGTGATTTATGTATGTATGTAAATAAATTGGTGTCTAATATTCTGGTTACTTTTGTTTCACTGGGTACAATTGAAATGTATCTTTGAGGATTCTTTTCTTCAATTATTATTCTATGTTCCGAAGCTTATTATATCAACGTATTCCCAAGGAATACGTCAAGAATTTATCTTGGTGTAATATAAGTTTTTGTAGTGGTCTAATGCGAATATACTATGCTCTATTGGAATATACGAGTTGTACTTGAATATAATTTTCTTCTGTTATGCGTCCATCACACATGCTCAGAATATTATATGAGAGTCGGCTTCCAGATTATATTTTAATCACAGGTTTATAGCTTCAAACAAAACACCTAATTAGATGTCAGCCTTTGTAGTCATAATTTGTAAATTATTAATTTTTGCCAGAAATTTATCATTGTACATTATTTAGTTGTTTCTTATATTTTTAAGAATGCGAATATGAGAATTGTTTTTAAAGAACAATAAAAAGGAAATACGACTGAATCTTTATATTATTTTCTTCAAATATGCCTACCGTTGTATTTTTGTAACAATTTCCTTTTTCCTTTTCCTACACTAACTGCCGCACTCAGAGACGTCAAAAACCGTTAATGAGTACTTTACGTCAAAAAATTACAATTCAAAACTAGTCGCTATTCTTGCCGGGTCTATGGCCTAGATTTGAATGAAAAATTTTGACATTAAATACTCATTAAAATTAATTGACGTCTCTGAGTGCGGCAGTTAATCAAATATTCCTTAAATATATATTGTAACCGTGTTTTTTACCCGGACCGAGAGTTGGATGAGGACTATAGGACGAGATAAACCATGTTTGCTGATGTTTATAATAGGATGGATATATAAAAAATCCACTAGTTGCTGTGCTACAGGAGGCCCATTGAGAAAGGCATTGGTCTTAGCTGGGAAATACGTCATTGTAATAAAATAGGTCGCCATCACCCATCACTGGATCACGTATGACCTATGATTCAATTCAGGTTTTATAATTATCTATTAATTATACTAATGTAGACATTCCTACCGAATTTTAACATAACAATAATATATCTACTGTTTTATGATTACAATTTTATTTTTACTGTCAAGGAAAATAATCACGAGGTTCTTCGATTTTGATTTTAACATTAAATAAATGTTAGAAAAATTAGTACAAATATTTTGGTGGTTAGTTGGCCGAGCGGTCAGGCACCTGCCCGGATAGCAGCGGACGTGAGTTCGGTTCCCGCATCCAGACCATAATTTTCCGAAATGCTTTTTCTAACCACCAAAATATTTGTACTAGGTTCTTATAAAGTATTAAAAAATAGTATGGTGTGGTGTCATTACAAGGTTTAATTAAAATTCTTCCTTTTACGTTGTCTCTACGTATTTTCATTCTTTCTTTCTTTCTTTCATAAGTAACTTTTATTTTGATTGCCTTTGAATTTAGCAGTAAGAAATAGCGTAATACCGTAGCAATTTTCATCTATGATGAACGAAAAGTCAACCTTCCTAATACGATGGTTGGTTATGAATCTTTCTCTCCTTCTAGTTGTTCAAACTTCTTGTTAGCATGATGCTGGAATACAATCATAATCGCACCGGGGGCAAGCATAAAATTCAAAAATTTACCTAAACTGATAGACATAAATATTATGAGACTTTATAATAATCTGAGTGGATTTTATTCTGCATGGATTTTATGGAGTGTAGCTTCTCCATCTTCGTCGCACATCTGATTTTATATTCGAACAAAAGAGACAAAACACTGACAATGCTTACATCCAGCTTATTAATAAAGACCTCTCGAGTTTAACAGATACAAAGGGAAGTTAATTCATTAAGTGTAGCGAATGTACAAAGTAATGGAAACAATCGTAACGCTCAAAGCAATTTCAGAAAGTAACAGGACAGTTGGCTGTTACGTGTACGAAGTTAGACTGTAATATTTGCGAGTTCAAACGGAACTTGTACGAGTAAATTATTGCGAAGTCATATCTTACCACGCCACCGAATAAACAGAGCGCGACGTCATCGTGTAGGTGTAAAGGTACTGACAGCCGTGCTTATTACTAGCATGCATAAAAGCATGCCAATTACTAGCATGCCCCCTTCCACCCGCGCAACGCCCCCTTCCACCCGCACCTCAGGTAGCATGCTCAAAAATCAAACGAGTGTTGGGCATCCTCATCACTAGAATGTCCATTACTAGCAACGCCTAGCCACACGTTCTTTTAAGTGACACTTGCTCATTAGTAGCATGCTTAAGTGCTAGTAATGAGCACGTCTGTCAGGA
Source organism: Cataclysta lemnata (assembly GCA_963931975.1). Classification (NCBI taxonomy): domain Eukaryota; kingdom Metazoa; phylum Arthropoda; class Insecta; order Lepidoptera; family Crambidae; genus Cataclysta; species Cataclysta lemnata. The sequence continues at coordinate 6,879,888 of OZ008342.1, forward strand.
CTTTCGCGCAAATACTACACACACACACACACACACATACATCACGCCTATATCCCCGAAGGGGTAGGCAGAGGTGAACTAGCACCCACGTTTCGTCAAGTCCCATGTAATAGGTGGCGAGCCTATTGCCATTTATCGGCACCAAAAGTCGCAGTACATTGCTAGCCTAGGTGGTATAAGAGGAACGCTTTAGCTAAGTTGGTGCAGATAAAATAATCTTGTCTATTCGATTTTAATTTTAACATTATATAAATGTTAGAAAAATTACTACAAAGTTTTTGGTGGTTAGAAAAAGAATTTCGAAAAAATATGATCTTGAGGCGGGAATCGAACCCGCGTCCGCTGCTATCCGAGCAGGTGCCTGACCGCTCGGCCACCCAAGACACTATAATAATCTTGTATTATTTTTGAAATATATTTCATCTATGGTTTTATATGGAACAAGAATTTTGTTAAAAATATGGTTAGAACAGATCAGTGACCGACACTGCTATCTTACACACACATACTGGCTACGGCGTACTTTCAAACTGGCGTAAGTCATATTGGTATACTTACGACTAACATACGTCTAAATTATGAATTGTAAAAAATCATACTGTTACTACGGCCTCACGCAATTTGAAATCAGGATAGGAAAAATATAAAAGCAAGAAAACGATAAATGGAATTAGAAATTCTTTGAAATGGCATTTAATTCATTTTCAAAGTTGACATTAGTAAAAAAACACATAGCTACCTACAAAGATAATAAAATGACCACACCAGCGCGACTTTAATTACTGCGTCTGCCCCACATCGTGACAGAAGAGGCACGCGAACAATTTGTATAAAACACATAAATTGACCAGGAACCAACGTGTTCTGAAGTTTTGCGGGCAAACTCCCTGATAAGTTGAGCTTGGTCGCAGTATGTTGGGCTATACGTCTGTCTGAAAGCGGCAATTACGAAAATTAAGATATATTGCAAGGGCAAATAGCTTGATTAGTCGAGAGGGGTTTGTTTCGCCGAGCTGGGAGCACGAGTTTGAATAGATGCAGTAATTTAACTATTATCTTGCCTAATATTTGTTAATAACATTGCCTGTATTCTTCCGCCCAACCGGAAGGCCTGTGCATCAGCACTGGGGATGTTGCTGCTTATTTTTTTATTATTAGCCTTATTTTGTCACATTGTCATATAATTATTTGCGGTTTGACAATTATATTTTATGACATACACATTATTCATTATACTTTACACACTCAAGATATCTTTAACTTGCAATGTATAATCTAGTGAAAAATATATTAATTTAACTACAAAGAGCGCAAGACGTAGGATTACTCAAGATAAATCAATTTCATGTATAAGCCAACAAACAATGTTCCCCTCGATTCCTTTGCAAACAAAACGGTTGATTTAAATACTTGTTACATTCTATTTTATTTGAACGCTGGTAGATATAATTTAATAACGTTACGCTATAATTTAATTATTAGAAATGGCATTTGAAATATTAAAGACGTTATCCATGAATATTCTCTGTTTTAAATTAGTAAATTGATAGGCTTAAAATATAAATTTGAGCAGACTCGGATTGAAAACATTGTAAATCATTATTGTAATCACTGAGAGCATTCACAATACAAAGTACGTTTGAGAGAAACAAGGAATAAAAAATTGTGAACGTTGCTGATGCCGTCAATCCAGCTTTCGACGAATAGTACTGCCGGAAATCATAAAGATGCTTTTATTCTGAGACATGATTGGTCGGAGTTCCCACCAATCAAGTCGTAGAAATATGAGTCAATTTGTATTCTGGATAGTATACTACATAATAGTTTCTTAAGGCTAAGTAAAAATACCAAAAAGGTTCAGTTAAGGCGCGATTCCACCAGTGTTCAGTACACTGGTGGAATCCCGCCTTTACGTTTCTAGTCATAAATGTCCCTACATTAATCACGCCTATTTTTCCTTAAACGTGTAGACAGAGGTTAAAAGTAAGTATGTACAACATCTCCTAGTATCAACACCCATATTTCGCCTAAGTTAGGTCCCATATAAAAGAGGGCGAGCCTGTTGCCATGTATCGCCTACCTAAAACGCAGTATATTCATTAAGCCATCCTCTTCCACACAAGCTAGACGGTATAAAACAGAGACGCTGCTGTTTAATCTTTAAGTTGAATTGTACCACATCCGCGCGAGATTCGAGGTGATGTCAATTGTTTTCTGCCATCACCACACGCAGAACGTTGGAGATCGCTAGCGCTGTGGCTTAGCACGCTTGGCCTGCGATTGCGTAAACTACGCAATGTCGCTAAGGTCGGTCATTGGATGGGTGACCAAAAATTTATTATATCGAGTTCTTCCGTGCTTCGGAAGGCACGTTAAGGCATTGGTCCCGGATGCATCAACAGTCGTAAATGCCCACCAACCCGCACTGGGCCAGCGTGGTGGGTTATCGCCCAATCTCCCTATATTCTTCCATCCATAGGGAAGGCCCGTGTCCCAGCAGTGGGGACTTTAGATGGCTGGTGATGATGATGATGATGATCATCACACGGCTGTCTAGGAATGCTGTCTACTGGAATAGCGTCCACTGTTAAGAATATTTTCACAAAAGCTTTTTAGCGGAACTCTAGCTCGCAGTGTGTACCGTTGCTTGTAACTTTCTTGTTAAGCACTATATAAAGTAAGAAGGGTATCAAATCTCACTAAAATATTTCAGAAAAGCTTTTGCTCCCTGTCAAATTGTTGCGTCAGCCGTGTTTTCTGAAAGGATATTACAATGTTTCTGCTTCATTGTTGAGAATACAGTTCAGTTGACGGTGAAGGTTATTTATAATTAACTGAGAACAAAGGTTTCTTTCTGATCTTGAGATGATAAAACTTTCTCCTTGAATCTTGTCATCTTTTCAAATAGTCCCTTTGTTATAAAACAGGTTTCTACCAGGTAAATTTAATTAAATTTTCTAGATAATTTAGAATAGTTAGGTACGTTGAATGAATAAGGTTGCATGCTTATTAATTTCTAAGTGAATTGGCTATATGGTTTTGAAACTTCCCAAAAACTAAATGGTCCTCGCACGATTCGAATTTTGGATCTATTATTTTTTCCATAAAGCAATGCCTCATAATCCGATTGCCAAAAGGGACGTTGAGAAGAGAAAGAATAGACAAAATGAATCTATTGCCAACTATTGGGCTCGTAAATCACTGTATATTACTAGGTGGTACAAGAGAAACGCTACTGCCTATTACTCATCACTGTCTTAACCCTGCCTTAAGCCGTGTGGTGACGGCCGAGTAGAATACAATTGTCACCACCCCAAATCTCGTACTAGGTGTCGTACAAGGCGACTAAGGATAAATCAGCGATGAGGAATGGGCAGCAGCGTTCCTCTCATATCACCTAACAATAGTACTGCGACTTTTGTGCCCGATAAATGGCTAAATAGATAATAGGCTCGCCACCTATTACATGGGACCTAACATAATTGGCGGAATGTGGGTGCTAGTTCACCTCTGCCTACCCCTTCGGGGATATAGGCGTGATTTATGTATGTTTGTATGTCTTTACCCTCAGTCGCCTTGCACGACACCCCGCGTAAAAGAAAGGGGGTGACAATTGTAGGTACCCTATTTTGCTCTGCCGTCACCAGGCGGTTGCGTAATAAATATTTATAAGTATATTTTTAAGTACTCTAGACCGTGTATTAATAACATAGCTGCTTTAAAAATGTACTAATTTAGTTTAACGGGATTGACATCCATTTTTTGGTTATTACTCTATATTCGTTTCTGGGTCAACATCCCTCGAGTTACATAAGAGAAACAAAGACACTTAAAATTATAGAATGTTTATACCTTGCTTCCGAAGTTAATCGGGTGAATTCCTCTACCAGCAAATCGGACGTGGAATCTCGGTTCTGGTGATCCAGATTCTAATGGCGCAGTCCCAAATTTTATTAGGCCATCTGAGATCGAAATTTCTGGCATACTCTTGGGTGCTTGATTCAAAATATTTACAGTTACATCTTTCTCTGACGATTTTCACGCCACGGCAAACCAGATATCTTAAGTATCAAAATAGCTTATGTTTTTGAAAACAAAACATTTTTCGGGGCCGATACTTTTATTAATACTTAGTTAAGGTAAGGATGAAAATCAAAACTAATGATTATAAGATAAACTGGACATTCCCTCGATTAGATAAACTGAATGCGGAATTCAATGTAAATTCGGAAAACAGGAAAAATTGATGATGCAGCTTTGATACCAAAATATTGACACCGGCAAAAGTAACATTTTGAAACCTTTACAATCCGAATCATTTCAAGAGATGACACCCCATCAAATAATAATTCATCAATCGATCAATCGAACATATTATTATAATTAACCGTAATTAAAATGATTCAGTGTCCGATTAACAAACTTTATACTATCCTCCAATTGTTATGATACATTTGGAATATTCTAAAAAGCACCAGAATGCGAGGAATTGACTGAGAAAAGACAATTTTCAAGAAGCCGGAAGTTAATAAAAAAACACCTTCGGATTCATAGAAAAAAAAAATTCGAACAAAAGTTATGTCTGCGTCAGGCTTCGGCCACACCCAGGCTTTACAGCACTCCTGTGAATCGTTACCGAGACCTTTGTTCACTTTCTCTAAGCATTTTTTCTCACTTCCATTAGTGTCGCGAACCGTGGCTACTCCCGGGGGTATCGTCTCAGGAATTCATTAATAAATATCTCCTCTATCCCGGCAGGAGGCATTTGTAAAAAGAAACAGTCGCGAACTGCCATAACTGCGACATAGTGCATCTTTCTGCTCGTGGACCTAAGGAGCATATTTGAATAAATAATTGCTAAAACTTTTATACAATCCCCGCTGATGAGTACCCCGGGATAGAACAGAGAGTAAGTGAGGTTATTTTGCTACAGAAATGTTCCATTACTCAGAGGATATTACCCAAGAGAGCTGGATTACTAGAAGATAGGATTGCTTTTAGTAACCTATATAATATGTTTCAGTAAAACATTGTATTCTGTGAATTTATTATACATATTTCGTCATGCTTACGCCTCCTCTTATCATATCACAAGAATTATCAAAGGGGCGGATTATATGTTTTTTTTTGTTTCATACCGTTTAGTTAAGCTTACATAATAAAATCACAGTTAGAAAAAATCCTATTAGAAAGTTTATACGACGCCGTATAATAAATAATATGGATACACATGCTCTAGTCGTCTTATTATGAACCCATTAAGACTTAATGAGTTCGTATTGCTCTTAAGTAACCGAGACAAATTCCTTATCAAAGCACGCAGCAATTTAAGTAAAAATTTGGTCACCCATCCAACGAATGGCCTTTAGCTTTGCTTACGCAATCGCAGTTTGAGCACGCTTGCCGCTGCGCTGTACTACTCAACAATGAAACACTTCAGCGTTTGTAAATAATGAACTAATTAAACAAGCTTTGACCCCGTCAGAACAAAGTGAGCTAGAGTCGACTCACGTCTCCCTTTATACTTGATACTTGTCACTTACAGTCCTCACTCATGCCACCCTCGTTGTTTCAACGTTGTTTTGTTTTAAATTTTCTTCGCACGAACGTTATAATATGAGGGAGTTAATAAACGGAACCATGCGTCAAGGGCACACAAATGCTGCAATTTCGTGTTGAAATTTTACGTTACGTAATTTTCTTTGTTACACTTAGCGGATTGTTATGATCGCGTAGAAGCATACTACAAAAATTACGGTTTTTTACCCTTCAGCAGAGGTATTAGAAATCACATTTCGTATCACTAATATACGATACGGGGGTGTGCTACGATCAGGAACGCAGGGCGTAAGGAGGGTTCAGCAATGGATGCTGATCAACGTGCTGGTCGGTCTGTGCGCGTAAGGGCAAAAAGGGGCCTATGATCTTCCGAGACGGTCAATCCGCTTTAGTCAAGCTCGTTCATTTTCTGCGTGTTTCTGTTCTGTTGCTAGGTCAAAATCATCAAACAGACATAAAGAAGATTTGTTTGACCTAACAACAGAACAGAAACAGACAGAAAATGAACGAGCTTCACTCAAGGTGATTGACCGTCTCGGAACCCCGTTAGTATTTAAATTGAAGTCGCTTACGTGTGCCTTGTCTTTACATACATACATAAATCACGCCAATATCCCCGAAGGGTTAGGCAGAGGTGAACTAGCACCCACGTTTCGCCAATACTAGGTCCCATGTAAAAGGTGGTCTTGTCTTTAAATGTAGTAAATAGTTAGAACACTTACCAATGAAGAACCACACATACGACTTGCCGTACAGGCGATGCTTGTAGACCTCGCACAAGACACGCCTCGCAGCAACCACGTAAAATAGACCCACTATCACTCTGGCGTCCTGCCGCCTGAGGTTCCTTACTGCATCAGCCGGGTCCGAGAGAAAGGACTGCCTCGTCACAATCTCTATGCTGGCCTTCTTGCAATGGGCTTCTAAGTCTTCTACGGTCTGTGGAAGAAGAAACAATATTAGATTGTGTTTTTTCGTGATACAATACAATTACAAATATTGTAATTACCTATACATATATTAATGTATTTGTAGATTGCATTGTATTTGCAAGTTTATCTTATTTCTATTTATTTATTTGTCATGCTGCATCAAGTGATTCTTCTTCTCTTATCACGCCTCAAATTATATTATTATATTACTTAATGAACATATCGACCGTTTCTACAATCTTTATCGTTGATAATCGACAGCGACTGTATATTCTCTTATAAATGTTATAGCACTTTGCATCAACTATTAATAAAACGCTATCCTAAGCTAGGGGTTAATTGTTTAATAATTGATATTGTATTAATTACTCAGAAGACATGAAACAGTCGTACCAGGCGTTTAGCTTAGAACGAATATTTTCACCACACTTTGTCTTCTCAGGAAAAATGCACTTTAATGGATTTAAATAAAAAATGTAAATAAACGTACCCTGTTTACAACTGTTAATTTAATCATGTGAATTAAAAACCTCATTTACTTCGCCACAAACGCAACCAACCAAAATAAACGAACGTCTAGTTTATTATAGGAAAATTTGCGGTGCACCTGAAATGTGAAATGTCTATTTGTGGTTAAAGGCAGCTCTGAAATTCCATTTCATTAGGATGAATGGACGGGGGAGGAACGAAGGGAAAAGGTGTATTTTTCAGTTTGAGCTACAGTCTCGTAGCTAAAATATTCGCAAACCGAGTGCGAACAAAACAGGGTTTTCAGTTCATTTATGTAATGTATTTCTGTGTTTGATGATTCTATATTTGCCGTACTACTTATATTACAAGAAATATTATTAAGACTACGCATGATGAGGCCAATTTATCACATTACACGTAGTAATACTTAGATACGATATTGCATTACAAATTGTAATTTACAAAATGAAGATAAAAGCTTACCTAAGGTTATCTATGTTATGGTTGGCAAAAAAAACTACAATGACAAATAATGACTTCGGTCGTGTAACGACCTAGAACTACAAGAAGACCAAAGAAGCGGGGTGGATTGTATAAAAGATGATAATTATGAGAAAGGAAGGAGTGAATTTCCTTTCTCATAAACTGAGTTGAGTGAACTGAGTCAATGGTGATGGAAGTGCTTGATACTTACTTTGCGCAAGATGATAGGGTTGACATCCTATCATCTTGTCACATGTTATTAATTCAACAATATTTCTTAATTAATAATACTAATATTGTTAATGTAATATGTGTTGGTTTTATTTACAATGAATGAATAATGGATAAAATTTTAAAATTTTTCTTTTTTAGTACAGCTATATTGTAGCGTAGCATTGTTTAAACTTGAAACAAACGGTAATTAAATAAACTTGATTGATTTTATTATGTAGAGTACCTACCCAGGAAATACTGTCAAATGGCTTTCAGCAACAATGTAATCAATTGCTCTCAAAAATGACTACCAACTCTACGCTAGGCGAAATAAAAATTAAGTTTCAACAAATTTAGTCATAATTGTACCAATAATATCCTAGTAACGTCTACGGGATCAGAGGCGCTACTCTGGAAGTTTATTTCGTTCGATCGAGTCGTTGCGTCTTTGTCACTCTTATTTTAACACGCAGTGGCGTGAGAAAGATGTTCGTTCGTTCGTTCGGAGTTCCAGAGTAGGCCCCCAGCTCCATAACGCAGTTACGAGAAGAGAGGAGGTAAATCCAAAGTTAGACTGCTAATTTTACTTAATATGACCATGGCGGCGAGAGAGGGTTGGTAAATGAGGCCCAAAGCATAAGTCTAAAGCGCCTGAAGCACCATAAAATTGTCAATACATCCAAAAACGATGGTATCTTCATTTTCTACATACGCAAGGGAGCCAACAATGAGGCTGACAGGAATGTATAATGTTCTGACATTTATTTTTCACACTAATCTGGGACCGATAGTAATATTAACCTGATCTATCTTTTATGGTGTCGACTTCATTTGTGCTCGCTCTGAATATGCATTTCACTTTTAAGAATATTAGGGGCCTAGTTACGCGTAAACGTAGAGGCAGAAAGAGATTTGAATTTCTCAACTTCAAGGAAGGAAATGGTGGTTGGTAGGTAGTAAGTCCTTCTCCGTGCCGTGCTTAATATTGTCCTGTGTTGGGGCACCGGATATAGATAAGATGTATCACTACTCTAGTACCAATACTACAATACTACACTATCGAAGACGCACTTAATAGTCATAAATATATGCACAATTTAGTACTTTGTCACAATAACAGTTTTTACAAAATAGTAGCAACTTTTACTGCGCATGTGCTATTGTTGGTATGCCAGAGGACTAAAGTGTTCAGATATTTATGATGCTGACTGTAATATCCTACTCAGCTCTGTCATACGGTAGTACGGTCACGTCCATGTTTCCAGAATCAATTCTAACGGATCCCTAATCACGCGTGGATATATGGGATAATGGAATGCCTTTTACGGTCAGTGCTATTAATGGGGCTGCAGATTGAGACAGATCATTTAATCTTTAGTTGTTAGATAGCAATTGTTGATTCTTAATTAAATTGCTTATCAACTTTAGTGTAACCGAACCGTCTCAACTTTGGGAGACATTGCTATAACTGGATAATTTAATAGCCTTATTTTGTAAATTTGTAATTTAAAAATAATTCATTGTCGTTGTCACTTTCTGTGATTTCCATAGTCTTCATACGCTATTCTGCATAGTACAATTTTCATATAGAGCCGAATACTCTTAAAACGAATAGTTACAAAGGGCGTTAAAACAAAGAATGCCTCAGATCGCTTGAATTAAACAATGAATATGCAATCTGAGGCTTTCATTTTCGTCGCCCGAGGTAAGTATATAATTTTATGTCACCCCTGACCAGGAAGTGGGATTATGGGGCAAAAGTCCACTTTATGGTGTGGCTTTAAAATTGTGCTCCCGCTGTCTAGAAGCCCTTGTATTCCATTTACGCTTAAAAAAACCCGCGCACTAATTACATTGAATCCCGCATGAAAGGCCCATTCATACTGGGTACTATGCACAGAGCCCTCGCGTCGCGTTATGCCCACGTCTAAAAATAGGGCCGTTCCAGTTTAAAAAAAAACTAACACGCCACTGTGTAGCGGTATTAATTAATATTAAACTTTTTCAGGTAGACAAGGAAGCGGAATGGACATCGGAAGTCGTCGATTTGAACTGCCTATGGCGTACTTTATTTGAAGTCATATTTAGGTAGGGGAAGTGACCCCAAACGTGGGTGTTAGTTCACCTCAGCCTATACCTTCGGGGATAAAGGCGTGATTTATGTATGTATGTATGTATTCTTTGCTTTCAGTAGTTTCGCAAAGTGTCGATCAAACCGTCTATTCATCATCATCAACCCATGCTCGTCCACTGTTGGACATAGGTCTCTCCCAAATGCACGCCATGCTCCCGATTTTCGGCCACTCTCATCGAGGATATTTATAACTTATTTGTTGGCAATAAATATCTTCTTTAATAGTCGGTACAAGTTACCAATTTACGGTTGACAGTAAAGTCTACACTCCGCGTTCGAAAGTGGCTATTTTCATTCAGAATTAAATCCCTCTCTCCATTTTCATTGCTGCATGGCGTCACGAGAGCTCGCGGAAAATAAATTTGCGGATGCTTAAAGAAAAACAGAGGTAAAGAACATTTTATCAAATTCAGGCTCGGTGGCAAACCAACTTATGGTAAAGGGTAATTCAGTATGATCTTGTATAAAAGATATGGCAGTTCTGATATTGGCGTAATGATGTTTAAACAAAGCGTGTGTAAATAACTGATCATTTAAAAGCAATAATCTCGGTAGCTCATTCAATTTCGTCTATTTTCTTTGTTGCATATCTTTACACTTCAATTATCCTGTCATATTAAAAAAATTATATAATCATAAAGAAGTTCTTAACAGCGTTTTATTTTTATTATTAATGTTAATCATATTACTAACATAAATCCTGTTTGCTTATCCGCGATGGTACAATACTATTTGCCAAAACGCAAGGTAAAAGGATAAGTACTTTAGTTCCTTCCTGTCTCCTTAATGGGAGTAGACAACTGAGACAACCTTCCCTATTTTATCGGTAATAAGAATCTGTTTCGAACATGTTTAACGAACATCAAACAGTTGCTAGAATTTTGGGAAATGGGGCGAATTCTGGAACCAGAATAAAGCGTACAATGACCTTTTAGAGAGGCTAACTGCACCTCTGAAAACTAACAAACAATTTACAACCCCTGGAAATCTTCCTACGCGGCTGAAAAATTATTCGGAGGTGGAGCAGAATGAATTTTATGTCACACCTGAGCCTGACCATAAAGTGGACGGATGAAAAATCCCACTTCATGGTCAGGGGTGACATTAAACTATGATTTTACTTCGGGCGATAAAAAGAATAATTTTAAGCATCCTCGCCTTCAGTTTGGGCGTTAAATACTTGCGGTCTGAGTTATTCTTTGTTTTATCGCCCATCTACTATTGTCATACTGCTCTAGGCTTTTATGGCCAGACACATGAACCAACCCTATTAGGGAACTCTGTAGTGGATGGCTTTACTCGCCTACGAGCCAGGCCGACGCAGGGTGCATTCATAAAATGTTGCAAGAAAGTTTGTAACTTCTGCATAAAAAAGAAATTGCATGACGTAAGAACATCTGGCTGTATTACGCGTTATTGGAATGACGATGGGCGAGATCGGTTCGAAGTTATCCACAGAATTGCTAGATGTCGGAACAGAATCGTTTTATGTTCATACCGGTGTCGGATTCAATCTATTTACTAACCTATACTAGCAATTTCATTCCGCCAATCAATTTCTGCAACTGGCAGTCTTCATTACTGAAGGAAATCAATATTTAGTTTGTATTCTATTTAGGGTTAGATATAGTAAGGTATTTCACGGAATGACTAAGTTGATATGCCGAGTGTGTTATCGGCAGTAGATAAAAACGTATTGATATAAAAACAATTCTCTTAAACTTTTACATAACCATGACCCAAGAACAAATATCGGTGCCCATCTACCAGGATTTGAACCTGGGAGCTCTTGAACAATAGTCAGAGATCTGACCATTCGACCAAAACCGGCCGTTATGTTAATACGATGCCTTAGAAGGAGAAAGATTGACTCGCATTAAAACATTTTTTATCTTAACCTTCTCTTTAACGCAGTTGTGACCCAAAGAAATAACAGTATAGAACTTTCTTGGGTATAACAATACTGAACAAATACTTACATAAAACGAATAACTCTAACAATAATTGTAGGTAGGTACTTAATAGGAAAACGATTGAAAGTGGATCCGTATCCGTACAATTCTATAGTTCTCATAAATCTCCAATATCCTATCCTCGATAACACAATCCTATTGACATAATAATTGATAGCTATATTTGTCACAAAAGGTGCCGATCTCACGCTTTCACTTCGTTTTGTTGAGTCGGACGTGTTTACAAAAAAGTAAAAGTACTGAATGTTCTCACCTGGGAAAGAGGTCATTCAATTCCTAATGGTTTTGTGACGAATTCCCGATTCTTGGCCGTTTCTCATCTTCTTCTTCGTCTGCCTATATATTTTTATATTATGATACGAGTGTGTGATGAGAATCCGGGGATAAAGGCTGTACCGGAGAGATTTCATGTGATCATTGAAGCACAGCATAATTTTTATTATACTTGGCCCATCTACTACATGTCTGTCTCGAGACCAAAAATTTTCAATATATTTTACAAATTAGATTTTTAATACTTAAAATATGACGCCAGTAGCCCCAAATTTTTGGAATCAATTTTACATCTTACGCCCAATCAAATAAGGTGCAAAATTTGACAAATTCCCAAATACATACAGACCTACGTTCAAGGATACAAACTCAAACCAGACATCACCTACATTTTACTGCTAAAGTCGACACAAGACTAAAATACCTCGTTATGGAAAAACAAAACACAAAACAACATATTTTCGCAGAATATCGTCAACTTATTTTCTGTTTACTCGTAATATGTTAAGAAAACACTGCACCTATTTCCAAGAATAATATCACTGTCCCCTTAAATTATAGCGTTGCTACCTAAAATGAGATTTATCATCTTATTTTGGCTTTTATAACGCACAATGGAATCGCTGCTCATTATTTTAGTAGGTCAAAACATAAACAGAACATTATATTTTAATAAAAGACAGTGTAAAACTTAATTTTGCTTAAATTCTGAAATATAATGGAATACAATTGTCACCGCCTCTACCAATCCAGTGGGTGCCTTACAAGGCGATGATGGGATAAAATATTGATAAGGAATCGGAGTAAAGAGCTAGGCTGTTGATTGAAAGGCTAATTAAGCCAAGTGGCTCTACCTCGTGGATAAATGGGCCTACATACATACATACATAAATTAAGCCTATATCCCCGAAGGGGTAGGCAGAGGTGAACTAGCACCCACGTTTCGCCAATTATGTCAGGTCCCACATAATAGGTGGCGAGCCTATTGCCATTTATCGGGCACAAAAGTCGCATTACTATTGCTAGATGGTATAAGAGGAACGCTGCTGCCCATTCCTCATCACTGATTTATCCTTAGTCGTACGACACCCACGGGAGAGATTTGGGGTGGTGACAATTGTATTCTACTCTGCCGTCACCACACGGCATAAATGGGCCTAATTTACGTAAATGTCGCAAATACGTTTCGATTATATAATAGTCTACCATTAAACGAAATTCTCATGACAATACGTTTCAAACTACACTGGGACTAAATGCAAACAGCTATTTCCATATTAGTCGAAAGAGGTCGGCAGAAGCAATTGAATCAATTGAACTGGATCAGAAAGAGGTACGTATCATAGTATTACCATTTTATTATAGGCATTATATCGGTGGGGATGTAAAATAGATACTAAAACCAAATCGTCGTGAGTAGAAGTGATCCTTAAATTGAAATTGGAATATTTGTTACACTTGATGGGCTTTGTTCTAAATCTATATTAGTGGTTTGACTTGTGGAGTATTTATAAGCGCTACCTAGTTTTTTTTACTGTCATGTGGTTATTGTCGACCACATTTAAATAAACTAACATACAAACATATTCATCATCACACATAAATCATCGTTTCGTCACACAAATATATATCGCGACTTTGGCTTATTTATTAATTAAGTATCTGAACAGAAATATGCGTCTATTTTCTGATCCAAGCTGTTATTTAGAAAATATCTCAAAATATAACGTTGCCGACGCCTGAAATACGATTAAGCAAAATACGTTTGTAATATAAAAGACGCTACCTATGTAACCTTTAACGTCAAGTGAGATGTAATACAATCCTATGTGCTGCGAAGATTGAATTTCGTGAAGCTTTCGGCTTCCACATTATCCGTTGAAAATTAGATATTTTGTGGTATAAATAGGACATATAGTACAAAATTAGGATTAAACTTAGACATATAAATACTATACGAGTGGTAGCGAAAAAATAAGATAAAATGTGCCCTTCCATCGTCTTGGTTCTCCTTGCACCATTCGCATGGTGATTGTTACACCAAACCACAGTATGATGATTCCACCAAACCACCAATAACCCAAAGAGGGTTGATGTTAGGCAGGCGGCTATATAACCAAAGCCAAAACCTTGATCAGTTTGGAACGTTATCATTCCAATCCCTTATCTCACCGGTGTGGTGGATGATATGAATCAAAAGGAATTAAAAAGCTTGATGACGTCTGAATGATAATTATTATGAGAGGATTAGGAAACTACTACACCCACTCCAGAAAAACTGGGAACAGGTCAAGAAGATGTTAATCAAGGGTTACTTTTTTAGAAACCCTTAAATAATGGTACTTATTATACAAGAAATAAATTAGTTGTTTAGTTTAAAATAATACGTAATGACAACATTGAGAAAGGGATGCACATATGGTTGGGTCATGTAGAAAGGATAAGAGAAAGAGAGGGACAAAAATAATTTATTTGATGTAGAATTTTTTAAGACAAATTTTTAATTATCAAATTAAATGTTGAAAGGGCCAGGTGAAAATTACACGATGACATTATTGCTTTTTCTTCACATTATGGACATACCATACAAAATTTTACATAATATGATAAACCTACTCGCTATTCACCGAACACAATTTAATGGCTTTTAAAATTCTATCATTAAATTCCAAATTACACAACAGTTAATTAATCATTAGGATCAGATAAAGTTAATTTAAAGGGCATAAAATAAAGACGTTAAACGTAATCCTGAAGAAATAAGCCCCTTAAGCCTTATTAACCCGTCTGAATTGAATTGTTAACTTGTACTGTGAGAATTACTTTATCTTGCAGTCGCTGACTAGTAAAATATACGACTAGTAATATCCGATAGTACGCTTAGCTGATTTCCAATACAGTGAAATCCAAAGTCGACGACTCACCGACGACCAATCACGAAGACCGTTTGTCAAACCGCCGACAAAGACCGACGTGTCATACTCCCACTCCATGCCATAAAATACTCGCAGCGTTTTATCGAGTATTTATCGTATTTATCGCATCTACAACAAATAGTATCTATCCATCTTTTTGAGAGGCTTTAGTCACGCGATTCCGAATTTACCCCGATATAATCACACGAGTCCATATTATCCGTATTATCACTATTCGATACTCCACAGGTTGGTTATCTACTCGTTAGGATTACATTACGGAAAAGATAACAAAGGAACAAAAGGGTGGCATTTGCTTCCATTTCGTAATAACAATCAATGAATCGATTGACGATTGGACTGTATTTTGTCTTGTAATATTGTTATAAAATAAATTAATTAAATACATACTATATTATATTGGAGTGTACAAAATCAATTAGAAGCGGCAATATTCATATTCTTTACTGGTTTTTAAAACGACTTTACTCATTGTTGACAGAGTTTCAAATTATTGTGGCACCGCTTTCGTTAAAAGTTTGAGAAAGAAAAATAACCTAAGAGTACTTGCTACAAATCAAGTTTCATTTGATACATAAATATATTCTTCCATGCTGCCTGGAAGCGAAAAAATAAAGCAGAACGTGCCAGCCTCAACTCACAGAAGGGATGTCGACTAAGGAAGATTGCCCGATGCAGAACAATAAAAACATGGGGGAACCGAATGAAGGTGAACAAACCACCGACAACAGCATACACAAAGACAAAAGCATACAGTTGTCACCACCCGGTGAAAACTGTATTCGGCATGTGGTGCCGGAGTGATATTTATTTGATAGAATATTGTCTAATAACCTACGTTATAAAAAAACTCAACAATCCCAAACGCGAAGTGAACTTTGCTTGTGTCATAAAATCGAACGTTCCACTTCTTGATTCAGTGGTGACACAATTACTTCCTCAGTTCGCAAGCAAACTTGTGGGACGCTTCTTCCATCACTTGGAGTAATTCCCTTAGAGCCTTTCAAGGAAAATATCATTTTAAAGCACTTTGTAACGTGGCTTTTATTTAAATCTTCACTCTTGTGTAAGACAAGTAAATTGCTTTCGGTGTTTTTTATAGCGACCTGATTATGAGATCGTGGTAAAAATAAATGGCTTTTTGAAAAAAGCATTTTACTAATGCTGTTTTCAAATGCTACGTAAACAAAAAAAAAACAACGTCTTTTCTAGTTTACGTAGCAGTAAGCCTACCATAAAGCTAGTAGATTTTTTTTAATTTCTTCTTTGAAATAAATATTAATTATTATTATTGTCATAATATATTGCACTTTTAATAAAACAACGACGCATAGTGAGAAGAATATAGACTCAAATAATTTGTTAACCTTATTCCGTAAGGAAATAGCATGTTTTTTCTTACCAAAGTAGTAGAGCTTCATCTTTTAGGTCGGTATTTGATTCTAACTCAGTTTGGCAAAATTTCGGATTAGATCGGTGTTGTATTAAGTGTTTCAAATATTTATCGCACCAAAAGATAATAATTAAATTTTGATATATAATTATTATAATAATTTGTTAAAATCAACTAATATATAGTACACATTTTATAATTTAAAATGACTACTGATATAAATTGTTTACAGGTACTTACTTGACATAATTATTTCAGACTCAGACTACCTAATTACTTATTCTAACTAAGTAGCTTTTAAGACCTTTATGCTTAAGAGCTTAATGCTTTAAGACCTTAATGCAAATAAATAATAGGAATATAAACGTAAAATAGCAAATCTTTAATTTAACGAGTCTGTGATCAGTGTAATTCTATACGAATAGTAGGTAGTAGTAATATTTCAGTATTTTTTAAATCATTTAATAATATATTATTATGACATAATTAATTCGTTATTAAAACATTTTACAACATTATTTATAAATAATAACGTCCAAAGTACGGTGTTGTTATTAAAAAAATATGATCAATTTTGCCATGAGCGTTATTGCTGAAAATAAAGGTGAAAAGCGTTGTCCTTTACGCTCATCAAAGAACCAAGGTCGTCCTAAATTCAATTACGAAAATCTCCGAGAACGTGGAGGGTGAAAAGTATAAGGTGTCACAAAAGGTTTGCTTGTAAATAAACGTCAAACGCCGCCGGTCCCGTAGATAGAGGCAGTGGAACTTTCATTGTACCTATTTGATTTTAATTTCAACAATTATATAAATGTTAGAAAAGCGTCTTGGTTGACCGAGTGGTTTGGGCACCTGCCCGGATTGCAGTGGATGCGGGTTCGATTCCTGCATCAAGCGAATAATTTTTTGAATACGAGGAACGAGGAACGAGGATCGCTGCTGCCAATTCCTCATCACTGATTTATCCTTAGTCGCCTTGTACGTTGCACGGCATATTAATATAAAAACTTAACTTAAATTAATTTTATTTTTATTTATTATAGTGACCGACCATTTAAAATGCTAATTCATTTATCACTAGCAACTATCCGGTGTGATGGATCAAAGGACGTGGATGGCTTGATGACGTCTGACCGATATGAATGGAAGACGACACATACTGCGCCGACCCCAGAAAAACCGGGAACAGGGCGGGAAAAAGACGATTTTATTATTTTTTATTTAAAAAACAAACTTTGTACTCACCGAAATAAAGACTTCTTCGGCTTGTTGCAAGATGGCTATGCGGGACCAGCCAAACTTTTGCATCAGCTTAATGCGAGTTGGGTTGTGGACCGTTGCCGATGGGTGCGTTCGGAACAGAGTCGGGAAGCGGGCGCGGTCGGAGAGCGCTGGCGACGAGGCTCCGTAGCACAACTGGAAAATAAAATAAAATCATTAGCGTCACAGTGTACTTCTAATTCCCTATTGACAGAGAAGAATATAATAGTCACCATCTCTCGTGGGTGTCTTAAAACGCTACGAGTAAGGCTGCGTTTCCATAGAAGCGGAGCTGGGCGCTGGGCAGAGCAGATACAAAAGAGCGGTACAAAAATTGGCCAATTATATTGTAGAGCGGATATGACATGTGTGGTTTGGGCAATATCATTGGTCAATTTTTGTAATTCTCAGCTCAGTTCCGCGCAGCTCCTCTTCTATGGAAACGCAGCCTAATAAAGAAAATTGGGCCGCAGCGTTCCTATGAAATTACTGATCTTAAAGTTACTTGTAAACAGATTCGCCCCCTGTTCTATCGCACACATAAATCACATTAAGTATATTTGTAGGTATAGGTAGGTGGTATAAGAAGAACGCTGCCTATTACTCATCATTGTCTTAAACCTCAATCGCTTTTACATTTGTTAATATTCTCTTTCTTTCTATGTAGACATAGAAAGAAAGAACCTCGAACCTTATCTGAATATGCATCCCATCGCATTAAGACGTAGATACAGACTAGTGAGTGTTTGCAATATGCCACTGCCGACCTTCTAGGGATTATAAACCTGTATTGAGATTGTGGCCGTGCCGTGTGGTGACGGCAGAGTAGAATATAATTATCACCTCTCTAAATCTCTTCCGTGGGTGTCGTACAAGGCGACTAAAGATAAATCAATGATGAGGAATAGGCAGCAGCGTTCCTCTAATACCACCTAGCAATAGCAATGTACTGCGACTTTTGTGCCCGATGTATGGCAATAGGCACGCCACCTATTACATGGGACCTAACATAATTGGCAAAACGTGGGTGCTAGTTCACCTCTGTCTACCCCTTCGGGGATATAGGTGTGTTTTATGTATGTATGTATGTATTGAGATTAAAAAAAAACGCATTGCACCGATACGCATGTGCAGAATGCACGACGTTTTTTTTACTTATTCATTTGTCACTGTGTTATCACGGATATTAATTTTCCGGTGGGATAATACAAACGATGTGGGCGGTAGGTTGGTATTAAAAGATATATATTTCTATACACTTTTAGTTAATAGTAGATTATTAACCAAGTGGATAAAGCAGTGTCTTCTGTCGCGGGTAACGGTTAAAATCGCGAGCGTAACGAAGGACTCGAGGTTTACTCCCGAGCGTAGCGAGGGTGTTAAAAACGAGTCCTGAGTGTAGCAAGGGACTTGAGTTCACCCAAGACTAAGACAGTTTTATCAGCGAGGAAAATACTCTACTTTTGGTACCATTTGCAAAAAAATTAACACAATAATAATACGAGATAAGCATTTATTAAAAATAATGACAATTAAAAGTAAAAGTTAACATTCGTAGTATTGGTCCAATTATTGATAGAGAAAGTTACATTTTTGTTTGGTACATTTATTGTTGATGAGTTGATTGGAGTATTTCTCTGTTCTTGTGTCGTCGGTTTTCGTAATTTTATTTAATAATCATAACTGCACAATAAATGCGTATTCCTTTTTCAAAAAGATGTAATATATAATGCTTTATATTAGGTTGGGGAAAAAGTCTTTTCGCATTATAGTATGTATAAACTTGTAATAAAATCTCTTTGGCTATACTATTTGTATCTGGCTGGTTTTGGTATCATTGAAAGTTTAAATTTTAAAGAACATAATTCCAAATTCAAATTAGGAAAATGTGTGATTTTCATTTGTTTTTCGTACCGCCAAGATGAGTGAATCTAATGAAGAAATTCGATACATTTTAAAATTTTACTACAAAAAAGGTAAAAATGCAACGCAAGCCGCGAAAAAAATTTGCGATGTTTATGGACCTAGTGCAGTGTCTGTGAGAGTAGCACAAATTTGGTTGAAGCGTTTTCAATCCGTAAATTTTGATGTCAAAGATGCACGTCGCTCTGGTCGCCCTATTACAGATAAAATTGATGCCATTTTTGAAAAAGTGGAGCAAGATCGGCATGTCAGTAGTTACGACGTAGCTGAAGAACTGGGAATTGACCACAAAACAGTTTTGGCGCATTTGAAAAAAACTGGGTACACAAAAAAGCTCGACATTTGGGTACCTCACGAGCTCACTGAAAGAAACCTAATGAACCGTGTACTCATTTGTGATTCTTTATTACGACGTAATGAAACCGAACCATTTTTGAAGAAGCTGATAACTGGTGATGAAAAGTGGATCACGTACGACAAGAACGTGTGAAAGAGGTCGTGGTCAAAGGCCGGTCAGGCTTCACAGACTGTGGCGAAACCCGGGTTAACTCGCAACAAGGTGATGCTGTGTGTGTGTGGTGGGATTGAAAGGGTATTATTCATTATGAGCTGTTACCACCAGGCAGGACCATCGATTCTGAACTCTACTGCGAACAACTGATGATATTAAAGCAAGAAGTTGAGAGAAAGCGGCCGGAATTAATCAACAGAAGGGGTGTGGTTTTTCATCATGATAACGCTAGACCTCATACATCTTTAGCCACTCAGCAAAAATTAAGAGAGTTTGGCTGGGAGGTGTTAATGCATCCGCCGTATAGTCCTGACCTTGCACCTTCAGATTTCCACCTGTTTCGGTCTCTTCAGAATTCTTTAGGCAGTGTCAGGTTAACATCACGAGAGGACTGCCAAAACCACTTGTCGCGGTATCGTGACCAGGGGCAATAATTAATTTCTGCTTAGATCTAAAATGTTATAATAAGAGAATTTCTCGTGGACTAATAACAAAAGAAACTTACAAGTCAAGCATATTTATAACATCCCGCTCGTTTAATACCATATTAATACGAAATAATAGAATACTTCTTCTTCCCCTTCTTCGCCCTGTTCCCAGTCAATTTGGGGTAAGCGCGGTATGTTTCCTTTTCCATTCATATCGGTCAGACGTCATCAAGCTATCCACTCCCTTTTGATTCATATCATCAATGACATCGTAAAGGTGCTAGTGATGAATGAATGTATAGAAAAGAGACGGAACGGACCATGTCGAGGACCGATGAATGGAGAGAGGGATTGGAATGACAACATTCCAATCCATACAGCTCAAAGATTTGGCTTAGGTTTTACAGCCGGCCGCCTGCCTGCCACTAACCCTCTTTGGGTATGCTGTTGTTGGTAGTTTGCCCTCCACCATTCGGGTGCTTATTGGTCTTCACCGGGCAATCTATCTACGAAATAAGAGAAGATGCTACTTTAAAACCATTGAGAATCATTGTGTGTTCTAAATTTATGAGAATAAGACTTACTGTTGCAGAAATGTGATTTTGAGGTATATTTCTTTTGTGTTTAAGAATTGTTATTCTTAAGCTTAGAATCCTCTCAAATGTATAAAATATAGCTATTGATCCCCAAAGGGGTTGGTAGCCCTGTTATTAATACCCACATTTCGCATTTTTTTGCCAGTTTACAATCTTGCGATAAATATAGACTACAATCTTACGGTATATACAATTTTACAGTCACTTAATAAATATTCATACATACATACATACATAAATCACGCCTATATCCCCGAAGGGGTAGGCAGAGGTGAACTAGCACCCACATTTAGCCAATTATGTTAGGTCCCATGTAATAGGTGGCGAGCCTATTGCCATTTATTGGGCACAAAAGTCGCAGTATTATTGCTAGGTGGTATAAGAGGAACGCTGCTGCCCATTCCTCATCGCTGATTTATCCTTAGTCGCCTTGTACGACACCCACGGGAGAGACTTGGGGTGGTGACAATTGTATTCTACTCTGCCGTCACCACGCGGCATTAATAAATATTAGATAACTTTATCCAGTACTCTTGTAGATAATGAAGTAGGCTGTAGTTTTGAATATTTGTCGGTCAAAGCTGTATTTTCACATCCATAACCCTTTGTTTAGTGGTTCTATCTTCGAAACCAGGTCGACACAGCTCGATCTACAAAAGGTTAAAGGGCTTTTACCCAGAACCCGCCCGCGCGAGATAAGAGATATTTAAGTAAAAATTAAAATTAAATATGCTCGGCGTCCGTCTCCTGATAAAAGGGCCGCTTTTTTGGTAGTTAGGCTCAGGTAAAAATTTGAATATAAAATGGGCAACATTTTTAACAACAATTTTTGAACATACAAATTTCGGGGCCCTAATTATGTTTCTGCTCGAACTGCTGTGGTATGTTTGTTACAAAATACGCGCCTATATCACAAGATTATAATGATGAATGCTTTTATTTTTTTATTCTAATGAAACATTTGTTGTTAAAATTTAAATAAAGATATTTTAATGAAAACGTGCAGGTTATTTAATTAAAATGTGACATTTGGTGACCAAAAATTTATTATCTCGAGTTCCTCCGTGCTTCGGAAGGCATGTTAAACTTTTGGTTTCGGCTGCATTTGCAGTCGTTAATACCCACCAACTCGCATTGGGCCAGCGGCGTGGTGGGTTATGGCTATATTAGCAGTAAGTACATTAAAGGGCTAGTGATGATGATAATGATCTGGTGAGGGCTAAGCAGAATACAATCACCATCATCACCATCTCTTGGTGGGAGTCGTACAAAGTCCCTACGGGTTATAACCCATAGGGACTTTGTACCAGAAATATCAGTTCCTTGTATTTATAAAACAAGGAACTGTTATGAACTATTAAATACTACGATTAACGTGCCCGGTGGGTGCTCGGTATCTAACGTAATTAAAGAAATTTAGGCATTAACACAATTATCTGCCTGCCCCTTTGGGAATAAGCAAGCGTAATTTATAAATGTATGTAATTAAAACTTTAAGCGTTAGTAAAAATTCTACTTTTTCTCTTAACTTTGGCATCGTCATTAATTTTATAGTCACATAAAAGAATGAATTAAGCTCTAGACGGAAACTAGCCTTCTAATAAATCAGAGACCGCGAGGTTATCAAAATGCTGGCCTCATATTTTATATAAATGATTCACTTTACCTAACCTAAATAATTTTGTATGTTCTATTCTGTATGTATGTATTACTTTCAGTCGGCATTGTGTTGTCTTAAGAATGACAGGGCGTCGTATATCATTTGCTTGACATCCTAATGTTATAAATTCGATACGAGGAAGACATGAATATTGTAAACTAGAAAAACTAAACTACATTTGAATACGAATGGACATAGGACGAGTGAAAGAACAAGGGCTAGATCGTGTAAGTGAAATATTAAATATGAAAAATGATTTGACGTATAATATTTTCTTTGTAATTTTTTTTTATGTTCAAATGAAAAACGAATAATATCACTCTACTAATCTGTCGGCTGGAAAGAAGAGAGAATTTATAAAATTGATAAAGTATTAATAATTACTCATAATGCTTTAGTCATGTTTTATTTGCAGTTATAACTGCAAATAAAACATGACTAAAGCTAAAAGAAAACATAATATTTACTTTTCAGCCAGTGACGGAAGAGCAGGATAAAAATTGTCACCACCCCCAATCTCTCCTTATATAGAGATTGATTGATTAAAGGCGAGTAAGGGTTAAACAGTACCTACCTAATACAGAATGGGCAGCGTTCTTGTTATGCCACTTAGCAGTATATTTCGATTTACGTGAACGATAGTTGGCAATATACTCCCCCCTATTACATGGAACCTAACATAGTTGGCGTAATGTGGGTGATGTGGGTGTTTATACACCTCTGCCTATCCCTTCGTCTTCGACAGGCGTGATTATTTTATACTTAAATAATACGATGATTATAAATTAAACCACTATTTTCATTGCTTACCGCGGAATCAAAAGTAGCGTAATTATAAAAAAACCCCTTAAACTCCTTTAAGAGTATAATTACCATAATCTTTGATTGAACCGAAAAAGGAAAACTCATAACTAATATTGGTATTAATTAACAGCCCTCAGAGTGTTGGTTTACAATTTTCCGAAAACGACACCGACCGACGGAAATTTCCAATGGAAGAGCAACAATGTTTTTTCTTTTTGGTCCGTTGGCTCGGAATTATCTGTCAAAGGGTTCCAAGGGACAAGGCGGAGTAGGTACGCACAAACTAATTCCTTTTCAAAGTAATCTGTGGTACCTGCTCACTTTCATTTGTAACTGTGCTCCATTTTCTTGAGAGATTGATCTTGTTTTATTAAGAAACGAACATGGCAACAGAAAATCCCAAAAGGCCAAGGCACGTGCGGGAAAGGGTTGGTTGGCGAAATTTCGGTTTGCTCTGCCATTTTTTTCCTCGTTTAATTATCTGGTATGTATGTACTGAACCCACAAACTGTGTAATTACGACACGCCGTTTAATTGGCAAAGGGGTAACCAGGAGTGTATTCAGCAGGTCTAGCACGGGACGTGGACAAAATCTGTCTCCATCACAGTGTTTTGTCTCTGGATTTAGTTAGGAGCTAGAGCGAGAGGAACACATTTTCTTTTCCCCGAGGAGATTTTGTCCACGTCCCGTGTTCGGCCTACAGGTGTATTATTACACATTTGAGGAGCTCGTGCGCAGTGGCTAGCCCGTACGGCCTGCGATTGCGTAAAGTTAGAATTAATTATCAGAAAGCCCGTTAATGGGTTGGGTGGCAAAAATATATTATCTTAACGTTCTCCTTGTAGCCTCCTACATACATACATACATATGTCACGCCTTTCTCCCACAGGGGTAGGCAGAGATCACTTCTTTCCACTTGCTACGATTCTTACATACTTCTTTCGCTTCATCCAATCTTATTAATCTCTTCATGCATGCCCGTCGGTTTCGGGTACTCTTGACCTGGCCCTTATTTAACAGACTTTCAATTTGATTATGAAAGATCTGCCTAGGCCTTCCCCTTCCAATTTCTCCATTCACTTTCGCCATGTATATCCTTTTTGTCAGTCTCCTTTCATCCATTCTTTCTACGTGACCAAACCATGCGAGCATCCCTTTCTCAATCCTTGTCATTATATCTTCTTTCAAACCCTCCTATTGTAGCCTCCTAGTCTTTAAAAACTCACCAAAAAGGTGTAGTAACCACGTTTGCCAAATATGTTAGTTTCCATGTAATAAGGGTCAAGTATATTGCCATCTGTCAGCCACGTTATATTAAAAAGAGGGACGCTGCTGCCCATTATTAGTGGTTTTTTAGTCGCCTGGTACGACATCTACTGGAGAAATTTAATTATAACTAATATTTGAAAAAAAACTTAACGTTTTTGTGTTACCGGCAGGGGATTTATTTTAAACTCTTGTTTTATATTTGATAATAACTTTATTAATACTTACAACCATAAGATTCCACATCTTAGCCGCTTCAGCGACCGTTGTGCAGACCGTGGAGCAGCCAGCTAGCAGCAGTAGCTTCTGAGGTGGATTGTAAAGCAGGTTGTACATCACGCTTGCTCCAAGGCCGGGTTCACACTGCGAGAATGAAAAATAACATTTTCAACCGTCGGTTAACGTTTCACTTCACACCCAAACTTACACACATCAATCATTCTCACACACGCGCGTGCACACATACACACGCGTGCATACACACTCTCACACACAAGTGCACGTATTACTTAAATCTATTTATCTTGTTATATTACTTAATTCTGCTTGTAATTCGGCACCTGTAAAATTTACGGATTCAAATTTTTGTTCTTTTATTTTTAGGATATGGCGAGACATTCCCAACAACATATAATTTACCGGGACTGTCTCAGTAAATATTCTTACCGACTTGGATAATAATATTTTGTAATTTATTTTATTATTGATCACCGTAATTTTAATTTATTACTATAGGTTGTAAATTTCAGAAAAAATCTGTTAATCGAAAATTCATTCAATGTGAAGGTAGTGGAAGAGGCCTTAATATTAAAGGGTAAGTAAAGAAAAAAAAGGACATGACGCTGTTCCGTATTTACAATGGTTTTCTTTATTGTATTTTCTTTATTTATATTTATTTATAACTGAGGGAACAACAGTCGTTACATATCTATTTCTTCAATGCGGAGGAGCTTTTTAGTCCTTATCCCGAGGGAAATATCCTGGAGAGCTGCCTCTATATATTATTACCTAAGGCTAGATAAAAAAAATAATCTACTACTATTCTACGTTCAAAGACACTTAATCCCGCTTTTCGTGAAAACGTTGGCTGAAATCCGTCCATGTAATAAACTCAAAATGTAAATCCACCATCCTGTTTATTCATTGGAGAAGCATAAATTCAATTTGAGTCTACGTGATGAAGCTCCGGGAACTAGCTAGCTAAAAAGTTTAGCTGCTTCAAAACTCTAATCAGGACAGCGCACAGTAGTATTGTTGCTTGAAATGATATTCAAGCTAAGAATAACTGAAGGGTTAGATTGAATCAAAGTGTCAGTAACGTAAAGAATGTGACAGGCTTATATAGTAATTTATCTTCATTATTAGCTATTCAATTTATTTCACACAAAAAAGTTAAACATTAGAAAAGTTCGATTAATTTATCAATGCACCTATCTGCATTGATAAATTAATTAATAAGGGTTCGTAAATGATAATATATAAAATATAATATGTACCTCAAGAATTTCTGATTATGTTTGAAGAACCTAGACTAGACATAGCCCAGGTTTCTTTACAGCATCAACAAGGTGTTTTGGGGAAGGCGACATCCTTGGCGGGTTATCGCTTACTATCACTGCCTGAAAGGTTTTCTCAGTCCCGAGGAAGTTTCGCTTTTTGTATTTATTTAGTTAAGTTGGACAAAAACTTCGTTATCCTGATTTATGTTTTGCTAATCTAGTTCTGCCTTATATTTATAGTCGCTGAGTTGAGTATTGCTTTGCCATCATTAATGTTTAACAGTTGTAGCACTTTTAGATTATCAACCAATTTTATCGGTTACTAAAGCTTTGTTTGTGTTCCAAAGAAGATATACAAATTTTGATTGCGTGAAAATTTGATCGTTCTTAAGTCTGATCTTTATTTCGTGACTTCCTAAGGAGACAAAGATAATAGAAACGATGTACAATAAACATTTCCGTATCACGGAAGACACCGCGACTCGTTCTCCTAATATTTCTTTCACGATCCACCCTCAAAGGGCTATGGTAATACGTGTTTCGGCGCTAAGTCACGTCTCAAAATGACTATGAAAAGACTTCATGGAAATATAATAAGATCTTAAGCGTATGGGGAGTTACGGTAAAGCCGCAATAACAAGCCTTTATTTGTAAAACGGAGGTGTGAAATTGCAAATTTCAGATCTCACGTTGAGGTTGCGTTTTACTTTTGTTTTTGAAAGCATTAATTTGGCTTTTGTAGTGTTGTTCTTGTTTGCTCTAAATAGCTGAAAATAAAATATGTGGAAACGCGTTTTGTTGTTTTTTTGTGGTTTTTATTGTGCTTTGGACAAAGTGAAATTATTTTGACTGGTAGCCTATATTTTTTCTTTTAGAAATTAAATGCAATATTGCCTGGACTGAGAATATGAAAGTAAAATTTAAAAAAATATATATTCCGCATGAGAGTGCTCGCCTAAGGTATGCCATGCCTGCTTTGGACCAACCAACTTACTCAAAAATTCAGTTTATCCGTAAAATCTATTTATTTATAGCCAAAATATTTTAATTCTATATAATGCAACACGCAGTAACAAAAAAGGAATAAAAGTATGATTTTGTTTTTGAAGTTAATGTTTGCAGAAATATTGCCATAGAAAAGGTTTGTGTTGAAATCACGCCATGTGGCAGTATTGATCTGAACTATTTACATCAATAATTAACAATGCATGTTCAAATGCCACACAATAAGTAGGGTAACTGTTTTTTTTTATAACTGGACAGCACGCCTTGTACTGTTCACATAAAAATAAATTCATAGTGCTCAATAACGGAAACAGGCAAAGCATAAGCGTACTTATAAACTTTCACGGTGATATAAGTAATAAACCAACGAATATCGTTCATTGATGTCTTATTTCATACAAAATATAATGATTTAAGAACATCTTGTATTTAAATAAATAGCTCTCCAAAAATACATTTATCTAATTTATATATTTTATAGAAATTATATTTTTTATAACACGACTTACACTTCCACCTTAGTAGTAATTAAGATTCATTAGAACATTATACAGTTGCAAAGCCAAGCACCCGACGGTGAGGGTCAATTTTAATTAAAATCATGCGTAATTATTATGAAATCGGAGATTTTACGTTCAGGAAAATTTACAATACAAATTTTTCCCACTCACCGAATGTTTCTTTTGTTTGAAACGAGGTTTCCGCTGACGACCTGACTCAAACAAAAGGCAACTCTCGTCGGAGTTTAGCTTAAAAGAAATAAGTGCGCTTAAAATGGGAAAATTGGAGATGAGTTACTTGGAAGGATAAACCGCCCTCGGGTCCGGGTTGTATAATGAGTTTGATGTAGCAACATCCCTGGCTTGCCACAGGAGAACTTATTATAAGTTTGTTACTAACATTACACGCTTTTAGGTATTATCTCTTAAGGGCGTAAGCTGAGAATGATTGAATTTCCTTGTTGTATTAAATTGTATCATTAGGCCGTCAGTTAAACTCTTGGATGTAGCAAATATTACCGAAATATTGAACAAAAAACACGTATTTAAATGGGAATTTAATATTTTTAATAGTTTATCATATTGAATGATACGTTTTTTTTGCACTCACGCCTATTATCTAGCACAACGTATGCAGCATAAGCACTTGTGTTATGGATACTAGATGACTGACAGATTTTAATATACACAAAAAAAATAATAAATATTGAAAATTTACCAAATAAACATAAGAACCATGGCTCGATAACAGATGACTGTGTTCATCACACAAACATTTGCGTCTACCAGGATTCGAACCCGGGACCTATTATCGAATAGCCAGCGATCTGCGGGCCTACCGCGTAACTCGATTGCTGTAGCAAAAGCTTATAGTTTATGACGTTATGCTGTCACTAATCGCTTTTGAACGAATGATCACCGGATGATTTTGTATGAATTTGGCAGAAAACCCGTACCGCCTAAAAAATTAAAGATGACTAGCTAACTGCCGCACTCAGAGACGTCAATTAACTTTAATGAGTATTTAATGTCAAAAATTTTCATTCAAATCTAGACCATAGACCCGGCAAGAATAGCGACTAGTTTTGAATTGTCATTTTTTGACGTTAAGTACTCATTAACGTTATTTGACGTCCCTGAGTGCGGCAGTAAGTTGTCAATTAAATTTGCTGTCATTAGAGCCGTTGCTACTGACTGGCCTTTTTCCAATATCGCTACACCATTTTTTTTCTATTTGCTTTACAATTTCTATTTTACCTTACAATTACTTTACAAAACTATTGCTATTTTTGCATTTAGAGTTTTTAGAGACCTATTTATTCCTTTCGTAAAATTTTGCTTTTGTCCAAATGACGTGTAATACTTGTATGTTTTCCTACTTATGAATGCCTATATAATAATAATTTACAATTTCCCCCATCTACCTAATGGTGACAATAAAATAAAAACAACCAATTGGACAGTAAATTTATAATTTCAATTTAACACAAATTTAACACAATTTATAATTTCAATTAAACATAAGCAGTATGTAATTAAAAAAAAACAAGACCAAGGGGTTCGGTTGGAGTCGTTCTGGTCGATAACGAGTAGGACATGTATACGAAACTAAATGCTATGTATCTATGTCTATCTATATCTCCGAGCCTTCAGCCGCCTGGTGGTTAGTAAGGTACCTGACTGTAGAGAAGTGTAGTAGGGAGTAGCAATTCCTCACAGGATTACCCGCTAGGTCCAGTCCACAATCAAGACAGCTTTGGACCTCTCAGAGATTGATAACTGGAGTCTCTTAATCTCTTTACCCGTACCAAAGGACCCTGAAGTTGTGCAATATAAAACGTCTCAATATATGCGAAAAACACCCTACTCAAAAGCCTAAAATTGACATGAACACAAACTCATATAAACAGGTTTCGCTGAATCACCACCGACGAACGCTATCGCACATGACCGCGACCGTAATGCCGACTTTTTGTGCCCGATAAATAACAATAGGCTCGCCACCTATTACATGGGACTTAACATAATTTGCGAAACGTGGGTGCTAGTTCACCTCTGCATATCCCTTCGGGGATATAGGCGTGATTTATGTATGTATGTAATTTAGTGACAAATTATTCGATAATTATAGGGAGATTGGGCCATAGCCCACCACGCTGGCCCGGTGCGGGTTGGTGGGTACTAACGACTGCAGATGCAGCCGGGACCAACGGCTTAACGTGCCTTCCGAAGCACGGAGGAACTCGAGATAATAAATTTTTGATCACCCATCCAATGACCAGCCTTAGCGAAATTGCTTAGTTCACGCAATCGTAGGCCAAGCGCGCTGTGCCACTGCGCTAGCGAGCTCCTCATTCTCCCTTTATCTCTCCCTATATTCTTCCATCCATAGGGAAGGCCCGTACCCCAGCAGTGGGGACATTAAAGGGCTGGTGATGATGATGATGATTCGATAATTATGTTGTCACTGACTTTCAATTTAATATTAGGAAATCATGTCACCTTATTAAGTTTGTATCACTGTAGAAACACTGATGTGATTCTCAAGTCTAAATTTCGTCTGCCAATTAGTTTGTCTAGGAGTGTCAATGTTAGCGAGCAGCGCCACCCCTCGCGCGCATTCTTATCTGGCCCGCACTTAAGTTAGCGTTACTCTGTACTAATTGCTGATACAATTTTAGGCGGTCGCAGCCATATGCAGTGCATAGCTTTAAAGCTATCATCAAATAGGAGTTAGGCGGTAGGCCTCCTTATCATCCGACCAAACCGGCCGTCGTCCACATTTAAACATTTTGCGTTTATTGACTTTTCACTGAACAACTTTTTTTCGCAATACTCGTATACGAGGCCTATAGGCACGCGAACAGAAGAATGCGAAAAACAATTGAATTTGAATTTCGGTGCGCGTCGAATGAACGGACAGAACGTAAAGCTAGGGTTAAACTTCCAAGTCGTATTTTTGGAAACAACGGCGGCAGTGTTATGTTTTGTAGGCTAGTAGTGTTTTGGTTAGTGCCGCTCCCAGAGCTCGAAGTGTTCAAACCACACTTGTCCGGCTGAACGACCTAGTCGGCCACGACCACTAAATCAACACGTATTCATTCACGTATGCAGAGGACCCCGAGAATTAACGCCATAGGTCACTCTGCGGTCCTTGTCCTGGTCCTGTGTGGTATTCGTGTTCCAAATAGAAACGGGACACACGTGGACAATTCCACGCATGACTAATTCACAATGGGGGCCCTTCAAAATTAAAATTATTTGAATTCGACATGTATACACGCAACAGTACTAAATTCTGTTTTTCCTGACATGGGAAATCTCACGAAAAAGAGGTCCATTTTCTTCAAAAATATTGTTGTTTTTATATTTTTTTTTTATGCAGGACTCTCTCATGCTGGCCTGGGAGCGAAAAAATAACGTAGAATGTGCTAGCCCCAACTCATCCCAAAAGTGTCGCAAAAGTTGAATAACGGAGATTGCACCGTGTAGATCAATAAGCACCATGGGGCAGCCGAATGTTGGACGGTAAACCACCAACAACAGCATGCCCAGAGAGGGTTGGTGCCAGGCTGGCGGCTAGTTGAAAGATCTAAGCCAAAATCTTGAGCAGTTTGGATTGCAATGTTGTCATCCCAATTACTCACTCCGTTCATCGGTCTCTCGATATGGTCCTAACAATAACAGTCATAACAGCCGTGCATAATCAAACAAAATCAACAACCCAAATGTAAAATTTAAAAGTAATAATAATTTAAAATTCTAGACTTTACATTTGGGTTGTTGTATTCGTTTTGGATTTTGTTGTACAACGAAATCCATCACGAATAAGATTATTATCAAAGCCCTCCACAAGTTGTAATTGCCTAACACAGTTCAGCTGAATTATCGTCTGTCAACTGCTCGGGGCGATAATTGCGACGTTATCGACGTTAAACTGAATCGAATCACCAATCGACTAAAACGTTACGGAATATGAATCGATAAAGTGGGAAATCGCCCGTCGACGAGACCGGGGATTCTATCCAATAAAATTTTCTTCCGTGAACCATTCATAAATTGTCGGTAATTGAATCGGACGTTGGAATCACTCCCGGCTGCAATACGATTGCCTATGGCTTCAGTGTCTAAGCAGACGGACAGTGTTTCATTGAAACGGAAGTCAACTAGGAAAGGTGCGGTTTAAAAACCTTAGTTGATAGAGATACTGGAGGTGAATGGTCCCACAGAATTTGGAATAAAATCAAACTGTTCTATTTTAATTTTAACACAATCTAAGTGTTAGAAAAATTAGTACTAGTGTTAGAAAAATTAGTACAGAGATTTTGGTGGTTAGAAAAAGAAAAATAATTTCGAAAAATTATGATCTTGATGCGGGACTCGAACCTGCGTCCGCTGCTATCCGGGCAGGTCCGCTAGGCCAACCAAGACACTACATAAAGTCAAAGTCAATATTATACAATATAGAAAACCCGACGTTTCGATCACTTTTCAGCGGCTATGATCGCGGGAGACTAAAGATAGGTACCTAATAGGTAGGTATCTCCAAATAATCAGTAAGTAAGTAAGATAAAGTATTGTTATAGTTTTATTACTTTATTTATTTTTAGTTATATTATTTAGTTTTTTATTTAATTACAGTATTATTACAGTTATTACAAATAGACAGAGGTCAGTAATTTTTCTGACCACTTTTTCTTTGCAATAATTATTATTTTCATTACGTTGATTTAAAAAACACAAAATAACAAACAATCTGTTTTTTAAAATTAACTTCTAATGCTATCCAATAATCCAATAACCACTTCTATTGCATTTGATCGAACTTCAACACGAATGTGAAGTGGCAAGGAACGCCGATCGATTTCTGCAGTCGGACTGCCGTCAAAATGCAGGCCGTCTGTCCAGGCCCTCAGTTTATCTGGATTGACGGTCCGACCCGGCCAACTGATGGCGGTCCCTTTTTGTTAATTATCGAGCCACTGGCTTGATTTCCAAACTTAATGGATTAGGCGCTCGTCACCGCCGCGTTGAGTGGCGACACGTTATGAACATTACGTTGATTGAAATTATAATTGGCATTTCGTAACGAATTTTCGAGGGGAAAAGTATTTGGCAAATGTAATTAGGTACGTGATCTAACTTCGCAAAATTTGACAGTGTTCCGCCGACATGTTTCAATTGTACTTTATAATGGCGTTACGACATGAAATGGGCTATAAATAATCTTATTTAATGCTTGCTTAATTAGTTCTGTACCACTTGGGCCTAATAATTTTCACTGTAATTAATTTAAAAGTTTAAATAAGGCATAGCTAGCCTTAAACAGTAATGATATTCACCCAATTATATAAAGCTATTTAAACACAAAGATGTTTGATAGTTAAATTAAATTTTGTATCGATAATTTAATATTGTAAATTATCCAATTTTTGTTAGTCAGCCCAGAGGAGCATGGGCCTCGTCCAGCGGCTTCCTTCACCAGATCGTCGGTCCAATGTTTTAGGGTGACAAAAATTGGAAAAGCTGATTCGTGGGTACTAAATTTTATTTTACTTAACTAATTCAAGGAGCTCGATCGCGCAGTCGATTAGCGCACTTTGCTCTATATTATCATTATTTGACGTGCGCTGTCATTTTGTTAATTCTGACGATTGCGATTTGACAGCTATTGGAAGACAATATCCGAGTGAGGCCGCAAGTACAAGCTAGTACATATAAAGTTGAAACCAACAAATAGTAGATAAAAAAATAAAAATTACCTTGCTGTCATTGCTGTGCAGCAGCAGCTTAAAGCCGGACAGCAAATCCGATCTGGCGTTGACATCGGCGAGGGCCAGCTCCGCAGCGGGCTTGCAAGCCTGCCCGCCCTGCCAGCCGCCTTCCCCCTCCATAGGGAAGATGCCTCCGATGTGCAAGTCATTGTCCCGGCGGCCCTCGCTATACGAGCCGAAGCCGCTCAACCACAGAATAACCAGCGCCCGCGCTCGCCGCCCCCCACGCCACCGAATACCACTCGACACAACCCACTTGGCAACAACGAATAATTGCACTAACATTTTCACTAACAACAATTTAACACACAACACTGTCCTAGTTCGAAAGCTGGCCGCGTTCGCTTTTAATTTGACTAGCGGGCGCTTTGAAAAATTAGGGTTCGCGCGCACACGCGGGAACCACCCGCGACACAGGTGCGGTATCGCCCGCAGTGATTGTAGACATATCCTAATAAGCGTGAGGTTTTCTAAAAAATATGGCGGCGTGGCTTGGTGGGATGAGTGTTCGGCCCGGGCCGCCGCTGCTGGCGCGCGACCCTCGGCCACCCGGGTCAACGCTTGCGGCGGGGACATGCTGTCATTGGCTGGCTCTCGCATTTTCCATGCTTTCTCCTGAAACAAAAAAGAAACAACCATTAGAACCGCCTCCGTGGTCTGTCGTTCGTCCACCGGAATTAAGGTCCAGAGATCCCGGGTTCGATCCCAGGGAGTACAAATTTGTGCTCGGTTTGGTTGGTTGTAGGACTTCTTTCAAGTCAGCCTGGCTAGCTAACACCATCTTATCAAAATCTGTGGCGATTATAATAATAATAACAGCATTATTGTGTTCCGACAATGTGTGTTATGATAGCCATCCCCTGTGTGGTTGAGGGTTCCAAGTGAAGCTCGATTCCATTTTCGGCCCTTATTGTCACTTACCATCAGGTGAGATGAAAGACAAGAGCATCCCTGTCTAGCATAAAAAAAAATATTAATCGAAAGCGCTCCAACGTCATCGCGTATTCGCTACACGTCGTGTCGCACGGAAGGAACCGCTTGCGACGTTTGAAATTCAACGCGTGAGTACTGATGTAGGTATGTAATATGTATTAGTATCCGTAACGTTTATGCTTTGATATGAAAACATGGATTCACAAAAACAAAGAAATGTTCTCAAGACATTGTGTGGTGACGGTAGAACACAATTGTCACCAACCCCTAGCTCTCCAGCGGTTGTCGTACAAGGCGAATAGGGGATAAAACTATGACGCCTGACTATGATAGGCTCGCCACCTATTACATGGGACCTGACATAATTGGCGAAACGTGGGTGCTAGTTCACCTCTGCCTACCCCTTCGGGGATATAGGCGTGATGTATGTACGTATGTATTATATAGATGTAATAGCCTGCCCTATTAGATGTGATAGTGAAATGTGGGTAATAATACATAAATAGGTGTGATTTATATTTTGGGCGGTGATTTATATTGTGTGGTGACGGCAGAGTAGAATACAATTGTCACCACCCCAAATCTCTCCCGTGGGTGTCGTACAAGGCGACTAAGGATAAATCAGTGATGAGGAATGGGCAGCAGCGTTCCTCTTATACCATCTAGCTATGTACCTACTGCGACTTTTGTGCCCGATAAATGGCAATAGGCTCGCCACCTATTACATGGGACCTAACATAACTGGCGAAACGTGGGTGCTAGTTCACCTCTGCCTACCCCTTCGGGGATATAGGCGTGATTTATGTATGTATGTATATTTTGAGCACTATTTAATTATTACGACGAATTAGTGAAATTCACCATCTTTAGTCGTCTGCACTACTCCCAGTTTATATGGCGTAGTTAGTTAAATTCTTAAAATATTCTGACCTATTTTTATTTTTACTTTTATAATTCTATACTCATGGCAAGACTTCGTGAAATCATCCACACTAATTTTGATTGTCATTCATATTTCACTTAACACAAACCTTCAATAATCATTCCTTCTGAATCCAATAATTGTTCTTGATATTGTAAACATTAAAAAATAATCAATGGAAATAAACGCGAATAATGCATGACCGTGTCATAGAAGTATGCACCTTCTTACACTATGTCAAGGAACATTTTCGCAGCGTACTCCGTACATCAACGACAAAAACCCTCGAACTACGGACGATAGAGGCTTACTTCCGCCGGTTTCTATACCCTTCGAGATTAGGGCTTACCCGCGTAACTTATTGTAAATTGTATCTCGTAAAACGTGCCCAGTTTTCCGGGAATGGAAATTAAAATTGACATTGGAATGGAGCTTGATTTAATTATAAGGTTTTTGAGCGAATTAATGCATACAAGCGAACGAGACGATAACTCTAAGCATTCCATGGATTCACCATGCGGGTGCCGGGTCCTTAGTGTGGCAGAGAGGGAAGTCCCAAGTGTAGGTTTCTCTGCCTAAACATAAATGATAAGATTCCTTGAGAGCCGCCTTAGACAAGCCAAGGTCTACTTATATTTTTTTGTAGAAAAATCATGAAAACAGGATGAATTCGGTAAACTTACCAACGTAGCGAGTATACCTCGGGTAAATTATAACAGAAGAGTACGGCTTATAAGAAGCCATAAAAAAGGAGGAACCAATGCAAGCATAGCTTACTGCTGCACTCAAAGACGTCAATTAACTTTAATTAGTAGGTACTTAATGTCAAAAAAATAATTTTAATCTAGACTATAGATCTGGCAAGGGCAACCGGTTTTGAAATGTCATTTTTTACATTAAGTAATCATGAACGTTAATTGACGTCTCTGGGTGCGGCAGTTAGTCAGTTAAAATGATGACATCCAGGAGATTGACGAAAACGATTTATAATTTTAGGAGTGAATAGAGAATAAGTGGTGCCGGAAAGTCCCATGCGAATATTCGGGACTTATTCTTGAATATGATCTTTGAATTAACTACACAAGACGTTCATCTTTGTAGAACGATTGGAGAAGATTTTAGTCATGCAATATGCATAAACCACCATATCTCGTCAGCATTACAATATACTCACAAAACCTATATCTCATTTTCGATGTAACGCTTCACGACCCATCTATCCATTGTCATATTCATTACCTTTATTATAAATTATTTTCACATGGCCATACAAAGAAGACCGTATTCCTTCAATTTCACAGTAAACTAGTGGGACTTTAAATTTAATCATGATATACTCGCTTGTCTCCCTATGTACAATTTACAAAACAAAAAGATGAGAAACTCAGATACAATGTTGCGGTTTATCAATGGTTGAAAACGTTTGCTAAACTTTAATCCTGGAATAAGTGAACAAAAGTCCTTGATGCTTCTTATATAACTCAAGCCCGTAAGCACATCCTAGGACCTCTATCCAGAGAGTACAGAGAGGGCAGTTCTGACATTAGGTACAATCGAACTATCTAGAAAATGAGCCGGCAGATATCAATGGCACGCTAATAACACTGCAAGAGCGGTCTTTTTATCCATTCGCGAACCTTATGTGGATGACATATCTATTGTGAAGAGACGAACAATTGGTTCCACTCCAGAGACATAGAGATCTACCAATAATGCAGGGCTCACTTTGATATTGGTAGCGTGCTTCAATACCGGGACTGATCTTCAATGGCGCTTGCAAAAAAAAGAGATTCCATCTTTGTTACTTTTCAAAACTCTTTCATATCCTAGTGGCTGGGAATAAGCCGGGATTTCCGTCTGCGCGATGGTCTTTCATCGTCTCCAAGTTTTAGAGCTTAATGATTCGGTCCTTACTTCTATTGTAATAGCAGTAGTGATCAATCAACGGAAGCGGTGTGAAATTAAACGTTTTCGGGTTACATTTAGACATCATTAGTCACGATTTGTTCATTTCGCTGCTTATTGTTTTATTCAGAATTAGTGAGCTGGCTAGGTAATCTTTTGGGATTTGACTGATCATGCTTAAGTGGTTTGTATTTCTCGGTAACATAATCATTATTAATGTAACTATTTATCCTTTTACGACTAAAGACGTAAATATTGTATGCTTATAAAAATTGCTATTTTTATTATATCCTTACATTACATTTTGGTTTTTAAGAAGACGACGATCAACCGATAGCAATGTAAAAGGTTTCGGTGTAGCTGCACTGGCTAAGGGTAAAAACAGCGATTGGTAGCAGCGTTTCTCTTATACCATATTATAGCCATACACTGCAATCGTGCCCGATAGATGGCAATAGTATATCTAGGTATATTGGACCTAAATTTGATGCTGAAACGTAGGTGGTTTCGGGGAAAAATAAACTTGCGCTTATGAAGCAACTCAAGCTACATCGGCAGTAGTTAGCACTGAGCAACCCGTACTTCCATTCATAAAGCGCATGTTGTTAAACATAACAGACCGGTAGCTTCTCAGAAATAAATACATTCACCAGCTTATAAGTATTTATTTACAATTTGTTTAAATGATAGAACTATTGAAATGTTAGTGCTACAGGTAACTGTAAAACTAACAAAGTAGACTTTGCTCACAGGGCTATAAATTTCAATTTGCAACGTGAGAAAAGCTAGTACCTACCTACACAAAATTTTCTGCACTTTATTCTAACTTTCATACTTGAAACTCCAATGTTGCTTTTACTGAAGCGACCAGCGGAATACTAAGCGGACACTTGAATTTTAACAACAATTTCTTTGTGTTTTTTAATTATACCTTTCCGATCAATGTAGATACTGTAAAAGTGTCCTCAGCAAGTTGTGTTGAACTCCAATTGTTTTCAACACTTATTTTGTAATAATGATACTTCTTTAAATACGGAAGGCACCAACTTTAAATTTTCAAACAATTTTACGTTCTGATTCTTCTCGAAGTGTCTTCCGCAATCCGGATGGCTGCACAAACCACTCTGACAATTAAGAAGTTTGTTACACGAAATTTAGGCGAAATTTCTCAAATCAGTCAGCACACACCCCGTTCGTTTACAACTCACATCGTAAGCTTACGGGTTTTCTACACATCTAGAGCGGATATTTTTTACAAAAACCGTGCACTCAGCTTTAAAGAAATATACGAAAGAGACGGGCGCTGCGCACAAAGGCCTCATCACGGTGGGGGAACAAAGAATGTATCTTTAGTTTCCTTATTCGCTTTAAACAATTTCACTAAACCGGGCGCAGGACAAATATGAACTGAGCGCACATTACTATTTCGTGAGAATACTCGTATTGTATTACGAGCGCATTCGTGTTAAAATTGCAAAAAGTCAAGGGAAGCACGGTGAAGAGGATTAGGTAAAACAAGTGGGTAATCTGACTATGTCAAATTATTCGTTGGAATGCTGCCATTCCAATCACTCTTTCCGTTCATCGGTCTTTCGGCATGATCCGTTCCGTCTCTTAAATTTTCTATACATTGATTCAACACTAGCACCTTTTCGATGTGATGGATGATATGAATCAAAAGGGAGTGGATGGCTTGATGAAGTCTGACCGATATAAAGGAAGAAGAAACATAGTGCGCCGACCCCAGACAGACTTGGAACAGGACACATTAAAGGGCTGGTGATAATGATGTGTAGACACTCTTGTAAAATATAACGCGGAATGATTTGCTGTTTCTTATCTGGCCGAAGCTTAGTGTCCAATGCTTTCCTTATTTTGAACTAGAATATTAATACTGTGGAGATTATTTAAATTTATTTTGCTGCTGTACAGCGCTATTTTCATAGTCATTACTCATTGTCGGTGGCGCGGATAATGAACACAGACTTACTGAATGCGATGTTTTAGTTTTTCTTAAAGCCTTTATTAGCTACTATCATTATTTTTAATTAGAATATCGGCGGTATCACAATGAAGAGGGAGGAATACGATTAATGAGAAGAGAATCAGATGAATACGTGTAGTATGCCTATCCATACAGAGAAAAAGTGACTTATGTGTTTAAAATAATTTGAAGACTTAAAGTTATTTCCGTAAGTCTCATTATCTGCTCCCGTAAAAGGCCTAATGCAAATTTAACATATATACATACATACATAAATCACGCCTATATCCCCGAAGGGGTAGGCAGAGGTGAACTAGCACCCACGTTTCTCCAATTATGTTAGGTCCCATGTAATAGATGGCGAGCCTATTGCCATTTATCGGGCACAAAAGTCGCAGTACATTGCTATTGCTAGGTGGTACAAGAGGAACGCTGCTGCCCATTCCTCATCATTAATTTATCCTAAGTCGCCTTGTACGACACCCACGGGAGAGATTTGGGATGGTGACAATTGTATTCTACTCTGCCGTCACCACACGGCATAAAATAAATAAGGTTCTATAAAGTCTCTTTCTCAACATAAGCACACCAAGTTACATCCAACAAAAGTGGATGCGACCTATTTAAATTTCTTTCACAAGATTGTAATCTAATGCATTTGAGACCAAGTTAGTCCCGGGCCAGGTTCCCGTCTCAACTGTTACTACTAAAAGTAAATTAGTTGTATAAATCATGTCCCGTTGTGGCTATATAAATTTCATCGTCGCAGCAATTTACAAAGACAGATGACGGCACTGGCCAA
Source organism: Cataclysta lemnata (assembly GCA_963931975.1). Lineage (NCBI taxonomy): Eukaryota > Metazoa > Arthropoda > Insecta > Lepidoptera > Crambidae > Cataclysta > Cataclysta lemnata. The sequence goes on from OZ008342.1 coordinate 6,920,028, forward strand.
TGAAAGTTCTTAACAAGCGGATAAGGGTAGTAGTACACGTTACTTTAATTTAACGGGAGATTAAAATAAAGTAACTTAAGTTCTAAAGTAACTTTAACTGGCTTCATAAAAAGAAGTAGGTTCTCGATTCGTATGTATTTTTTTTGAAGGATGATTCTGAATATGAATAATTAGGTTATAAAAGAAGAAGTATCTTAAATAGTACAAACAGCTGTACCATACTAAAAATCCTGCTGTCATGTACGAAATGATTAAATTTTCACCAGCACCTTTTCGTTTTGATTGATCAAAAGTGCGGATTGGCGGGTATTAGACGCTAAGCCACTGTGCTGCTACTGAGACAAGTGATTCTTAAAATTAAAAATCGTGATCGTGTTTTATTTATTTCTAGTCTTAAAATAAATTAAATTATTCGGGTCGTGTGCGAGTGTCCTGCGTTCGATATTTGTGGGCAAGCCAATATGTCCGCGATCGCAATCATTTTTCAAATAGCATTCCACGTTTGCTCCTTTCAAGGCAATATTTCAATTCAGGTCAAAAGGTTTCAATTTTCCGTGGTAGGGAGTAAGTTGGGTAAGACATTTAGTCGTGATAGATAGGTGGACCGTCGTTGGCTGTTTATATTTAGCTAAGGTTGATTTTCAATTTCTAGATAGATTTTATACATATTAGACTTATAATATTTATATAGTAAATTGAAATTGAACTTAATACTGGTATTTTAATGTTTGTATCAGTGAGTCATTTAGGTAAATAGTAAACCAATCAAAAGTGAAAGTGGGTTCTTATTTACCTGACTGATTAGTTTTATTCTGTTGGTACTTGTAGCGCTCTAAGGTTAGCACTTCTAGTGCAGTAAGGGCCTGTTTCACAACCGACGGGTAAGTTCTGAATAGCTTACTTGGCAATTCAATTGACATACATTATATACAGGGCGTCCCACGGCCATGCCACACGGAGGGAAAGTATATTAAATATTGAACGTAGGATATTTTACTAAAAGAAGACATCGTTTTATTTTTAATAATAAGTAGAACTGCATTCACAGATTTTTTAAAAATCGCCTACCTCAACCGGGAATCGAACCCGCCAAATGTGATAGAAAACTTACATGTATTTTATAATAGCGTTTGAATGGGCTCATAAGCATTATTTTTCCTAAATAACCTAGCATATTAAATGAAACTAAGATCATAAAATTTTACATTTTATTAAAAAAAAAAAATTATCAAATGCTCAAAATGTGATCCGTTCTGTTGTATACAAATTCTCACTCTTTTGATAATTTCTATCCCTGTCGATTTACTTATTTTTGCATGGTGGATGTTTGAAATAATACGTCTAAGTTCATTTTGTAACTCCTGCACACTGTTGTACCTGTTCCCGTAAACTAAATCTTTTACATAACCCCATAAAAAAAAATCAAGTGGGGTTAGATCTGGGGATCTCGGTGGCCATCTAATTTGTCCAAAAGTGCCGATCCAGGAAGTAAAATTTCAAACGCTATTATAAAATACAAGTAATTTTTCTATCACATTTGGCGAGTTCGATTCCCGGTTGAGGTAGGCGATTTAAAAAAAATCTGTGAATGCAGTTTTACTTATTATTAAAAATAAAACGATGTCTTCTTTTAGTAAAATATCCTACGTGAACGTATATTTAATATACTTTCCCTCCGTGTGGCATGGCCGTGGGACGCCCTGTATATATATTCCATATTACTACTGTCAAATGATCTGCCAAGTAAGGTATCCAGAACTTACTCGTCGATTGTTAAACAGGCCTTTAGCGTCTTAAATTATTTACTAGGGTAAGCCACACATACGTAATTAAATATGGTTTTTCGAGTCTGAGATGAGACCAAACGAGCTTAATTAACCATGATACATTAATTGGAGATTAAGATGTAGGTACCTAATTCTTGAAACGGTCCTTAGCACTTTCAGATTTTTACACGCTGACTTTCATCTGAGTTAGCTGAGTTTTTTCTATACCGAATAATTTTTATATAAAAAAATATATTCGCAATCATTTGTAAAGGCGAAAAAACACAAAACGTAATCTTGTTCGGCACCCTCGCACGTCCGCAATCAGTGTTTTGCCGTCCTTAGAAATATAGGTATAACGATGCTCATCGCTTAGCTATTCACAGACTGTCTGCCAGAACCCCAATAAGACCTTTTTGCGCCGTCACTTTACGTATATACCCACCTCAATAACATATTACTATATAGATACTCCTTTTGACAAAAAATTACATGCTTCCGCTAGAGAGTTCGACAGAAATGTACGTTAAAATAAGACCTCGCATTTCACAGAAAATTGGAGGGAACTGGAAATAGTCTCATAGTGAAATATAATATATTTATAGAAAAGTATAAGAGATTTTTTTTCAGTTAGTATGGCTTAAATCTCTGTTTTAAGATTCTATGTAATGGCCATTTACCAGGCTGGTTGAACCGACATAATAATATACTCTTCACTATTAGACCAGATATTCTTCACATAATTTTCTCATTTTTTCCTAAATTAATTGGTGTCGGTTCAGTATGTCTAAAACTGATGCCGCAGGCCCTATACCTGTAGATCCGATGTACTGCTGGTGGCTAGGTTTGGGGACGCTGTCCAGTAGGCCTATTCCCTAACTTTTTTTGACAGTTGAAAGTGATGATCACCGAACTATTTACTTATCCATTACTACTTTACTATAATGCTATTGTGACACTTGTCCTGTGATAACAGCAATGTATTAGTAAATAGTTCGGTGATCATCACTTTCAACTGTCCAAAAAAGTTAGGGAATAGGCCTACTGTCCACATATGAGTCTAAGCCTTGGTTGTAGTTTTACTCTCCACCAGTTGGCGGCTTTTTATTCTATTATACTTGACACAATGTTCTACTGTTACCCGTTTGCTTGAACTCTGTTGGCTGAATGACAATGTAGGTACTAAGACTTCGGCCGGAAAGGGCCGTCTATTTCCGAGACGGGTACCGCAACTAGCGTTCACTGAGTGAATAACAAGCTTGGGTCAATGGGTGTGCGAGGGCGACAGAGCATACGTCGATCTCATTATATTTGACAATGCTAGACACCTAATCCTAAAAGTAGTGTTATTCCTAAAGGGCAATATAATAATAATATTGATGTGGATCATCCCTAAAAAATGTGAAAGGCACCACCGTTTCCTTTTAATACAGCCTTATCTCATTGCGCACGATTCCCGGTACTTACTTATATTATTAAGCAACTGGCGAACCGATCAGTCCATTATCTGGGATAAGGCAACTAAAAATCGCATTAGCTCCGAAGAGCGTCCACTTGGTCCTGAAAATGGCTCAAAACCGTCTAATGCAATCAGACCTTCTATTGGCGCAATTTTCACGGAAATCACATAAAGGCTCCACGGCTCCTTCCAGAGCTGCTCTCCGTAGCGATTGCCTATTTATTTTAGTGGGATACGAAGGTTCCGGGATTTATTCAATGTATCTACCAGGGGCAAATTTAATAACAAGACCGTTTAGGGTATGGCGAAGAGAATTGGTGGCCATTAAATGTCCCAGCTAATTGTAAATAATAGTGTTTACACTTTAGGGAAAATGTATGTGCTTTATATTTTTTGCAGAAGCTTATTAGGACAAGATACAATTGAAACCATACGCATAAAATAGTGTACAATGTAGATTTTAATGGAAATTAAATTATTAGGGTTCTTGTGAAGTTGTGGTTGATGGTAAATGGTGATTCAGATGGATAAGTCATTTAACCCTTCGAACGATTTATGCAACACCAGTGTACGGCTGTACGCGATGCGAGCACTCACGGGTGTAACACGCTCACATTGATTGGCAATTTCGTTCATCTATCTATCTATAGTATTTAATGTATAGAAATGTACCTACCGAAATGAACTATGGTTGTAACGATTTATACCAAATGATTTAATTAATGTACCCCAGATAGTTACATTTATAGCTGATGTCGATATTACTCCATTTACTAATTTCAATTATTAAATGCCACAGTCAGAGGCGTCAATTAACTTTAATGAGTATTTAATGTCAAAAAATTTCACTCAAATTTAGACCATAGACCCGGCAAGAATAGAGACTAGTTTTGAATTGTCATTTTTTGACGTTAAGTACTCATTAACGTTATTTGACGTCTCTGAGTGCGGCAGTAAGTAAGTTATGTAACTTTGGATTGACAGGCCTTTAGGTAATATAAGACTTACTGCCGCACTCAGAGACGTCAAATAACGTTAATTAGTACTTAACGTCAAAAAATTACAATTCAAAACTAGTCGCTATTCTTGCCGGGTCTATGGTCTAGTTTTGAATGAAAAATATTGACATTAAATACTCATTAAAGTTCATTGACGTCTCTGAGTGCGACAGTTAGCCCTGTGTAAAAGGCAACCCTTGAATAAAAATTTCCCTCCATATACTCGTTAAATGCTAAGTCCTAGGTAATTCTCTAGGTACTACTAAGACTGGAATTATTACAATGGTTATCGTTTCTCATATGACCCATATTCTGTGCAGCGTTCTCGTTACTGATATGAAAGTTTGTACTTAAACTTCATTAAAAGGGAAACTGAATAGATACTCGAAGCTTCGATGACAAAAGTACTCCAAGAAAATTGTCGCTGGAGAAATTTGAGACTGTGTTCATTGCTGACGACTTTGACACAATTTGTTTAAAAAGTATCACGTTTACTGGTTGTGTCTATTGAGCAATTAGGAGCCATGGTTGGTAAATAAACATCTTTTTCCTCCCACTTTCTTCTTTACTTAATCACACGAATTGCTCTCCGTGCTAGAGTGGGAGCCATCCTTTTAGTGGCAACAATATGTAGGATAAATACGGAACAGGTATTATAAGTAAACAATTTATTAATTAATTAGGTAAAAGCTTTGTACATTTTCTTTAGCAACATACACATGACAGACATGAAATTACGACAAGACTACTTTTCTATCAGTCATAGACTTCTAGGCGAACCAAGTAGGTTTTAATACTTTTAACACACTTTTAAAACTATTTATCCAACACAACAATAATGCTCTCATCTGCTTCCAACAGAGTCTACATTATAACTATTTAATTGAGTATAACCTCTTTTACAAAAAGCAGCGAATATGCTTAGTGTTATTCAAAGCCAAAGGATAAATTTAGAAAATATATTACTATTTAACTCTAGATATCTTCCGACACATTCATCAACATAATTCATTATCGGTCTTACTATGAAGTGTATGTTGAAACAGTTGGTGTATAATTTTCACTCTCCAACAGTATCTTACTCCTACCAAAAACAATCGCTGTCTTTAAATGAATCAACGAAAATTCAATATAATTACATACATACATACATAAATCACGCCTATATCCCCGGAGGGGTAGGCAGAGGTGAACTAGCACCACGTTTCGCCAGTTATGTTAGGTCCCATGTAATAGATGGCGAGCCTATTGCCATTTATCGGGCACAAAAGTCGCAGTAGGTACATAGCTAGATGGTATAAGAGGAACGCTGCTGCCCATTCGTCATCACTGATTTATCCTTAGTCGCCTTGTACGCCACCCACGGGAGAGATTTGGGGTGGTGACAATTGTATTCTACTCTGCCGTCACCACACAATTACACAACATGAAATTATAAAACACGTATCTGTAATGTTATTTAATCTTTGTCTCATAAGGAGGATCCCTTCTTTTCACTTACTACGATCCCTACTCAATTCATAACCGTAAAAGAGCCGAATTAAATTAGTAAGTCCTGTTATCGCCATTATCAGCCTATTCAATTCCGCTTATACAGGGACAGAATATTAAGCCATTAAGTTCGTGATCACATTCATTTTTCAAATAGCACTCTACTTTAATTTGTTCCTTTCAAGGTTATATTAAAATTTCCTTTCAGGTAAAAAAGGTTTCAATTTTCTGTTTTGATGAATATTATAGGGTATAAGTTCGTTGGACATTATAATTTTATGTAGTGCCTAAAATTCTTTCGTTCATATGCAAGGCTTGTGCCCCAACAGTGGGGATATTAAAGAGCTTGAGTGCAAAAACATAGTTATCTAAATTTATATGTAGGCCAGATTTTTTTCTAAAAACGATATCCTCATACGAGACGAACTGGTCCTGTCTCTTCCTTTTGCAAGAAATTACATGTATGAAGTATTACAGCCCCTTATATCAGCTGTTCAATTTTTTTTGAACATTTATCGTACTTAAGTCAAACATTATAATTATATATTCCGAGTCAGTAAAACGCGACTTCATGAGCACCGTATTCTGACTACGTAGCGTTATACAACGATGCCAAACGTTTGCATGCTATTTCTTCACGTCCATTATACTAAGTTTGCTCTGCAAAAACTCTGCGAAATCTGCATGTGAAAAATCTGACTACGATGTCGATGTCGGCAGAGCAGAGTATATACTAACTTATCTTATTACATAGTTAAGTCTGTTTATCCCCAAAAGGATAGGCGGAAGTGTATGGGAGATCATAGGCGGTTAGCTTGCATTGCAGTATTACCTACTGCTGTCAATATTAGTATATATATGTATATATACGATGTGTATGTATAATGTATATATATAATATTTACGTATAATATTATGTGTATAATAACATACATACATACATACATAAATGACGCCTATATCCCCGAAGGGATAGGTAGAGGCGAACTAGCACCCACGTTTCGCCAACTATATTAGGTCCCATGTAATAGGTGGCGAGCCTATTGCCATTTATCGAGCACAAAAATCGTAGTACATTGCTAGGTGGTACAAAGGGAATGCTGCTGCCCATTCCTCATCACTGTTTTATCCTTAGTCGCCTTGTACGACACCCACGAGAGAGATTTGGGGTGGTGACAATTGTATTCTACTCTGCCGTCACCTATTGTGCTCTTTTTTTAATTCGATGTTTTCTGTATTTGTATGTTTTTGTTTGCAATAAAGTATTTTGTATTGTATTGTATTGTACTTAGTGGTATAACTGAAATGCTGCTGCCCATTCCTCATCAGATTTATGACCCTTAGTCGCCTTGTACGAATCCACAGGAAGCATAGAGAGTAGTGACAATATTGGATTACGCTCTGCAATCATCACACAGACTCTTCACAAACTGTCACCACTTATTAGGGGAACACCTATGTTTTTTTATGCTAGACAGGGAAACTCTTCATCTCACCTGGTAAGTGACGATAAGGGCCGAAGATGGAATCGAGCTTCACCTGGAACCCTCAACCACAGAGGGACTGGCTATCTTATCACACATTGTCGGAACACAATAATGCTGTTAACATTATTGTTATGGCGACAGATTTTGATAAGGTGGTGGTAGCTAGCCAGGCGGACTTGAAAGAAGTACTACCACTAAACAAACTGAGTACAAATTTGTACCCTCCTGGGGATCGAACCCGGGAACTCCGGATCTTAATTCCGGTGGGCGAACCACTATACCACGGAGGTGGGCTTAAACAACACCATTGGAGAGAATTTGGGGGCGTTTTCCTTGCGGATCTTTTGGAGCTTTTTCGCATTAATTGAAAACGCAAAAGCAAGCTTTCGAAACCTACCTTCGATCGTCTTTTTGCTATCAATTTGACATAGACACCTCACGGTTTGTCGTCTACGGCAAAAGCGGCTCCAACATCCGATTGCGCTCGAGTTAAATTTGCTTCCGCTATTATTTCCAATTATCTAGACGTTAATGAAGAACAGCCAAGCAGAAAGTTATTACCAGGTTTTGCTGAGTAAAAATTCTCTGGGTCATTAAACTATATAACGTCTACCGCATCATCTTTTATTAGCAGCCATCGATTTCGTCTGGGTTATTTGAAGCTGATTTATTTTCACTGCACCGGAATGCCTACAAATACTTTATTTTCGTTTTCGTATTCACCACCATCTTCCTGACTATTCCTAGTACACCTGTGGTGGATGCGGTATGTTTCCTCTTCCATTTACATCGGTCAGATGCCATCCATACCCCTTTGGTTTATAACATACTTAACACGGGAAAGGCACTAGTGATAGACGATCGAATGCATAGAAGAATGATGGAAAGGATTATGTCGAGAGATCGGTAAAAAAATCGGATAGACTGATCGGGATAACATTCAAATCCATACCGCAAAATGTGGGATATTATTACACCTCCGCCTACCGCATAGGATAAAAAGGCGTGATTTATATATGTATGTATTTATGCGTTGTGCAATAACGGGAAAAAAGTTTTTATTATAAAATAATGCTCATAATAACGACAGGGCCTAGCCAAGCCTTATCTATTCGAACGCATAGAAAACAAAAGTATGAAAGAAGTATGAAAGTGACGTATTGATTTCTCTGTAATACGTCAGTTTCATACATTTACTTTCTATGCGTTTAAATAGATTGTTTGGTTTAGAATTATGTAATACGTGGGTTCGAATCCTATTTTTCTGAATATATGCATAGGTTTTGTCCTGTATATAACCAAAACAAAAAAAATAGCACGAAATAAGACAAAAGGAACACGTCCATGTTTTTATGGAACAGTGCGTATTGTTCCCATTCATATCTTGTTTGTTACTGTAGGAGTTTATTACACGAATCCGCATATCCTAATAAAACAGCGTACCCTCATAAAAAACATTGTTGATGAGCCGTGTGGCCCCAACGGCTGATAATAAAATTATCTTGGTATCTAATAGAAGACTGGAGTCGGATGCGGGACGGAAAGCGGGGTATGGGACGGTCGCACCGCTATTGTAATTAATCGGTATATTGATAAGAACATAATTGATTATGCTTTCATTATACATATTGATACGGAAACACACATACATACATACGAGTACATTAGCTTTCGTAACTAGTAGAGGGCCTAGCCGAAAGGCCTATCTATTCGAACTCATAGTAAACAAAAGTATGAAAACTGACGTATTTTTTTCTCTATAATACGTCAGTTTCATATATTTTGTATTCTAACTGCCGCACTCTCGAGACGCACATAAGAGACGTCAAATAACGTTAATGAGTACTTAACGTCAAAAAATGACAATTCAAAACTAGTCGCTATTCTTGCCGGGTCTATGGTCTAGATTTGAATGAAAATTTTTGACATTAAATACTCATTAAAGTCAATTGACGTCTCTGTGTGCGGCAGTAAGCGTTCGATAGATATGGCCACTTGGCTAGGCGGGGTTAGTATATCTATTTTCAGACCCTCTCCCGAAGGTGGCGTAGGAGGCGACTAAGGGTTAATACTTTATACACGATGAGGAATAAGCAGCTGCGTCTTTGTTAACATTAAATACAATATTCCGCAGTCTATCAAGACGAAAGTCTTTGAATTGTGTGTGTTGCAAGTGACCTACGGAACTTAGACGTGACCGCTCGTACTGGGCCTAATTAAAGCTAGAAAAGTTATCTTCGATCGAGTTATCTTCGACCTATACTCAGAGTTTTTCTACGTAATCCAGCTAGAAATAAAGAGAGATGGGAGAATCAGTCACCGACATAGAACCTTACCGAATTGTTGTTATAATTGGCAGTGGGTAGGGCACATTGCTATGGTAGCTTGTCAATGATTTGCTTCAATAATGATATATTCTATGTCGTAGACTAGATAAATTGACTACGAAACGAGCAATAATGCTACGTAAATTTACAGCTTTTTAATAACGTCCCCGGCAGCGTAATATCGCCTACATTAGAAACTACATAGTACCTACCATCCCTAGAAACCGCAAGAAATTATTACGGGCATAAATATGACGCGAGAATATGTATTGGCGGCATAAAACTAAACGGGGAGCCGTTGAATTTAATTTCTATGTCGGCTCTATCTGCGCGTTCTATCTAATAACTCCAGCCTCGGTGGCACCCTCGTAAAAAGAACAGTTAATGCCCCTAATAACTGAGATTTTGGGGCATTGGTGGGAGATAATTTTAGATAGGGCATGGCGGTGCCTCCAGCGCAAATTGGTCCCCGAGACGCGAAGCCCTGTCCTACTGTAGATTGTAGCTAAGTAGGCACTTGCAGATGAGAAAGGTAATCACAATTAATTTATCCGACCTGAATAACTACCGTTGAATTCATTCCGCGTGGAGTTCTTGCTCCACCTGCCAATATACTGCGACCTCCGCGCCTGGTAGATGCCAATAGGGAGGCTCCCCATTACATGGGACCTAACGTAGCTGGTGATTTGTTCAAATGAATACACATCTGCCTTCAGGGATAAATAGATGTGATTTATGCATGTTTTTCAAGACTAACCGGCACAGTCAGGATAAAAATGTTTATTCAAAAGTGATGTAGTATTTCATATTGTTTGTTATTTCAACATAATTTATAATGTTACCAAAATATTACGACATAAGTATTTAAAGTTTAATGTACGTAAAATTGTTTATTACCTATTTTTGTTTTCTTTGTCATACATGGTGAGTAAAAGTTACTGTTATAATATGAAGTGGAATGTTCCCTTCCCATTCCCTGTTAGATTATTTCTTACATTATTACACTTTTGTAGCCCTGTCGGGTCTTTTATTTTTGGTCCTCTATGAACATTCGAAATCTAAAGTATTCGGGATTTTGTTGCTTAGGAAGCTATTTCATGAGTGTTCAAACTTTAATCATTCGACCTTGCGTCATTCGGTACTACCTAGCAAGCTGACCAATCATGCCGGCCACCGCCTTCCATGTTTAGTATTAACAAACTTGCCACATTAGTCCAACAAATGGTGAATAGGATCTTATTATGTCGAAGTTGCCAGTACATTGAAGGAACTTTGTGCGATCCAGTGTTATAAGGTTAAGAAGGGAAACTCGGGGTAAATGGATAGTTACGGCGCGTAGGGTGCGTCAATGGGCCACCATTACGTATCAGCCACGGTCGGTTTGCGCACCCAGACCACATGAGTAGGTAAACCGAACAGAGTAAAAGCTTACTAAGAACGCCGTCGCACTAACCCTGACATTATGCAACTGGCTGTGCGTCATAAACCGGTTTTTTCCAGTCTCGCCGCGTACGTGACAGCGGCCAGTGGTAACGCACACATGCCCGCGTGCTTGCAGTAGTGCAACCGATTCGTGCGATTGTATGAAGGTTATTCTCTGTTCCGTTTATTTATTCATGTGCCCAGACCCTCAAGCTGGCAGTTGATGCACCGTAAGCGTAATTTAACTTGCCCCAAAGTTTACGACGCGTAGACGTTATATACCTCCATAATTTTGTATTTTAGGGTAGTTCCGTTTTTCTTTTCAAATTTCAAATATTTAATCATTATTATATTTATTATAGCGTTCCTAAGAAAGTGGTTAGAAAAAGCTCGAAAAATTACAGTCTTTATGCGGAAATCGCGTCCTCTGCAATCCGGTCATAATGTCTATACCATTTTTCCAACATTTGTATAATGTTCAAATAAAAATAAAAATAAAATAATTACAGTGTTCCTCCTAGTCTACCTACCAATATACTGGCTACCTCGAAGGTATTTTTAAAAGATCTTTTTATTCTTTTGAACTATCTAGAATGAACAAAAATTGATGAACAAATGAACAAAAATTGAACTATCTAGAATGGCTCTACTGAACAAAGCACACTATTCTGTTTGTGAATTTCAAATGAATGAGAATATTTAATATTGACAGTTGAGTTTAAAAACAATACGCTTTTAATAGCATGTTGTTTTAGTAGTCGTATGTCTTAGCTTTTTGTGACACTTTGTTCTGTATCATTTTATTGACAATCCACGTTTGAAAGTAATATTCCGGATCACACCAAGATCACTGCAATCTCGAAGATGTATACTGTCGTGATGTTCACATACGCTAATCGACTTTTACCTTAAGAGTTTTTACCTTTTTTTAATTTGGGAAAAATGCAGTAAGTATGTCCTTCCATTTCCCTGTTTCTAGTCATCTCCCCATTTCCTCTTCTAACTGTCATGGTCATCTCACCGAATCCATACATTTTCTAACTCAGTCACAGTCATTATTTCTTCTCTCAACAATTTCCAAAACAAAGCTGACAATTATTTCTAGTAGGTATCACATATCAAGTAAAAGCTTATCAGATAAATGGACCACAGTGACGTTCAACTCTGTTAGTCACAGTCATGTACTTCGTGCCTTGTCTTAACAACGTCCAAAACAATTTTAAAATTCTTTCAAGCACCTACAGTAAAAACTTATCAGATAAATGGAGGACAACAGTGGATATAGCCATTACTGTCCAAGTTGATATCGGGCAACTATTATAATCTATCCACTTAACTGTTCCCAACATCTCACGCAACAAGCTTTGTCGCGCGACGTCGAGCTATGAAACATTTCTTTGTCAAAAGTCTGTTGTTAAAGCACTTCATGGGATTGGACTAGATATGCGTGTTTGCAACGTCTGCTCGTACTCGGGTCAAACAAAGATATCAGAATAACACAAAAATTTATAGCGCAGGTGTCTCTTCTTGAACCATAGTGAATAGTATTATTTATGAGTCATAATTCTTACTATAAATAACCCTGGAGACCCGACGTCATGTAATTATCCTTCGTTTTTTTCAAAAGAAAAAATTAAAAGAAATGTCGTATTAAGAGAAATAAAGCTCAATTTAGGAAATCGTGTTTTAAATGGAAAATGGAATAGCTCATCCCAACATAATGAGAAATAGCTACCCGGCTTCCATAGACAAGTTATTTGAGTCAATAAAGTGTCTGAGTTTTAGAACAGACGGCAACACTCCTTAGCAGTAAAAGGAAGGAAAAGAGGTGCTAACTTGCTAGGCCTATCTAGGTACGCATAGACAAGTAGCAATGAAAAGGATGAGATGTGTGCTTATGTGACTCAATGACTCACATTCCTAAGCCTAATCATCAATCTGGCCACTTTTCTTGGCTACCTGCCTGACGCCAACCCTTTTTAAGTAGCAATGCTTGTTTGTTTTTGGTGGTTTTTCCTCCACTATTAGGGTGCCCCAATTGGTTTACACCGTGCAATATCCCTTAGTCAACTTTTACGAAACCCTTGGGATGTGTCGAGGCTGGTACATTCTATTACAAGTACCATGAAGCACTTTACACGATTTAAATCATCAAATTATTTTAACTACGCAACTTTGTATTCACAATAAACCGTTTTCAATCGGTGCAGCTATTTTGGAATCTGTATAGAAAATCAAAATATTCTAAGCCAATATTCAGGTTGGTATGTAGTTGCTGGCAGGTTTCAATTCGAACTAGTATTTCAGTGGAAATATTTAAAGTTTTTGTTATGTTCGAATGAGGAATAAAGCGTAGCATCGTTTTTAGGTTAACTGTATAGTGTACGGGCAAAACGCCCGTACACTATACAGTTGATAAATAGAATATTGAACATTGCAAACAGAACGTTTATATATTAGTTGGGATTCAGAAGGTACGTCGAATAATTAGCGTAAAGGCAAGATTTTCCATGCGATCGGGGATGTTAAATTCATTCGTCAAAATAAATGTTTATGGCAGTCGAAGATAGTTCACCAAAATGCTGGCTGTAGGCTGATTCCTTTGTTGATGGACGTTTGATAAGCATAACCATCAAGAATAACAGCTTAGCTGTAAAAAGAATAGTCGAATTTCAGTTCACTGCAAACTAGACACGTTAAGCAACATAGGAAGGTAGGTTGCAACAAAGCAACTAAGTAATTGCAAAATGTCTTAATAACACTGAGGCGTTCACACTGTAAGTGCACTTTAAGCCTCTGTAATACGATTCAGAATTAAATTGCTCTATTACTTTTGCCACGATCTGCGGAACTAGGTGATAAGGGCGTGTCTACACAGCACGCTAAGTGTCCTGTAAACATTTTAAACCGCCGATATAGCCAATACCACATTGTGTTACAGAATCAACGGGCATGCCGTAAAAGTGCTCAATTTACGAGCAGATTATGCTCAGCGCTGTTTTCAGAACATTAACCATTACCGTAGGACTATTGCGGATGGATAACTTTTCATTACTTCGGTTTGCTCGGTAAAACTGGTGCAGTCGAATGGATGTGCACATCTTTTTATTTCCATTGGTAAAGACTCAATTAAACAATTTATTGAAGCTTTAGAAATGGCGATAAACTGTGCTATTACTAATTCCGATAAGTTTTTTATTGATAGGGTGGTTTAGGACAGTTTATTTTTAAATGATCCCCAAATCTCTCCCGTGGGTGTCGTACAAGGCGACTAAGGATAAATCAATGATGAGGAATGGGCAGCAGCGTTCCTCTAATACCACCTAGCAATAGCAATGTACTGCGACTTTTGTGCCCGATATATGGCAATAGGCTCGCCACCTATTACATGAGACCTAACATAATTGGCGAAACGTGGGTGCTAGTTCACCTCTGCCTACCCCTTCGTGATTTATGTATGTATGTATTTTTAAATGAACATTAACGCTAAATCTAGATTTGATGTAATGAATATAGTTATTATAAATAAATTTTAAAATGGTGGTGGAATGAAGAAGTGAAAAAAAGTTTGAAAGAAAAAAAGAAAGCGTTTAAGGAGTGGAAGACTGTAGATGATCGAGATAGAGTGGAAAAAGAGAATAAAAGGGCAGTATATGTGGAGTGTAAAAGGAATGCTAAGCGGGCGGTTGCTAAAGCAAGGGGCGAGGTACAATATAAACTGTACAAGTCGCTGGAGAGCCCCCAGGGGAAGAATGACATATTTAAGATAGCGAGAGCAAGAGAAAAGAATGCAAGGGATATTGTGTATGTAAAATGTATAAAAGATGAGAGAGGAATGGTTTTGACGAATGATGAAAGGATAAAAGATCGCTGGAAGGAATACTTTAGAAAGTTGATGAATGAAGAGAACGACTGGCATAAAGTATTGATACAGGCCCCTGTCAATACTAAAGTGGTAGATGAAGTTTGTTTAGAGGAAGTAAGAATGGCTGTAAGAAATATGAAGAATGGAAAGACGACAGGGCCTGATTGTATACCTGTTGAAGTTTGGAAGTTTCTGAACGCGGATGGATGGAAGTGGCTGACTTTGTTCTTCAATAAGTTGTTACAGGAAGAGACGATCCCAGATGAATGGTGTAACAGTACGCTGGTGCCCATTTACAAAAATAAGGGTAATGTGCAGGACTGTAACAACTATAGAGGAATAAAGCTCATGTCACATAGTATGAAGATATGGGAGAAAGTGATAGCGAGACGAATGAGAGAGGAATGTAATGTCACCCAGAACCAATTCGGTTTTATGCCGGGACGAGGAACAACCGATGCAATATTCGCTCTAAGGCAACTCTGCGAAAAATACCGTAGTGCACAAAAGAACTTGCACATGGTCTTTATAGACCTGGAGAAAGCATACGACCGAGTTCCGCGTACAGTTCTGTGGTGGGCTATGAGAGAAAAGAGAGTGCCTGAGAAGTATGTGAGGCTTGTGTCTGAAATGTATAGAAGAGCTAGTACAAATGTTCGGTCCGAGGCTGGCGTTACCGACAAGTTCGATGTGGCCGTAGGCTTGCACCAAGGGATCGGCTTTAAGCCCGTATTTGTTCCTCCTGATTATGGATGCTCTGACATCGGACATACAGGAGGAGGCACCCTGGTGTATGCTGTTCGCCGACGACATTGTACTTGTCGGAGAAGATGCATCCGAGGTACAAAGTAGGCTGGGAAAATGGCAGGAGAGATTGGAGAGCGTCGGGCTTAAGATCAGCCGGACCAAAACAGAACACATGTTCTGTGACTTTGGTGGCCCCTCCAGTTTCTCCCGAATTGCCTTAGGTGGTGTGTTCCTACCAGCTTGCTCGGATTTCCGGTACCTTGGATCGCTCTTCCAAAGTGACGGTGATATTGACCGGGATATAAGGAATAGAGCGAACGTAGGATGGATGAAGTGGCGACAGGTCTCAGCAACAATATGTGACCCACGGATGCCCCTTAAGCTTAAGGGGAAAATCTATAAGGCGGTCATTAGACCTGTTGTCATGTATGGATCAGAGTGTTGGGCTATGAAGAAGACTGATGAAAGAAGAGTGCATGTAACAGAGATGCGTATGTTAAGATGGATGTGTGGTGTGACACGGAGAGATAAGATAAGAAATGAGTATATCAGGGGAAGTTTGAAAGTAGCGCCAGTGACAGAGAGACTGCGGAGTAATAGACTGGGATGGTTTGGTCATGTTATGCGAAGAGATGAAAGCTATGTTGGCAGAAGAATGTTAGGCATGGACGTGGAAGGACGTAAAAGGAGAGGAAGACCAAAGAAGAGATGGATGGACTGTGTAAAGGAGGATATGATAGCGAGAGGGGTGGATGAGAAATTAGTGAAGGATAGAGAGAAATGGAAGAAGAAAACATGTTGTGCCGACCCCGCCTAGAGCGGGATAAGGGCAGGAAGAAGAAGAAGAAATAAATTTTAAAATGATGTAATAAATTATTAAATTTATTAATAACAGCTTAAATTTAAGAAAACTTTGCTACATTTTCATTATCCACGTGGTAATTATTGCTTATCTATTGGATACACAGGAAACGAAGTATACACGTAAAAAGGAGATGAATTTTGTTTTCAAATTACTGAATCTAATTTACGGATTATGCATAAAATTATTAAAAAATATATATTATTTGATACTATAGGTACGCTTAGAGCTTATTACGCTACATAACGATTAGTATTATTACATCTCACTAATGTCAGCTTTAAAAGTGTATTAACACTTTACTTCTCTGTCCAATGATTTTCAAACCAATTTATCCTACGAGAATTGTGGTCATAATCCATAAAGGTTATGCTCAACTTTGATATATTAGTCACCAATTTTTGAGCAACTTGTAATAAAACAAGACAGCAAGCATGATCTATACTACAATGGTTCTTGAACAGCTTCCATTATCATATCATCATTATCTGCCTGATCAGTAGGTGCTGGCAAAATGTATTTTTTTTCCGCACTCCAAGGTCCAGAATGGAAGAGCTCCCAAGCCAGCATGAAAGGCTTCAATATAATATCATGCAAACAAGAAAGCCCCTGAAATATCATATTCTCTAACACAGCACCCTACCTGAGTGACACAATATTTAATTCAGGCTACGCCATAATCCATTAGTCATTTCTTGGGGCCCTATCCACGTGAATTTGGCTAAAACGTGTCGAGCAACAAAATTCATTAATTTCCCAAGGAGACCTCACGTCTGCGATGGACCCAAGGCGGAATATAGGGAATCCGCAACACTGTGGTTTCGTTCGTCGACGGATGTGGAGGAGCATAATTAAATTCACCACACAACAGGTGCACGGCAGGAAACATGGTTTCTTTGACTATGATTAGAGAGCAACTTTGTTTCTCAACTCCGCATACAAACAGTTCACAACTCCGTCGTCACCTGCACGTTGATACATGGATGATTTTACGGCAACCTGACCCTTACCGTGCCGATATAAGGGTGCTTCAAGATGCTACCTGCGTTACGGCAAACGCGGTACATAATACACATGTCTTTATGTATTCGCAGCAAGTGTAACATTATTTACGGCTAATGTGACATTTATAGCGTAGGTATATGGAGGCATGGAACATTAGCGACATTGTGCGAAGGAAAAATGTCTTCTTCTACAGAAACGACGCCCATGTTTTTCCAGGTTAATTGAGTTTTAATATGCTGAATTTTAAAATAGGATTATTAAACATATTTTCACTTTACGTTGTCTTAATGATTTAGTCCTTAATTGTTAATACTTATCAATAGACGGCCACTAAGTGGTGGGCTATGGTTCATTCTCCATAATATGCTTCATTCATACCCAAAGAGGGTTAATGTCAGGCAGGCGGCCGGCTGTAAAACCTAAGCCAAAACTTTGAGCAGTATGGATTGGAATGTTGTCATTCCAATCACTCTCTCCGTTCATCGGTCTCTCGACATGGTCCGTTCCGTCTCTTCTATACATTCATTCATCACTAGCACCTTTACGGTGTGATGGATGATATGAATCAAAAGGGAGTGGATGGCTTGATGACGTCTGACCGATATGAATGGAAGAGGAAACATAGTGCGCCGGCCTCAGATAGACTGAGAACAGGACAGGGAGAAGAAATGCTTCCATCCATAGGGCAAGCCTGTGTCTCGCCAGTGATCAAATTAGCAAAGTTTTTTAAAACAATTAGAAAAGTTTGCTAATTTTTACCAAGGTTTCCTATGGTGGAAGTTTTTTCTCCTTTCTATAGCAGTAGAGCAAATTAATGAAAATAAACATAAATTATCATATCGTGGTTTACTTTTGGAGAAGATGCTCCTGAATAGTAGCCACGGTTCTTTCCGCTATTGGCGCAACAGTAAAAGCGAATCAGACTAATGAGCTTAAAATCTCCTAGTACCTATAAAGTACCTGAGTCTCTTTCTACGAAAACTGTTTAGTTGGCAATCCCATCACAGATTGCGTAATAAAATGCAGTCACCCATTATCTGTGGTTTAATACGTTTCGCATTCATGAGCTTACACGTGACGTGGACTGGCTTAATTCCAGTCTAATGCACAGTTTTATAGCATTTATAGGCCAAATGAAAGGACACAGAACTTGTTAGTGACAAGTTGACCATAATAATACCTTCAGCTTAGTGACGAAATTAAATTTTCAGTGGAGATATATATTTTTATTAGATAAATAATAAAAATCATTTATTATCAGACAATCGCATCCATAGTGTTAGTAACAATATGTCTTATAGACTGTATTATTATACAATGACCACTGAAAATAAAATAGGATTAATTTGCTATGGCATTAAAATAATTATGCTTTAATATTCATGTAATGCGCTATCACACACTCTTAAATCGACAAATAATAATTAAATCGCAATGCGTTAAACATTTGAAACGCATGAGCCACTGTCAAAATGTTTTCAATATTGAATGCTTGCAACAATATACATATATAACAATATAGAAAACATTTTAACAGTTGTTTGTCAAAATATATAAACTACCAGCTGGCATAACTCTAAAAAGAACGAACAAGGAACCCTGCAACTATAATATATTCCTCCCTCTACATGAAAATTAAATTATACATACATACATAATTCACGCCTATATCCCCGAAGGGGTAGGCAGAGGTTAACTAGCACCTACGCTTCGCCAATTATGCTAGGTCCCATGTAATAGGTGGCGAGCCTATTGCCATTTATCGGGCACAAAAGTCGCAGTACTTTGCTAGGTGGTAGGTATAAGAGGAACGCTGCTGCCCATTCCTCATCACTGATTTATCCTTAGTCGCCTTGTACGGCACCCACGGGAGAGATTTGGGGTGGTGACAATTGTATTCTACTCTGCCGTCACCACACGGCCAATTAAATTATCCTTAATAATATTATAATTTAAATGCGAAAGTGAGTGCTTGTTTGTTACGCTTTATGCCTAAACTACTGAACCTTGAGTAATTATTTGACGTGCGCTGTCGTTTTGGTATTTGTGTAAAATCTAGTGTTATGAAGATATATTATACTTAATATATAACTTTTTTTATTTAAGAAAATATTGAAAAGCGCTTGTATTTGTTACATCTCAAATAATGGTTACGAGATGCCGTGTTTACCTGTCCACCCTAAGTGTATCTCGAGTACGAGAGAAAGAGAAATGTGTTGGAAATTTCACCAATTTCTCTTTACGAAAGTTGGACCGTGAGAAATGGATGGTAATGAGGCTAATAAGCAGATCGAAACAACATCGTGATATTTATTTATGAGACTTTATTATTATTCGCGAAGGTCCTCCCTCTAATTGTATTGGCGCGGGAAAAGTAGACAGCGATTTGTCATAATGGCGAACGTTTCTTGAAAACGAAGTTTGCTTTTCAATTAGCCACGTTCTGCACGCTATAATAAAACGTGGCGCACTACGCAAATCTACTAATGACATCGGTAAGTAATAATCAATAGCATTTGCTCATAAAATATAAATACCAAAAGATGCACCTCTAAAAATACTTTCAAACACTGCGTGTTTTAATTTACGCTATAAAAACTTTGATTTAACAAACCAACTAACAAAAAATGGCTGCATTGGTGGTTTGTATCCTGTAGAGGTGGGAGTGAGGGGTAAATCCCTATACATATTACCTAAAAGATTTTGGCTTGTATAGAACTTACGTATGTTCTACACTGGACCGTGTGTCAAGGCGGCTCTTACAGAATCTAAGCAAATGTGGCAAAGATGAGTGTTGACATGTTGTGTTGGGTCATTACCACTGACACCCCTCTCAGCCACACTATGGGCCCGGCAACCGGTGAATCTATGGAATGCTTAGAGTTTTCGTCTTTAGTTATTTATCCCATCACAACTTAACATGTTGTGATGGAATCCCGTAAACCTACTAATGACTACTTGGTCTGAATAAGTTTTATACACAAATTTTATTCTTGAATCGGTTATTATTTATAACTTTCAATATTGTATGCTACTAGGAAACTAAATTAATTTTCTGTATAAATCATATGAGACCACCTATATATATTTAAAAATGAGCAATATTTAGTCTGTATTTAAAAATAAATTTAAATTTTTTGCTGTTCGATAAATTTAATGGCACATGATTGTGATGCTTCCCATTAAGCACCTGATAGTAACATTTACGGTGGGGTTTTGTGTAATATCTTTGTAATTCTTAAAGTGTCACAATTGTTGGTAAGGCATATAATATATAAATGTTAAAGAGAGTAGAAAATAAAAATAAATAAAAGAGAACATATTTTGAAATAAACTTTTACACTAACAACAGACGTGAAACACCAAAGTGTAAACAAGTAATTAAGCAACTTCAGACTTTGATACTATGGTGGCGACAGTCAAAATATTGGCTCGAAATTTCGCCATTACACAACGTAAATGCAGACAAAAGAAAGTTAACAAGTTAGAATTGCACAGGCGGAGGGTAATCGGAAATCTTTTCCATTTTCTGCTCTCCCAACGAAAGTTGGCCAACGAAACATTTCTTTTGGCCCTAGATAAGAACAATGCCCTTGTTCCATGTCACGACTTTGTTTCTTGGCAGATTGCAACGACGCGTCTCGAGCGAAGCGAACTGGAATTACTTGGCTAAATACGTTTGTTTTCTAGGATAGATAGAAACCGCTATTCGGTTGGTTTGTTTGATGCGAGCATAGACGGTGACTTTTTATAGTTATTGTGCAACTGGAATTTAGGGGATGATGGATACTGGTACCAGTGAGATACATACTTACTAGATTACAGACTTGACTAATGTTTACTCTCGGGGCAAACATTTTTCTAATTTCGGAAAATAGAAGAATTGTAACTCTGAATCTATTAAAGAATCGTCTTTATTCTGCATAGAGTCAATCATAAAACAATCTAATCACATTTCTTATGAAAATATTTTACAACGTGACTATACTGAATTTACTTTTGTGAATAAAAGTCTTTTTGTAGCATCATAAATGATCACAAGCTATAAATGCTCCCCATTAATTTTGCAATGCGTTAAGGGTTGCAATTCATTTATGTCATGTCATACATTTCGAGCAAGATATTAAAAATCAGCTAAGAACTAATGAAAAAGAAACCAAAGGAGTCTTCAATAAAGTTAGTCCTAATTCTACTGAATTCCGAACAACTATTTATTAAGCTGCTACTAATCAAACAGCCTTAAAAAGTTTTCCAAAACAACGTAAAAGCAATTCAATGCCAAAAGGAATAAAACTTACGTTGCGTCACGCTGTATTTGGGACTTAAATAACAGATGATGTTTGAAAAGAGCCATTACAAGGCGGTACCTGTATGATACAACTTTGATTGCAACCATTTAACTCTAGGGAACGTGCCTTAATAAATATTAATGTGTCGGTTGCTGGTGTGAAGCGAGTTTACTGCGATGAAGTGGTGGATTCGCGTTTAACGACAGTACTTACTTACTATGTATGAAACAATACTGCCATTAAAAAATCGAACGCGCAATTTAAGCTTACAGCGTTTATTTTCTACTATCTTCTAGTTCTGGCTTAATGACATTTATAAAAATATAAAAAGAAATATTCATTCAAATATATAAAAATAGTATATCATGTCTGTCGCTAACACATAGCAGTAACCCAATGAACAACTTTCCTCATTTTTGTTGTATCGAATAGTTTATTCAATAATCATTATTAGAAAGAATTTGGTTAGAGAAAGTTCGAAAAATTATAGTCTTGATACGGGAATAGAATCCTCGTCCACTGTAATTCGGACAGGTGCCTAAATCGCTTGGCTAACGAAGACGTAAACTAACATGCCGAAATTTCTCTAACCTTACACTTCACGTTGTAAGCCAACGGTAAAAAAATATATACATACATACATATATAAATCCCGCCTATATCCCCGAAGGGGTAGGCAGAGGTGAACTAGCACCCACGTATCGCCAGTTATGATAGGTCCCATGTAACAGGTGGCGAGCCTATTGCCATTTATCGGGTACAAAAGTCGCAGTAAGTACATTGCTAGGTGGTATAAGAGTAACGCTGCTGCCCATTCCTCATGACTGATTTATCCTTAGTCGCCTTGTACGACACCCACGGGAGAGATTTGGGGTAGTGACAATTGTATTCTACTCTGCCGTCACCACACGGCCTATATCAATAATTATACTATATCTAATGGGTAGATATCACATAGGTTAACTCTTTTGAAAAGGTACAAAGATTTAGGTGGTTTAAAAAAGTTCGAAAAATTGAAGTCTTGATGCGGGAATCGAACCACATTCGTGCACTCGTATGATGGATGGCTCACCAAAAACATGTCCAAGAAAAGTAACTGTCAGGCAGGCTGCCGATTGGCAAAGCCTACCAAAACCTTGAGCACTAGCAGGTCTCGCAGTGTTGGCGCCATCTGTTGTTACATGGAGGAGGCGCCGTAATCGATATGAAGTTGCGGCGCAAGCGCTGCTTTACCGGACTGAAGAAGTGTAGCAACGTTCATACCATATTTGTGCATTCGAAATCCATATTCGTATTCGTTAACTACTCTTTATATTGTAACTAATCGTAGAAAATAAATCAGTTAAAACGTAATCGACTTAATTATTCAAAAATACCAGAAACTACAATAAACGAAAGTCTGAGCTCGAAACACGCAGTATGGATTGGAATGTAATCATCGCAATATTTCTCTTCGTTAGTCGGTCTCTCAATTAGATCCTTGCCATATTTTTTCTTAAATTAATCAGTTTCACAGCATTATTTTTGTGTTCCGACAATGTAATATATGATAAGATAGCCAGCCCTACTGTGGTTAATAGTCCCAGATGAAACTCGATTCCATCTTCGGCCCTTATCGTCACTTACCATCAAGTAAGATGGAGGGCAAGAACTTCGCTGTCTAGCATTAAAAAGAAATTAATCGGCGTTAAAACGTACCAATTTACACCCAGCGTAAAGGGTTCCAGTATGATTTTAATACTACATAACCTGTTATGTTAAGCAGCAATGATAATAAAAGTGTGTTAATGTTAAATACATACATACATACATACATACATAAATCACGCCTATATCCCCGAAGGGGTAGGCAGAGGTAACTAGCACCCACGTCTCGCCAATTATGTTAGGTCCCATGTAATAGGTGGCGAGCCTATTGCCATTTATCGGGCACAAATGTCGCAGCTATTGCTAGGTGGTATAAGAGGAACGCTGCTGCCCATTCCTCATCGCTAATTTATCCTTAGTCGCCTTGTACGACACCCACGGGAGAGATTTGGTGTGGTGACAATTTTATTCTACTCTGCCGTCACCACACGGCTTAATGTTAAATATTATGTCTTAAATATGTTAATAAGGGCTACAACACACCGCTGTTGCCCCACAAAGGTTCTTAAATGACAGTGAAATATTTTACGAATTTAATGGCATTATAATTTTATATTGGACATTAATGCAAGGTAAGGGGCAGATAATAGGTAGTTAATTCCACAGACTGTGAAACCTTCATAGTAGCTTTTCTTTTCATTCAAAGTTTGCAGCAGATCGATACTGACGCTAAAGGTGGTGAACTAAAATGTTTAGGGTGTGACGAAAACGGGCTAATGAAAGTTTAAAAAAACATAATATATTCGACATTATAATTGCGAGAAGTATACAGTGATAAGAATTAGTAAATAAAAGTAAAATACACATTAAAAACCTTGACGGTGCAGTGTCCTATCGCGCTCGGTCTCCGATTGCGTAAGGTAAGCAATATTGGCTAAGGTCGGTCATTTGGATTGGATGGGAGACCAATAAAATCTAATATCAAACTCCTCCGTACTTCGGAAGGCACGTTACATCGTTCGTCTCGACTGTATCTCCAGTCGTTAATATTCACCAATCCGCACTGAGCCAGCGTGTTGGGATATGGGCCACTCTCCCTATATTCTTATAGGGATATTAAAGTGTTGGAGGTGTTTACTTAAATACGTGAGTTTTTTTCTATGCTAGACAGGTAAGCTTCATCTCACCTGAAGGTTAGTGACGATAAGGGCCTAAGATGTAATCGAGCTTCACCAGGGCGCCTACCGCCTAACTCGATTGCTGATGATAGCTATATTGCAATTCACTGCTTACGGCTATAGCAGCCATCCTGAAATTTTAGGCGACACGGATTTTGTGCCAAATTCATACAAAATCATTCGGTGATCTTTCGTTCAAAGCTATCGCTAATAGTTTAGGTACATTTGGTGCGAATTGACAGCATGACGTCATTAGCTATAGCTTTTGCTTTAGCAATTGAGTTAGGCGGTAGGCCCGCTGGAACCTTCAACCACAGAGGGACTGGCTATTTTATCACAAATTGTCGGAACACAATAATGATATTAACATTATTTTTATGGCGACAGAATTTTAATGAGATGGTGGTAGTTAGCCAGGTGGACTTGAAAGAAGCCCTACCACCAACCAAACCGAGTACAAATTTGTTGGGGAACGAAAACAAAAAAAAAATCATTAAAATACTCATTTGAGGACGTTGTTTAATATATACGTCCGGTTAAGGGGAATGACAATACTGACGCTTTATTTTATGACCACAGAAAATGGGTTTGCCTGCGTAACTTTAGATAAATCAAGTGACATAATGACGTCACTAACGTCAAACTTCAACAATAATATGCGTATCAGGTCAAGCTAGTTTCCACAACAGATAACGATGAAATTGAAGTTGAGAATTGAGTTCCCGTTCAAATGTCCAACTTTGACCAATAAAAGAGGACTGGTTGACACTTTGAACGCTTCACATTGTGGCCGATGGGTTTTAGGAGCTATGTTGTTTAATGAAAACTATGGTTTCGTCAGAGGAACAGTTTATATAAGTTTTGACCCTTGTTTTGTGTTTGCGTAATTCGTTTTATAGTGCGCGACTTTTCGTCATTATTTTATATGTTAGAGGGAGACAGGTTGAACGTAATGTGAATTAATTACGGTATCTATTCTCTAATTTTAAAAATTGGTCCTTGTAAATGTTAGAAAAATCGTTAAAAAAGATCTTTAAAAATATTACAAAAAGAACGTCCTAGCTGGCCGAGTGGTATAGAAGCTAGAAGACGAGACCAATTAATTGATAAATAAAACCCACACGCACATGACGCTCTAGTGTCCGGCTTGTAAATCTCCTAAGAGGACACGGAGCACGAGTAAAAAATTAACAGTATTATAATATTACTTCTAGTCTTATAATATTACTTATAATATTACTTCTAGTCTTAATTTCTAGTCTAGTCTTAATAATAGGTTGGGGAAAAAGTTTCTTCGCATTTTTTAAGAAAATTCAAAACATTTTTAATATAGTTTATTTACATTTAACTAAAGTATGTAGGTACCATTTTGTTCGATAACTTTTTGCCATCTTGTAGGTAGGGACATGATCCCATTGCTATAGAAATTTTGGGACTTCTGGTCAAAATACCGCGACAAGTGGTTTGGCAGTCCTCTCGTGATGTTAACCTGACACTGCCTAAAGAATTCTGAAGAGACCGAAACAGGTGGAAATCTGAAGGTACAAGATCAGGACTATACGGCGGATGCATTAACACCTCCCAGCCAAACTCTCTTAATTTTTGCTGAGTGGCTAAAGATGTGTGAGGTCTAGCGTTATCATGATGAAAAACCACACCCCTTCTGTTGATTAATTCCGGCCACTTTCTCTCAACTTCTTGCTTTAATCTCATCAGTTGTTCGCAGTAGAGTTCAGAATCGATGGTCCAGCCTGGTGGTAACAGCTCATAATGAATAATGCCCTTCCAATCCCACCACACACACAGCATCACCTTGTTGCGAGTTAACCCGGGTTTCGCCACAGTCTGTGAAGCCTGACCGGCCTTTGACCACGACCTTTTTCGCACGTTCTTGTCGTACGTGATCCACTTTTCATCACCAGTTATCAGCTTCTTCAAAAATGGTTCGGTTTCATTGCGTCGTAATAAAGAATCACAAATGAGTACACGGTTCATTAGGTTTCTTTCAGTGAGCTCGTGAGGTACCCAAATGTCGAGCTTTTTTGTGTACCCAGTTTTTTTCAAATGCGCCAAAACTGTTTTGTGGTCAATTCCCAGTTCTTCAGCTACGTCGTAACTACTGACACGCCGATCTTGCTCCACTTTTTCAAAAATGGCATCCATTTTATCTGTAATAGGGCGACCAGAGCGACGTGCATCTTTGACATCAAAATTTCCGGATTGAAAACGCTTAAACCAAATTTGTGCTACTCTCACAGACACTGCACTAGGTCCATAAACATCGCAAATTTTTTTCGCGGCTTGCGTTGCATTTTTACCTTTTTTGTAGTAAAATTTTAAAATGTATCGAATTTCTTCATTAGATTCACTCATCTTGGCGGTACGAAAAACAAATGAAAATCACACATTTTCCTAATTTGAATTTGGAATTATGTTCTTTAAAATTTAAACTTTCAATGATACCAAAACCAGCCATATACAAATAGTATAGCCAAAGAGATTTTATTACAAGTTTATACATACTATAATGCGAAAAGACTTTTTCCCCAACCTAATACAAACTGGCCGCTGCACATTAGAATGTGTCTCTCTTGCATCTTTCGTACTCGGCGCCGTGTAGGCACGCACTGTAACGCACACATTGACATATTACACGGGGGCGTAAGGGTTCGGTGTGATCGCGCGTGTATGCGTGAACAAGGTGATTGCACTTTCGCTTGCTGCTCGGTCCCGCCCCGGCACATTCACGCTCGTTCGTAGTTACAACCCTAGTCAACGCAGAGTAGACTAAATCGCCGACAGGCCGCAGATAAACTACTGTTCTGCGTATACTGTGCTTATTTTAATGAATACGCGCCATTGGACTAGCGAACTAATTGTCAGCACGGGGGTGTCCGCTCGAAAGAAAAAAGAACGCACGCTTTCGGCGACGAAAGGAAAAGCAATTAGCGGGACACAAATAGCGAGACGTATTGTAGCGCACCGTGAATTTGCATAGGAGGCGGAACGGGCCGCTCCAACGTCCATCGTTAAGCTGGAAAGGCGCACATACTGACTAATATTGGTCGCCAAAGGACTTTTCTTTGTAATCGTAGCTGTCGGGAACGATTGGGGATTCTGGCAAAAAGTATCTTGCCAGAGCAAATTGAGCCTCTGTCGTAGTCTAAACTATGCTTACAGGAATCAATACCTAGTTTATAAGACAAAAATGGTGATGGATACGCCATTAGCGAAACGAATTGTAGGGCACCGTGAATTTGCATGGGAGGCGGAACGGGCCGTTCCAACGTCCATCGTTAAGCTGGAAAGGCGCACATACTGACTGTCACCAAAGGACTTTTCTTTGTAATCGTAGCTGTCGGGAACGATTGGGGATTCCGACAAAAAGTATCATGCAATAGTTTGACAAGTTCGTGCGCGACCTTCTTGCGGTATGAGACGGTGGCGGGGACGGGGCGCTCTGGATGTGAGTGGGGCGGGTCATGCGGCGAGGAGCGAGTTTTCCCTCCTCCCCGCATCGCCCACCCCCACTGGCGTCTGGAGTGCCCCGTCCCGCCACCGTTTCTCATACCGCAGGAGGGTCGCCCACAAGTTGTCGGACTATAGAGCAAATTGAGGCTATGCTAAAGTCTACAACTCATATGTTTAAAGTAATAGTTTACAAGAAATAGTGATAGATATAAAATTTTATTACAACTTTAAAAATTATGACTATTTATTCCCGAAAGGGGTAGGCAGATGTGTACTAACCCCCATTTTTAGGTCTTCATTTTGTTAGATCCCATGTAATAGGGAGCGTGCCTATTGCCATCTATCGGGCTATAAGCTTGCTCGCATATATTTCACAGAATACTGCCAGGTGGTTTAACAAGAGCGTTGCTGCTCATTCCTTATCCCTGTTTTAATCTAATAATACTTACTACTTATCTGTAATAATGTATTATTTCTTACATATAGGTATACTCAGCAAAGCAACTAACTATCTTCTTATTCATCCACAGGATGTTGAATAGTTACCTGTAAAGGGAAAATTATATTTTAAAAACATTATCTCACTGCCAAAGAATAACAAAATTTTATCGACTAACCACAGACTTAGTGAATTTTGCTTAGTTTATGCAGTCGCAGGAGAAATAAGCCAAGTCATAATATAAATTAAACATTAAGAACTTAATAGGTACCCCCACTTCTGCGTTTTGCAGATTTCGATTCATTATGCTGCCTCACGCTTAGGTAATGGTTAACGACTGTATTTCAACGGCTTGTTATCATTCGTTCAACAAAATCTCCTGAATGACACTCACAAATTCGTTCAGCAGTTCCCTCGGAAACGTATTGTTGGAGCTGAGGTGTCCGTTTGTAAAGAAATAAACGATCCTTTATTTGATATTCTATAGAAACGAAATAAAACTCAATCTTTCGACTTGACAATAGGACGCAAAAGCAATAAATTCGCGATTTAGCTGTAAACTCTGCTATTGGCTAGTTCTGAGGGAATATTTAATTTTATAAAAAGCCACTTGGACCGGTTTGCTTCTTGCTATCTGGCACATTTTTCTCTGTAGTCATAAAAAGATAATTACATATTTGTCATTATTGCAAGTTACATTTTTGTGTGTCGATAGAAATATCAACAAGTTTATACTAATACATGAACACAGTCGTGTGGTGACGGCAGAGCAGAATCCAATTGTCACCACCCCCATTTCTACCGCGGGTGTCGTACAAGGTAACTAAGGGTTAAATTAGCAATAAGTAATGGTCAGTAGCGTTCCTATTAGATCACCTAGCAATGTACTGCGATTTCCGTGCCCCATAAATGGCAATAGGCTCGCCACCTAATACATGGGTCCTAACTTATTTGGCGAAACGTGGGTGTTAATTCGCCTCTGCCTACCTATTTGCGGATATTATTGCATGGTCACTGTGAACATGGTAACAATTTACTTTAGAACCCTGTTCCACTATGATAACAATTATTTTCGAACGCTATTAACAATGCATTCGTTTCCAGGAAATCGTTTCTTTCGAAGGCAAGGGCACAGGCGTTCCGTTACGCGGCCATTAAGGAGAATGGCCTAATTAAGCTGCCTTTAGAAAGATTTAAGGCTTCGAGAGCTTCTTGTGATTTCAGTTTGCTTGGAATATTTTAAAGTCACTATTTCAAATTTCACCAGATGTCTGCCCGGGTTGCATCTAACGTGAATTGGAACTTTGTGGTTCGCTGTCGTACTCGTATGTGCGAGTTTCAAACATTTGAAAGCGTGCCAGATATCTGAAACGACCGTGTATAGAATATTTTAATAGCAAACTCAGTAAATCTTCAGTTTCTAGTAAAATTTTCTTTTAACTCAGTAGAAAGTGTTATCTGATTGAACAGTGGAATTTCAGCCTTCGATATACTATTACATTTAAGATAAGATTTTATTTTGCTTCTCTTTAATAGAGGTGCCCCAGAAAGCGTTGTGTTGGCCGCCATTGATTTGTCTTCTATGTACTCGTAGCCTTTCCACCTCTGAAATGTAGGTTTAGCGTCTGCTCTAAAGTTAGAAATAGGTTCACCTTCTACTATAAATATCGGATATCACATAAAATGACTAAGGGCCTGTTTCACAATCGACAAGTAAGTTCGAAGTAGCTTACTACGCAGTTCAATTGACATATATTTCATATTACAACTGTCAAATGATCTGCGAAGTAAGCTACTTCGAACTTACTTATCGATTGTGAAACAGGCCCTTAATGTTATATAGTCAATATACCTCTACCTTCCAATTATATATATAAATGAGATTCATGTAATACGTATTTGTAATATATTTAAGGTGCATTCCCTTCAGGGCCCATGTTTTATTTCCACACTGTATAGATTATTTTGGTCTGGGAGCGAAAAAATAAAATAGAATCTGCCAGTCCCCAAAAACTCCAGCAGTGTCGTAAAAGTCAAAGTTCAATTTCACAAATATTATGTTTGTTGCACGAAACAATGTTGCCAAAATAATAACAAGTTTTCCGTGTATACCTTAATTAAAAACCCAGGAATAAAAATGCCAGAAGCCACACATTCATTAAAAATGTCTGTGTCAAAGCTCCTATAATGCCATGATACCTGTCCTCATTATACTATGATATTAAAGCGAGTTGACGGTCCCCCCCTGTTCAGAACACGCAATATATTAGGGTGTAATTTCATCCTGTTTCAGGATAATTATGCGCTGAAATTTAATTTCGCTTATTAAAAATGTGGATACTGACGATAGGTAGCTGGTTTCGACCAAAGGTTTTGATTGGAATATCTTCGATTCGTGTTGGAAGTAATGGCGAATCAATATTTTTAAATGGTTTTGTACTTTTAAATATATTTTCACAATTTTATAAACATATAAGTAAAAAATCGGTGTCTGGGTTGATCGAAGAGAGTAGGGACTAATTGAATATTGGTGTGATAAACATGGTGTTTATCTCGGGTACCTATGCATTTATATTTTAAATATTTAGATAAGTTACGCAATTAATAGGTATATTTTTGCACACAAACTTCTATCACTCAAACTGTTAACTGATTAAAAATATATTTTTAAAGTTATTATATTTTTTTTGTTGTAACAGCAAACCTAACCTCACCTAATTCGTGGCTATATCCCCGAAGGGGTAGGCAGAGGTGAACTAGCACCCTCGCTTCGCACCTAATTCATATGTCAAATAACCAAAAATTTTAAGTATTTTGTTCTTTATTGCAAAGAAAAGATGACCAGAACAATTGTGTACAATTCTAGCATGACGTAATATTTGAAAATGTTCTGACAGATTCTCTTTGGAATATCGAGCAAAAAATAACGTAGACTATGCCAACCCCAAATCGCTCCAGGGATGTCGTCAATCGTCCCGTGTATGCCAGTAATCCCCTGGGGGCACCCGAATGGTGGATGATAAACTATTGACAACAATCATATACCCTAAATCAGGCAGGTGGCCGTCTGTAAAACCGAAGCCAAAATCTCGAGCAATATGGATTGAAATGTTTACCCAATCACTCTACATTTTCCGGTGTGATGGATATATGAATTAAATTGCTAGATATCTTCTGCCCGATACCGAAAAGGAATGAAGAAGAAGAGGAACAAATAAAAGCCTCAGATAACCTGGGTATAAGGCAGGAAATTAAAAATAATAACCGCAGTCGAAAGATACTTAAAATACTTTTATTTTAAACAGTACCTGACATCTCCGCATCTCAATAACGGGGTAATGCACGGATATTACTCCGTTATTGGGCTCTCGATATTTCAACGCAGCTGCAATGCTACAATGAAGGAAGAAATGCGAAATTTATTGATAGCAAAACCGGTATTCGATCAGGAAATTTTCATATGAACATTTGATTTACTGCCAATTGCAGACAACTAAGACTGAGGACTTGATGGAATCGAACTAATCATTGTTCGCTAAGGCTGGTCGTTGGATGGATGACCAAACTTATATTATATCGAGTTCCTCCATGATTCGAAAGGCACGCCAAGCCATTGATCTTATAAAATAATATATTAAAACAAATTAAAATATACAGAAAGGATTTTTTTAAAAGATATCCGATGAATGAAAAAATGATGAATTCTTCGCCAGTCTGCTTATCCCATTCACATTTTAAGTATAAATAGCCGTAATTTAAAGATGACATCAAGCGAAAAAACATTGCAGCTACGTTTTCTTCTAGCCACGGTAACTTTGACGAACTGCTTCCATTCTATTTCGATATTACAAATCAGAGAATTTGATTTATTTGTTTGCTTCATTATCACTGTCAGAAATTTTATTTCGCTCGCCCCGAACGAATGAGTTATTGGCTTTTTTCGTACTCGTTGTATCTGAGAAAAATTATTTGTCTTATATCAAGATAAATGACTCGAACACTGGGTAAACATTAATGCAGGAGGTATATTATTTTGTACTCAGTTTTTTAAAATATATTTTTTGCTTTTTTCAGATTATAAAATAGTATAATCATATTTTTAAAATACTCACAAGAGCGCAGTGGCTTACTGCCGCACTCAGAGACGTCAAATAACGTTAATGAGTAATTAACGTCAAAAAATGACAATTCAAAACTAGTCGCTATTCTTGCCGGGTCTATGGTCTAGATTTGAATGAAAAATTTTGACATTAAATACTCATTAAAGTTAATTGACGTCTCCGAGTGCGGCAGTTAGTGTGCCAAAAATCCATTAAAATGGGAATAAAGCCAAAAGCTTGTCTTAAAATTAAAAAGAATTAAGTTTATGTTGAATAGATCGGCTCAGATATTATTGTTTATTTGTTATTGCAATATAATATTAACATGATAAAAATGACTAATGGGTCTACTGTTACGACACCTCTGGTGTGATTTGGAGCTGGCACATTCTACCTATTAAGGTTACTAAGAAGATATTTAATACAGATCAGTGACGACAGATGGGTTTGGGTTATGTAAAATAAAACAACTTTTACGGATTTAACTCAGGGAGTTAAATCCGTAAAAGTTATTTTTTATTTGGTTGTTAGGCTTTGCTATTATCTTGAAGTTTCGATCTTTACAGCGCTCGTGGTCACAGGCAAACTGCCAACAAATCCAAATATCTAATTATAAGATAAAACCGTTAAAATGTGTAGTGCTCGTACAAATGACAACATCAGGGTTTTGGTAACACAAGTTAGGTCAGACCTAGTTAAAATCAAAGATATTGAATTACAAAAATGTTCTTTCCGCCATTAATAGAGCAATGAACTGAGGTGAGCTTGGAGGAATAACTCTATTGATTATGGGTAACGATTCCATGGCAACCGACGAAGAGCTGAAGACGAAGCTCAGAGAATGCCACTAGAGTGGGGTGACTCATCACCAGGGGGCCTACCGCCTAACTCGATTGCAGATGATAGCTATATAGCAATGCACTGCTTACGGCTAAAGCAGCCATCCTGAATTTTGAGAGACAGTACGGATTTTGTGCCAAATTCATACAAAATCATTCGGTGATCATTCGTTCAAAGCTATCGCTAATAGTTTAGGTACATTTGGTGCGAAATGACAGCATGACGTCATAAACTATAGCTTTTGCTTTAACAATCGAGTTAGGCGGTATGCCCCTGCTTTTTAATGTGCCACTGCTGGGCCACAGGCAATTTCTATGGATGGAAGATTATTGCCATATTCCACTAGGCTGGTCCAGTGCGTATTGGTGGGTATCCAAGGGTAGACCAAGCTCAGAGAAGGGCGGTGGGAGTGGACTGACTTCGATGGTAAAATCTGTAGAACCTGTCTGTTGATGATAATGACAGTAAGTAAGCAGATTCATTATTTTCGCAATCGCTGACTCAAGTTACCGAAATCAACGACTAAATTACTCAGATACAACATTTTAAGCGTTAATTCTTCAGGGCTCCCATTAGAAACCACACAAAAAGGGTTCGACTTATTTATGTAAATTTAATAGCCCCTGAAAAAGACTTAAACATTCGGCTCCCCCAAACTTATTTGCTTAAATGCTATTCAAATTAAAATCGTTCTTCATCTGTGAATTTACTTGGTTTGCTGGCCGTTATCGTTTCAGGAGGTGGTTATTAAATCTTGATAAATTGTAGAGGCTTAGGAGATTCGCGAAATAAATTCAACACACCAAACTCCTTGTCGTTCCAGTGTACCAGGCCGCAAGCGTCTGGAAATTCCGAATTACATCTGCGATGTATTATTATTGTATGTTTGGGCTCCATCTCTCAGAAACACAAACGTTTCTGAGAGATGGAACGTGTGAGAGTGTAGTGAACGAAAGCTGGAAATATAAATGGAGAATCGTAATCTTTTACAACAGTCAGTCAGTGTCTCGAAAAACGCACGATAAAGTCGTGCCTTTAATTTACGAAAAAAGTACCCAACTTTGGGAATACATACAAACACATACATACATACTTACATAAAACCCCGCCTTTTCCCGAAAGGATATGCAGAGGTAAATTTACACCCACGTTTCAGTGCCATGTAATAGGGGGTGAGCCTCATGGTGTCTATTGGACACGTAAATCACAATACATATATTGCTAGATGGTTATAAGAGGAACGCTACTGTTCTGCTGTCACCTCACGACACGGCGTAGACACATGCCAGAAATGCGAGCGTTGCGGAGCGTTGTGCCTGGATTAAGGTTGAGCGATCGAAAATACAATGGCGTGATAAGAAAAGCGTGAGGTTTGAAAGATGTTGTGAAAAGACGGAGACAGGGATGGTGGATATCCGTTCTATAAATCAAGCCAAGGGGCTTGATTTACAGAAAGGTTATAGGAGATTGACAAACTATTTGCAAACTAAATGAGATGTGTTTAAGTAAAAACAGATTTCTGCCCTGGGAGCATAGACAAGTGTTTGACCAATCTGTTTGACTGGAAAAAATACAAAAATATAAAATTATGACAAAAACTCTTACTTTTGACATGACAATCGCCATGTTGTTTTCTTTGTAGGGCATGCTGCCAGACATGCCAGCCGGACCTCGCCAGCCTGCCGAAACTCAATACTGCAGAAAAAATGTATGGAGTTAAGGCAATATTTAAAGGCGACTTGTTTTATCTCTTACTTCCGATCTAGCCTTTCTTGTCTCGCGCTGCCGGAGTGTCACTAATGTCATTAAGTCACTATGCCGTTTTTAAAATATAAATTAGAACGTTGTTTTAGTTTAGTTTTCCATCTTGGTTTGTGTCATTTATCTAAGTGCATAACAGCGAAATGTTTTACAAAAGGTGTGAAATATGTTGACTTAAATCTGGTAGTGTGTAAACGTAGTGTATTATATACTCTTTGGACCTCGCTTCTATAAGTCAGACTGACTGTGACGGTCCTACACTAGGCAAACATCGCACATACCTAATGGAAGCGAGGTCCGGCGAGCATGTCTGCAGAAATGCCCGTTTTGTGAATTTCCCGCTTAATACGCCAGTTTTATACAATTGTATTCTATTCGTTCGTATAGTTTGTCTACAGGTCTACCAATCCACTTGTCTATAGGGGCAGCTGTAATATACGAGAAAACATTTCCGATAGTATCGCTGAAAGGTACTCTGTCCTAGGTGGACTAATTTGGCACGCATTCAAATGGAACAGTTTAATACAACGTCCGCTTTCCTTTCATACACACGTTTAAATTTGTTCTCAATGCCTGTCAAGTGGCTTTTTCAACTGCCAGCCATCGTACATAATGCCCATGGTGATCTCAATTTTAGCGTATGTTGCAAAAATAATAAAACTGATTCTGGGAATTCGACAGTTGGTCTGTTTGATTCACATGTCTGTAGTATTGGCATTGAAATATTGTATTTGTTTAATAAATAAAGGAAACACATGACTTTACGGATTCATGGAAAATAATATATGAATATCACAATTAGCCGTACTATTTCTCATTCAGCACTAACGTGCTGGCCTTATTGACTGCCGATTCATTGCCGATTCATTCTGCCCACCAAGACATACTACACTGACCCAAAATAATCTAAAGAAACAAGGCAAGAAGACCAACTACTTACTAATCAATTTGGAAACGTTGACCACAATTAATAATTTAATTATATTTAAATTACAATACGAAAAATCTGCGGGATTGTTACAGCTCTTCCTATTTGAATCAAAACAAACATGAAAAGCTATCGACAACAAAAATAAAAAGTAAAATTGACATTCAGGGCTCCGTCAAGTAAGGCCAATTCAATTTGCCTGACTTTACATTCCGCGAGGCGTAAGGTCTCATTTGTGTACACAACTGTACACACCAGTTGTGAAGGGTGGAGGACGAATTTGAATGCTACAGAGCTCGACTCATGATTTAAATTACTTTGCATTAGAAAAAATTGTGACTGAAATAAATCTATCAACAGCTATTCAGTGTAAAGCTGGGACAAAAATTTCTTTGGATTTTCTAATTTTAAATTAGGTATTCAGGAAAAATTTCTATCTTTCAAAAAAAGGCGAGATAAAAATGTGAGCTTGAAAATTTTAGTTTAAGTAATTATATTGACATTTTTCTCGAAGTTTAATTACCAACTTTTAATAGTCGGTTTGGTCGAATGGTCAGATCTCAGCTATCGGCGAAGAGCTCTCCCAAGGTTCGAATCCTGGTAGGGGAAAATATTTGTGTGATGAACACGAATATTAATTTGTTCTCGAGTTATGGTTGTTTATGTATTATGTTATAAATATTGAGTATACTAATATTTTTCCGACATCTAGTATGCACAACACAAGACTAAGTGCCTATGCTACTTACTTATGCTAGTTGATGGTGTAAGTGTAAATAATATTTTAATAAATAATGTTTTTTTTATATAAAATTATGCTAAAAAACGGCAAAATTATGGCATTTCTTTTTATATATTCACTTTTCGCATTCAGATTTTTCACAAAAGTTAAAATTGTAAATAGTTGGCAGTATAGGTAGTCTGGCACTTGACTTTGTTTATACGCGCAGTCGATAAAATTTGTTCTTAATTTTTCTCGCTAAGTAGAACTAAGCGAACCATTATGAAAGAACGGGTAATAACTTAGTTGCTGTGAGGAGAAAGCGAAAATAATAAACGGACGGGGTATTATCCTTCTCAGAAAAACTGGGTCAAACGTGCTACATAGTAAAGTCAGGTTAAGCCGGTATAGCCATGCATTGACGTAAACCATCCTAACGCTATAACTTAGGGCCGATTTCACCGCAGAATTAAACGCGATCAGTTGAAGTTGAACTCGGTTTATGCTCTAAACTGAGTTCCGCTACATAGTTTGCATTAATCAAAGCCAAGTTTTATTAAACTCAGTTTCTATGAGTGACGGTGAAATCGGAAATGTAACTACTGATTTACACACGTTAGTTAGTGCTTGAATTTTTGGATTATGGAATACGTTTTACGGTTTACGCACATACATACATAAATCACGCCCATTTATCCCCGAAGGGGAAGGCAGAGGTGAAATTAAAACCCACGTTTTGCCAATTATTTTGGGTCACATGTCGTAGGGGGCCTATTGCCATCTATCGGGCTTATTGAAATTACCTTCTGTCTTAGAGTATATTATTATGATTCATGGTAATTCGTCCGCTTATTTCATTTTGTGCTAAATGTTGTCTATGTAAGTTGAAAATAGATGGCAACCATTCTTCCATTTCTTCTTTCATGCATTGTTTAAATGTATTAAAGGTGCATCAGTTGGTATTCGATTTTAAATTCAACATTATATAAATGTTACAAAAATTACTACAAAGATTTTGGTGGTGAGGAAAAGAAATTCGAAAAATTATATTCATGATGCGGGAATCGAATCCGCGCCCGCTGCTATCCGGGCAAGTTTCTTGGTTGGCCGAGCGGTCAGGCACCTGCCCGGAAAGCAGCGGACGCAGTTAGGTACTCCTTTTTAATATATAACTTTGACGATCACTAGTAGTAATTAACGCTGTAACTTAGTAGAAGGATAGCCTATATTATTATATCTATCTACCTATTTCTTGCCGTCGGCCTTTCACAGGCTGCTGTACAAAATTCAACCGGACTACATTCTTGAGATAACGATCATTAATTAAGATGATCCTAAACTTTAAGTCTGGGAACAAAAGGCGATAAGATGTACGAGGGCTAAGCCCCTTTCTACTGTCAACAGTGGACAGTACGGCTAACTGCAGGTCTGGCTACAACAGTGCTTAACTGCTCCAATCGAATCTCAACCTTAATTTATTTGGTATAAAGTGCAAAGTTTATAAGACAAATCTTACAATTTGTTGTTACTCGTCGTGGTGTTGTCTTTACAAAGGGGGCTATTACCCGCCTTGGAATCGCAACTAAAGGCGTTTGCTGTCTCATGTGTATTCAATTACTGAAAAGGTCAGAGGGCTCGGAGGACGTGCCGGTAATATAATTTGGAAGCTTCAGTACCCTTAACTTCGATGTTTATTTGTTCGGCTGTAATGACCCCTACTCTTAGCAGCGAGTCTTGAATTGTAAAAAGTGTCACGGAAGGTCGGACTTGGGTGTTTTTGGTGGCACTATTTGTGTTTCTGCCGCCAGGATACCTTATTACATACCTGAGTCACGCCTGCATAAGTAGACAGAGATGGATTCACATCCTTGGACTTATTTATATTAAAAGACTCGTGTAAATTAATCGCATTTGTTACTTATTTTATTTATAATTGTTTTCTCACTTATCATCTCGCCAAATGTAGCGTAAGTGGGTTTATAGATGACGGACGGGAAAAAATAATAATGATAATCATAAACAGTGACAATATACTACATAAACGTTTGCCCCTTATTTAAATAAAATAAAACACTATTTTAATTAAAACACTGTTTTTTTTTTTAACTAAATCACAGTGATTTAGTTAAAACAGTGTTTAGAAACTGATTTATTATTATGAATAAGGGGGTTAGACAATAATGACTCGACAACAAATGTGATGTAATTTGTTTTCAAGATACAAAAGAAAAAAGTTAATAACTTTGCTATATTCTGACCAAACAATGTTACAGCGTCTTAAAAAAAGTCCTATTTGACTATAGCTCTCAAACTCACAAAAGCCCTCGAATACTTTCTTTCTCGAATCATCTCGAAACTTCCAGTCAGATTGAGGGCCTATCTTGTTACAACCAATGAATGGCGTTTTCGGGAAATAGATTTACCGCAAGCGAACGCTGTGTCGTTCGCGCGTTTTTTGCCCACAATGCCCGTCAATCGCGCGACACAGGGAAAATTCGCCGTCAATATCTTTGTAGTTGAAATAGAAAATGTTTGTGGAAACCTTTTTGGTCTGAACGCGGCGACCGCATGGAGCCGATTGGTTCGGCGACGGGCTCTTCAATAATTGAGTAGGATGACCTACCACATATGGCTCCCTATATGCATTAACGGAAGGGCATCTGACGTTGGATGCTTTGAACTTTATCTCGTACCCGTAAGGTCACACTTGCCTCGCATATTTAATATTTTGTATAATGTAGCAGACGATGCACTACATCAGGGAACCTACTCGAGCTGTCACATGGAGTAGCAGAATATGTACGTCACTCAATTAAAATTTATGCACTCCACGCTGAAACAAATAACGCTATCGATCAAACTTTTTATCAACGTCGCAGTTTGAGTTAAATTGAGGTAATACATTATGGCCCGCTTCGAATTCGCTACGAAGAGTTGGAACTGTTTATTTTTGATCAAAGTCTGAAGAACTGGCATAAAACTTTTACTTCTGTCGTTCACTTAAGTGTCAAATTAATGCCTCAGTAAACATAAAAGTAAAATAGAGTTGAATTAGGACTTAACTGTTGTTAAGTTGAAATTTTTCAATTTGGCTCTTTAGAGGATTGTAATACTTAATCAGTATAAGCATAAAACTCACGTTTTATAGATTCAGTCGTGTACACTTGCGCTGTGAAATCTACTAAGCGTATTAATATGTTTTACGGTTTGCGGACACTAGTCTTTTTAATAGGAAGTGGATGTGTCCATATTACAGTAGTAACTTGCTATCCTAGCTGTCTGTCAAAATACGTATTCTTTTTTTAGAAAATCTGCCTGTCTTACAAAAGTGTGTAGAAAACAAAATATATGAAGTACCTATTTAGTTTAGTTTTTTTTTATTGTGGGATTGACATCTGTCATAAAGGACTTCGTATTTGGTATAGAGATTAGTGGTTTTCATCCGTGAAACGTGATATGGGAGTACAAATCAGACCGGCGCGCCGTTCTACTTTCGAATCGGAAAATCAATTACGTCAGATCGCCCTCATACAAACATCTTCGAACTAATTTCACTTATTAATGGTGCTTCCCGTTCAGGTGCATGTACCTTGCGCATGTTGAAGCACTTGCGCAGGTCATGTAAACTATTACAGCGAGTCCAGCGACTCGAGAATATCCCTGCAATGTAACATGCGCAAGTAGCTTGCGCGCATCACATCGCACGGGTTACTTGCTGACATGCTGACACCTGATATGAACAAGATCCATACATAAGCAACTGAGATACGATTGTTACCTACATTAACATAAGCAGAATCAGGTACCTGAATAAGCACAAATAATAAAAAGAACAACAAATCTCAAAACATTGCCGGCTATATTTGATTATAAAATCCCTTGTGGCTTATCTTGAATTTATGTATTATTTGCCCATAAAAACCAAGTAAAACTAAATTCATATAGATTAAAATTCTTCGGTCAGACAAATGCTGGTGTTGTATTTGAAGTTGAATTTAGTTATATGTTTGTTGGCTGAACCAATAAAAGGAGTTGGCAGCAGTAATGACCGGGACGATAGTTTGACCAACTCTTTCAGAAATAACGCTGACTTAGATGTGTCTAATGACGAAGAGTATGAGGATTTGCAGGCGGAATTCCTTGCCCACCGATCTGCTCTAGCATCTCTCGCATCCGAAGGGAATAGACGTGAGTATTGCTATATTAAACTATTAAACATTGTACACACACACACACACCACACACACATTGATACACATATACACACCCACATTACATCACTATTTTAAATCAAGTCTGATTGATAAATAATAATTGAATTCTGCTCTGTCGTCACCACTCGGTTAATAGTTCGTATAGATGCTACAGTTTTGCCACTAGGTCATGTCATATACCTCATTGCTCCTTATTTCACTGTTAAATAATAATTGTATTCTGCTCTGTCATTACCACATGGTTGATAGTTCTTAAAGATGTTGCCACTAGGTCCTGTAATATACTTCATTCCTCCTTCGTTACCGGAGCAACAATTGCGTAGGTTAAACAATCAGAAGCCAGGCGGTTTATTGTTACAGTGTTCAGTTTCACATTCCAATTTTTAAACGTCTCGTCCTGTTACCGTAACTACTATACATACAAACATACATAATTCACGCCTATATCCCCGAAGGGGTAGGCAGAGGTGAACTAGCACCCACGCTTCGCCAATTATGCTAGGTCCCATGTAATAGGTGGCGAGCCTATTGCCATTTATCGGGCACAAAAGTCGCAGTACTTTGCTAGGTGGTAGGTATAAGAGGAACGCTGCTGCCCATTCCTCATCACTGATTTATCCTTAGTCGCCTTGTACGACACCCACGGGAGAGATTTGGGGTAGTGACAATTGTATTCTACTCTGCTGTCACCACACGGTAACTATGTTGTTAACAAAAGCTACGCACAAGATATTATGTCGCTTTTTAACAATATGATAATATTTACAAACCGATCACAGACACGACCTTTAAAAACAACAATATAGCGATTCTTGTTGGCACCTCATTACCGCGACAATATTCTTGTTTGCGGACCGTAATGCAGAAATAGCACCTGCCCACCCGAATATTATGAGCTCTAATTACATGTCAAGGAAACGAAAGCGAAATTCTATTGAAAACACAACAACGAAAATCTATTCTTATCGCCAAACAGCACACCCCAAGGCCAGTACCAGTATTGTAACGATAAAAGAGGTTTTGTTGCCTAATAAAAGTGACTCACGCATAGATCGTTTCCTGTTTCGCCGATGTTTCGTAGATTAGTTCCATTTATCCGTTTAAATCTTTTCCATTTATGAGGAGTACTTCATTATTTATAGTGCAACCACTTAACTGAAAACTTCCCTGTGTTAGGTCGTTGAATCTTGTCTTACAAAAAGGTGTCTTCAAAATAACCATGACAAAAGTGTCCATAAATTACAAAGAAACCTAAATGTAACCTAATTATATTATTATTATTATTTTATTTCTTACACTCACACATAATTATCTAGCTAAAAGTAGCATACGCACTTGTGTTAAGGATACAAGATAACGGCTTACATAAACATATTATTATTTATAAACAACCATGACACGAGAACAATTGATATGTTCATCACAAACATACTGTGCTATATATTTTTCATGTTTTGTTAGGAAGCTTGTCAAACATAATTCTATTACTATGAAAGGTATAATTGAAATATCAGCAAAATAGTCACCTTATTTCAGTGAATTGAAAATAACATAAAACCCCAAATTACTAATATTGGGCTTGTACGACTTCATTGATGTCCGTTGTCGAATATCTAGAATACGAGACGTCTGGCAGGCAGCCAAGACGTTCACCGACCACTGACTAACTGACTGACGGGCGTCATCAAATTGATGATTAATTATGTTGCAGGATCCATGATAAGCACACCGTGCTGGGAGCTCAAAGGGATTTGCATCAACTACAAACTCTGTGTTGGATACCAACATCTGACTCAAGTACCAGGCTGTAAGGATAAACTGAAGGTATGCTGCTTCGTCTGGGACAAATATCAGGTCAGGGACATGAGGGATTATGGTATTGGCAACGTGGCGATGCCGTGGTCGTTGACCCGTGAATTTGGAGGTCCAGGCATCGTCGTTAAGACAACCAGAGGGCGAGGCAGAGGGAACAGAACGAGAACCACCCCAAGTAGTCATCCTGTGGCTGTGGTAATCAGAGCAAACTGATTAAGAAGGAATATTACCCAGAAAAAAAAAGAGACATCAAAAAAATTCTTATAATATTTGTCTCTGTATATCGATTTATGCATTGTGTGGCAATATATCAGAAAAAGAAAGAACATTTCCTATAGTCCGCGCACGAGCTCCAAGGAATCCGGGGTTGAGGAAACGGGCTGGCGTGCGCTTATCTATATGTGTTTTCATGATACTACACTGTCCCTAGTGTAGTGTTCTTATGACACTACACTAGGGACAGTGCGGGGTATGGACCGGTTGTTGACCTGTTTCCTCAGCACCCGATTCCTCGGAGCTCGAGCGCGGACTTTAATAATTATATGCAAAATACAGAGTTGAACAAGGATACTTTGTTAGATTTGTTACGTTAATAAAATCATTTACCAACCATTACATACAATCTTTTATTTCTAGAACATAAATGAAACAGTTTAACTTCCACTTTTAATTCTATTTATATGGGTTCTAATAATTACTTTAAAATAGCGCCGTCAATAGTAGTTTTGCTTGAAGATATGTTAGACAATTTTTATTCGTTATTAAGTTTTTATATGAACGGTTATTAACTCATTACATTCTTTCTGTAATAAATATAAATAAATTAATTTCATATTTATTACACTTCGAACATTGCATATTTTATGATGTATTAGATACATTGCTGACAATTTCATTTATAAATGCATTTATATTGTATAATGTAAAAAAATGGATACAATTATAGTGTTGACTAAATACAATACTTACCATTTCGATCCAGCATTTCGAATGAAATAAAAACGTGCTTCGTTCCAGCAGACGCCATATCAATTTATTTTTTTATGGTAAGCGAAAGTCATAATCATGTAGACGCTAACAAATTGAAATGTTTCATATTAATTCAGATAAATAAATTTTCCATCACAATGATTAAATGCAGTCTTCTCATCTCTATTATCATTGCAATTGTAACTCCGGAAATATTTGGGAACTTGGTGATATTCAATGATGTTTTTCTGCCTGGGCATGGTGGGAAACCGACGCTTGGTAAATATGTTTGACAAGTGGTATTATATTGACATATTATTAATAAGTCGTTTCATATTTCGAGGTACCCTGTACTGAACTTTTAGAAGTTCATAAAAATTGTTGTCGAGTCATGTTTGTTTAAAATATTTATTTATATGAATTTGTGCTAGATAAGAAGTGAAAGTATAAGATATATTTAATAGTATTAAGC
Source organism: Cataclysta lemnata (assembly GCA_963931975.1). Classification (NCBI taxonomy): domain Eukaryota; kingdom Metazoa; phylum Arthropoda; class Insecta; order Lepidoptera; family Crambidae; genus Cataclysta; species Cataclysta lemnata. The sequence goes on from OZ008342.1 coordinate 6,964,241, forward strand.
TTAGTAGCATATTTAGTAAGCCATTAAAACCTGATCTTTATGAGTAGTTAGTTGTGTTTGAGCCGTTTGGGCTCTAGTGTTGAACAATATTGTTCAAGTCCGTGAGGTTCGAGTCCTCTCACCTTCTACTACTAGTGAAACGTCTGGCTCGTGACCAAGGGTTGGCCTGCTTTGCTTTTACACCGACCTTAGCATACATTGCTTAGCAATGCGTGTTTGGAATCCGTCGCTAAGCCATTCTTTAAAGTTGAAGATAATGATTAAAATATACATAATTTAGTAAGTAGTGAATAATATATTCAATTGAAACGGCAGACATTTCTGTAGTCTGTGAAAATATTGAGTTTCATAAAAAAATAGTGCACAAAGGGACTTAATTAAGGCCTTGAGTTATTATTCCATCTGGAGCGAAGTAGAAGAAGCAATAAAAAACCTTTTATAGCCAAGCCAAGCCGTTCAGGTTATGTCTGTACACAGAATACTAAAGATAATAAGGCATTCATAAAATATAGGCTTTATCACGAAGTTACACATGGTTTTGTACGAATTTAAGTATAAAAATATATTATAACTACACAACCTGTAGCAGACAAAATTGTCATGACTGTGTAAAGGTGAGATTCCATCAGTGTGCAAGACTGAGCGGCACAGCGTACGCGTAGGTGTTTATTGGGCATTCTAATTTTGAACTTTGAGCGTTTCTGTATTTTAATAATATAGGGATTTAGCTGGTATACCCCTCGCTCCCACCGCAACAGCATACAAACCAACGATGTAGCCATTTTTTGTTATTTGGTTTGTGATATCAAAGTAATTATTGGTTTATATACCGTGGTCTTTGATCTATGATAATATTTCAAATTTTCGATTATAAATCCAATTATATGTAACCATTTGCTCCAAACTTCTATTTAAGTAGTTTTAAAGTACGTTCTAGTGTTTAATTGTCTATATTTTATGTAGTTGACTAATTATTTTGTATTTTATTTATTTTTTAGTCGCCCTTCGGAATTTATTTATTCTTATTATTATTCTATTCTTATCAAGGTTGCCTGGAAGAGATTGGCCGCCTATTTTCCATGCATGTCCTTTTTTCTTTGCGTTATTGTTATTTTTGTTTCTGTGTTTGCAATAAAGAATATTTGAATTGAAATTGAATTGGCCGTGTGGTGACGGCAGAGTAGAATACAATTGTCACCACCCCAAATCTCTCCCGTGGGTGTCGTACAAGGCGACTAGGGATAAATCAACGATGAGGAATGGGCAGCAGCGTTCCTCTGATACCACCTAGCAATAGCAATGTACTGCGACTTTTGTGCCCGATATATGGCAATAGGCTCGCCACCTATTACTTGGGACCTAACATAATTGGCGAAACGTGGGTGCTAGTTCACCTCTGCCTACCCCTTCGGGGATATAGGCGTGATTTATGTATGTATGTATGTATGTAAATTGAATTGGATATAATAATAAAACTTTTTGTACAGGCTCAGCGTCGGCGACCTGCTGGGCTCGCGGCGGTATATGCGTGGACATGCGCCATTGCAAGTCGATGAGCATTGACACCTCCGTCGCTGGATGCACGCGAGGTTACAAGGTCTGTTGCAAGGACACAAAGTACAAGACGCCCTCTGTGGGACCGAACAGGAAGAGTTCGGATCTAGTTGTCTTCTCATCAAACTTGGAGGAGCATAACTCTGTTATGGAACTCGCTCTTCGTAATGGAGATATTTTGCGATATTTACGGTAGAACGTTGCAGGCTTTCGCTTACAGAGGGGAAGTTCAAGTGGGCAAGACGGATACTTACTGTATTATGATCAGCTCGTATCAAGCCCAATGTTTTCGTCCTTAATCATACTAATATGACATTTAATATAATGTAATATAGATCACTTTTGCATGTTTTCTTTAAAAGAGAGATAAATAATTATATTGTGGTGTAGCTGATTGGTGGTAAGGCTCCTCCATAATTTCCAAGAATGTCACCACACGTTTTATTAAAGTGGCATCGCTAAATTAAAAAAATAGAAATAAAATATGAATATTAAAAAAAAAAAAAAAAAAGAAAATACTATGTTTTTTTATTCAATCTTTAGCGTTGGTAAAAATTAAGTCACCAACCGCTTATCAGTCCGTGACGAAGCACCGTTGAACATAATCATGGCAATGTGAAATCGCATTATGTTTAATGACCTATTTGACCCAGTCACGAACTTAATGGGGAGAAAGGGTCGCGACTTCGATTATTTATCGCAACAAAATAAATGTTCAGCTACCTACCAACCAACTTCAGTGAAATACGCGGTGATTAATGAAGTACGAACGGTGAAGGTCATGGTACGCTAAAAAAGTTAAGTGGCTCGATACCAATAAAAATGATAAGAAGGTCATCATCATCACCAGCCTCCTCATATCTTCTGCTGCTCATCTGCTGGGGCACAGTTCTTCCATGACGATGGAATAACATAGGGAGAACATCATACATACATACATAAATCACGCCTATATCCCTTAAGGGGCAGGCAGAGGCGAACTAACACCCACTTATCGCCAATTTAGCTAGGTCCCACGTAATAATAGGTGGCGAGCCTATTGCCATCTATCGGGCACATCAATCGCAGTATATTGCTAGATGGTACAGGAGGAATGCTGCTGCCCATTACTCATTGCTGTCTTTACCCTTAGTCGCCTTGTACGACACCCACGGGAGAGATATGGGGGTGGTGACAATTGTATTCTACTCTGCCGTCACCACACGGCAAACAAGGGAGAACAAGCCTTAACCAAATTGGCCTAGTGTGGATTGTTGGGCATTTAACGTGGCTAAACAAACTTCAATAGTTACTGCAGTAGGAGAAATTCGAAATAATATTATATTTTCACTCATCCATCCCATGACTGACCTTACCTGAAATTGCTTAGTTTACGCAATGAAATGTCTTGCGCGTTGTTTATTGAATGTGGGCGTCAATAATGTTTCTTTATTTTATTCAAATATCTTATTTTGCTACTAGAACGTTACATTATTTAACTAGTGCACTACGGTTGTAAAAAATATATAATAATAATAATATTTTTTTTTTCACTTCTCATGCTCTGAAAGTGCTTATTTGTGCAGGTTATAGGCTGCACAAAATCAAATTTTGTGCTCTAGAGCATTAACGTATCTACTCATAAATGTGTCTATATTAAGGCAAAGTAAATGAGCCATGCAGCCAAACCCAATAAGAAATTCAGAGATAGAATTTGTTATTTTATTATTTACTTAAATTTATTTACCTAATGTGTTTTTTAAGACATAAAAGATATTAAAATTCTAATTCAAGTAGGTACGGTAGGTTATTACAAAAATTTAAGAAAATTATTATTTCAAAATTAATTTAATACTTGGCTGTATAGGTCTGCAGACCAAGCCTAATATCAATGGGACAAACAATTTCCTTCAGTATCTAAAACTGTACTAATTTTAGTTTGAATTTTAAGAAATGTTTTGATAAACTGCTGTTCTATTTCTTTGCAATCGAAGTGAAAAGCAGAGTTTCTAACTCGTCCACAAAACCATTTTTATCCTCGACATAACTATCAGCCTACGGCTCGGGCTGCTAAAAGGCTCGGACAAAAATGATTCGTTTTGTGCACTTGATGGACAATCTAATAAATACACTCACACCTATCATCTAGCCCAAAGTAAGTAGCCTAAACACTTGTGTTATGGATACTAGATGACGGACATATTATATATATATATATATTATGTAAATAAATGTTGAAAATATACTACATAAACATATACACATCCATGACTCGGGAACAAACATTTGTGGTCATCACAAAGTTTGCCCCTACCAGGATTCGAACCCGGGACCTCTTGGCCAATACCCAGCGATCTGAGCATTCAACCAAGGCGGCCGTCATATGTTTTTAAACAATACATACATGCATACATACATAAATCACGCCTATATCCCCGAAGGGGTAGGCAGAGGTAAAATAGCACACCCACGTTTCGCCAATTATGTTAGGTACCATATAATAGGTGGCGAGCCCATTGCCATTTATCGGGCACAAAATCGCAGTACATTGCTAGGTGGTATAAGAGGAACGCTGCTGCCCATTCCTCATCACCGATTTATCCTTAGTCGCCTTGTACGACATCCACGGGAGAGATTTGGGGTGGTGACAATTGCATTCTACTCTGTCGTCACCACACGGCACAAATTATAATTTTTTTTAAAGAATACATTTGATTAGAGCAATTAATTAGATTATAGCATCATCAGTTTTAACAAATTTTCTTTTAGGTAACTAATAACTATAACTACCAAGGAAATTTACAATTAATAAAACGTAAGCCTCAAAACAAGCTAAGGGTAAATCTGACACGTGTAATGGTAAACACACATTTACATATCGAGTGGGTACAAGTCGCGTGTTATATCAAGCAAAACTTGAAGTAAATAAAAACAAGTACGATCGAGTCTTTGAACAGGTTTCAAAGGCTTTTCTCACGGCTGATATACGACACTGAAAAAACAATGCATATTGATTACCGCTTTCAGGTAAGCGCGTATTATTTTCAAAAAGTCCTTGATCGGCGTAGTTGTTTTGAATAAATCGTTCAATAAAAGAATAATTATTTGGCCTTTGGCGTCGTTTAGGGTAGCTAGGTTTATATACATAAAAATATGTCATGCCTTTCTCCCACAGGGGCAGGCAGTTTTTCTTCCTACCTGTTTCAATTCCATTCATATCGGTCAGACGTCATTAAGCCATCCACTTCCTTTTGCTTTATCATCCATCTCACCAGAAAGTTTTTAGCTTGTTTTACAGCCGGCCGTCTGCTCGCATCTATAAATAACTACACCTTTTAGGAAAAACAAATAATACTGCCAAATTACATTCAACAGACTACACATATCTTTCACATCGACTGCCAACCTTTGTATAACTGATGCAAGGCATAACGTCGATTGAGAAAATTTTATATATTGTAGTAACTGCCGTGTGGTGACGGCAGATTAGAATACAATTGTCACCACCCCAAATCTCTCCCGTGGGTGTCGTACAAGGCGACTAAGGATAAATCAGTGACGAGGAATGGGCAGCAGCGTTCGTCTTAAATACCACCAAGCAGTGTACTGCGACTTTTGTGCCTGATAAATGGCAATAGGCTTGCCACCTATTACATGGGACCTAACATTATTGTCGAATCGTGGGTGCTATGTCACCTCTGCCTACTTCGGGGATATAGGCGTGATTTATGTACGCAGTAACTGCCGTTGCTGTAGAAGCAATAGCTGTTTTGTTCTTACACTAACATAATTATAACTTTCCTACTCGACAAAGTCGATTGTTACTAACGAGTTTCTATAAGTAACGAAGTATTAGGAGAATTAACAGTAGTTAATTAGTTTTAGTCTATGTTCAAAAGCTGTGTAGAGACGGCGGGCAAGAATACAATTGTCACCACCCCTACCTCTCTCGTGGGTATCGTCTAAGTCGACTAATAAACTATTCAAGTTTAATTTTAACATGATTCAAATGTTAGAAAAATTAGTACAAAGATTTTGGTGGTTAGAACCCAAGATTGACGGAACGCACCGTATTTGTAAAAATATCTGCTTTGGAATGTTTGAAATTTATTTCTACATTGCGAGGGTACCCGTTGGCTTACAACGTGAAGTGTAAAGGGTACAAAAATTTTGGCAAGTTAATTAGTGTCTTGGGTGGCCGAGCGGTCAGGCACCTGCCCGGATAGCAGCGGACGCGGGTTCGATTCCCGCCTCAAGATCATAATTTTTCGAAATTCTTTTTCTAACCACCATAATCTCTGCGACTAATAATTTAAGGAGGAATAGGCAGCCTTCCTGGTTGGTGCACATTCAAATAAGTTACTGTGATTTAAGTTTCCGGTGAAAGACAATAGGCTCGCCCCTATAACATGGGACCTGAAATAACCTGGCGAAACGTAGGTATGTCTGGCGAAACGTCGACATACCTAATGTCGTAGGTACCCCTGAGGTGGAAAAGGCGTTATTTAAATATGCATACAAAAGCTTGTAGCCCGGTCAACTATTCCCATAGCTGCAGTATTAACAGTAAAATTCGATTCCCCAAATGCGAATTTGGAAATTAATGAATTTAACGAGATGTCAACTTAGTTCGGGACCATAAGCCGAATAGGAAACGTAAATACAGCTCTGGACCAGCGTAATTAAATAGGTTATTCGTTTGTCACCATGAAATTATTACTCGCACATATTATTATACAAATCACTCACGTTTAATCACAAAGGGGTAGGCAGGGGTGTATTGGCACTCGAATTTCAACACACTTCGCCATCAACTTTAGGTCTCAGGATCAGTTCAGTATGTTTCCTCTTCCATTCATATCGACCAGACGTCTTTAAGCCATCCATTCCCTTTTGATTCATATCATCGAACACACCGGTAAGGTGCTAGTGTTGAATAAATGTACAGGACAATAGAAAGGGTGAATACTTTGTAAATTATTTTAAGCCTTATGTCTTCAAACATTTCTTCTTAGCTGTTGTAAATAAGCTGGGACACATGGCAACACAGTTTTCAATAAGCTTTTTATAACAAAGTGTAATAATCGGCCGTGTGGTGACGGCAGAGTAGAATACAATTGTCACCACCCCAAATCTCTCCCGTGGGTGTCGTACAAGGCGACTAAAGATAAATCAGTGATGAGGAATGGGCAGCAGCGTTCCTCTTATACCTACCACCTAGCCAAGTACTGCGACTTTTGTGCCCGATAAATGGTAATAGGCTCGCCACCTATTACATGGGACCTAGCTTATTTGGCGAAGCGTGGGTGCTAGTACGCCTCTGCCTACCCCTTCGGGGATATAGGCGTGAATTATGTATGTATGTAATAAACCATAGCAATAACTTTGCTCCGTGGGCAAATAATACTTCACATTAGAATAAACATTAGTGAAATATCCCTAAAAATGTTAATAAAAATATCTTCCAATCAATCATTTATTGATATTGTTAAATAGCAGATTCTGTAGTGCATTATTTTGAATCGCAGCAAAGCTTCTAGCATTAGCGTGCCGGTGCGTGATCCATCAACATTGTATTTCGGGAATACTTAACTGGAACATATAAATAGATCCATCATTCATGCCATCATGGTGTGCCTATATTCGTTCGATTATTTGATGGCTCGCCGTTAATCAGTATATGATCATTTATTTATATGACAGTTTATGTTTATGTGAAGATTTCGTGTGTGGAATAATAGTTATTTGTTGTGCGTGAGTGCAAAGTTGTTTTTTAACCGTGTGCTCAATTTTGATGCCCGAGCCAGCGAAGGATTGTAAAATTAGAATCTTGAGCGATAGCGAGGGAATCAAAAGAGCACAAGGTGAAAAATCTTTGCACTCGAGTGCAACACGTAACTTTTCATCCCCTCAACGAGGAAATTTCAAAATACAAAAAAAAGTACAATCACAACAGTTTCTGTTTTCACCCAGAAACTTCCACAACACCCTCCCATCAACCCAAACACACTCACAACACCCACCCAGAAACACCCAGAACAACCACTCAGACACATCCATCCACCCAGACACACCCACAGCATACAACCAGACACACCCACAGCATACAACCAGACACAACCACAACACCCACCCATCCACCCAGAAACACCCACAACATTCACACCCGCAATACACATTAGGACATAGGTCACTTTCGATACCATTACTGGGCAAGGGTTTTGCAAAGGGAAATATAGTTTACGCAAGCCAGAGGCTAGTAGTTAATAAATAAAAACCCATTAAATACAAATAAATACTTTTTATTTTGAAAAGATGCGATAAATTAAACTGATGAAAAATCTTCTATGCCAGTCATCTATCATTATTAAAAAACGGTATATTTTTAATCATACAAAAAAAAAGAAATCACTTCACTATAACACAAGTGTTATAGTTAGTTTATTAGGTAGGTTAATTTAGTTTTGCTAAAATCTAGCTTTACTTTGATGAAGTGATTTCTTTTTTTTGTACAAATAAAAATAAACCGTTTCTTTATTAATGATAGATGACTGGCATAGAAGATGTCCTCCAAGATTTAATCTATCTCTATTCCAAATTTCATCAAACGCGTTTTATTTGTTTAGATGTGAAATCATAACAGACAAACAGATACAGAGTTACTTTCGCATTTATTGTGTCGCAGTTTCATTAGTGTTTTTCGAAGTTTAGTGACTGTTCCATCTTTCGCAGCTCAGTCCTGTCGCAGTCCAGTCCTGTCGCAGTTCCGTATTGTCACAGTTCAGTCCTGTCGCAGTTCCATACTGCCGCAGTTCAGTCCTGTCGCAGTTCCGTACTGTCGCAGTTCCATCTGTCGCAGTTCAGTCTTTCGCAATAGTGTATGTCGCAGTTGAGTCTTACACTCTTTAATTATTCATATAATATATACATTTAACTGTGTATGCAATAATTATTGTATGATTGTGTCTGAAAGAGCTGGGCACTCGACACAGGCAGTCAAGAATGCCCACTGGGTTGGATTCAATCACTGTTTATAGTGTTACCTACAATATATTTATATGAAATACTTTGATGGGTATAGACTTCATGCTTTCACTACGGGAATGACTTGTAACTCATGTATCATTTTTAAATAGAATTATGTATCATTTTCTGATAATGTATGTAATAAAATTAAATGTGAATCGCCCCATACTTTATATGTCAGTTAGCGAAATTCAATATAATATAGGAAAATGAAAGCAATACCGCCACACCACAAAGGAAGAATGAACTTACAGCTTAATCGCAAACAATAGATTTATTTATAAATATTTAATGGGCGCTTGCGAAAATATGTTTGTTTTACGCCCCTCGAATGAACGGAGATAAAATCTTCCCAGCATTGAATAGACTTCCTAATTTAATTAATAATTTGCCGAATTCATAATTACTTAGTCGAAATAGATAAAGAGGACTTTATGTTTAGGTTAACATATTATTTCATTCAGTATTCCATTCACCTGTATAAGCCGTAGCTGGCAACAAAAAAATAATCCAATTACCTACCTGCGTCTGAACAAATTTGACAATCGTATTTTGTTTAACAAATGAAATCAGAATTGCTGTTGACAGCTGCGATACACAATTTCATCGTTAAGTCTTCTCGGATTATTGCTCTGTAATATATTAAATATGTAGGGGAAAGGGGACCAAAACGGACATGCTGTCTAAAGCGGGTGCTCTGGTGTATGATATTGCCCATACAGCCATGAGGAGTTCATTTTTCACATGTACTCTCAAAAATAAATCTTATAGATGCGACTTTCCGCTTATAGGCAGCATACCCCCTACTCTTATACGTTGATAATGTACGGTTAACATCGTATTTGATGGGCTAAGCCTATATCTCACAGATTTTCATTTAGAATTCTGTCTGCCAGATACGTAAATTAGAAATTTAAATGCTACCAAGAACTTCAGGAAGACATTGAATTGGTAAACACTGACATTTCAATGATATAGTATAGACGAAAGAAATAAACTTGACGACTTGGCTGTATGTGCTAGACCTAGTTGCCTTCCCTAATCGGAGACGAAATAAAAAATAAACAATTTTCCCTTAAAATCACTTAACAAAATCCGGTTTCCATAATCTGTTTTTGCCGTTCACTGTACATTGAATCGGAGTTATAAATGCGTGAAGACGTCGCCGGTGACGCCGCCTGCCGCGCAGATGGTACTTTGTTTGATTCGTTCACTTTAAATGTCAAGCATCCGCTCACGAAAAATATTACAATCCATAAATCTTAACAGCTACTACGGCAACCAATTTACTTTTACGTTTGTAATACAATTATTGATCTTTTTAGAAAGATATGGTCGCTTGAGGAAACGTTTGTGGTTATCAAATAAATTTATCAATGGCAACATTTTTAGAGGGAAAATCAAGCTTAGGATATGCATACTAATATTAAGTTGTAATATTATAACGATAAGCCATTTTATCTACTTGTGAATAAGGGGGCAGATAAGACTGCTACAAACGAATATTTGTAGTTGACAAGAATGATAATCAATTGATATTCACATGATATCTTAGATATTTATAAAGAAGAGTTATAATTGACGGCTGCCTTGGTCGAATACTCAGATTGCTGGGTAAGGTCCCGGGTTCGAATCCTGGTAGGGGCAAACTTTGTGATGATCACAAATGTTTGTTTCCGAGTCATGGTTGTGTATATGTTTATTTGGTATATTTTCAACATTTATTTACATAATTATATTAAAAATATGTCCGTCATCTAGTATCCATAACACAAGTACTTAGGCACAAGTACGTAGGCTACTTACTTTGGGCTAGATGATAGGTGCGAGTGTAAAAGATATATATCCAAAGATTTTGGCGGTTAGAAAAAGAATTTCGAAAAATTATGGTCTTGAGGCGGGAATCGAACCCGCGCCCGCTGCTATCCGGGCAGGTGCCTGACCGCTCGGCCACCCAAGTCTTGGGTCCTATTTTTAACCCAATTTTTCGAAATTTATTTTCTAACCACCAAAATCTTTGTACTAATTTTTCTAACATTTATATAATGTTTAAATTAAAATCGAATAAAATATATATCCATTACAAAGCTGCTCCGAAACATTACACGAACAATATTCCACCGTCTGTGCATCGCCGACATCCTGCATTATGTAAACGAGACTGCTTTCTGAAAGCAGCCAATTCGACATTGAATAGAAAATGCTTTTCACCAAATGCCCGTAGCTTACCGTTCCGACAATTGAAATTCAGTAAAAAAACTCTCTCTAAAACGCATACGCCAACGTCCACAGATAAAGGAAAGGCAGGGATCATATTGATTTGTGGTCACCTCTCCGGATTGTGATAGTCCGGCCGCATTGTATTTTAGTTCTTACATCTCGACTAATAAGAGCCTTGGACGTGCAAGCAATGCGGCGCATCAAGCCGTTTTTGCGGGGCAAATGGTGCCGTTTAATAAATTTTGATAAGTAGTATTTACGTTTTTTTAATCCGTACCAGAGCGCTGAGACAGCTTATGAAAAATGTATGTGGTGTTTACCTCGTTTTAGTGTAAGCACACAGAGGGGGGGGGCGGGTTGTTACTTGTTTTTGATTCGCGTTGGCCAGATGTGTGTAAATATTGCAATCACACGGTCTCGTGTGTCGTACCGAATGGGATTGTTAATTGGTACTGGCGGCCTGGCAGCCATCGATCCGATAGTTCCCCGTAGCTGTTCTATGTCGCTGGCTGGCAATACTCACTGTCCGTATTGGACATTCCAATGTATTACATTTTAAGTGCTTCTGCCATTCCCGTTCGCAATTATGGAGCGTCAAAGTATGTCTACTTTGACGCTCCATATTGCAATAAAACGTTACAGATCAACGTCAAAGCGAAAACAGAATATAGAATGATGCCTCCATTAATGTTTCATTTGCAGTCATTATAATTAAATAAATCAAATAATGTCATATAAAGCTGTTGTAAATAAAAAATACATGAATATTTTTGTAATCTTGAGTTCTTCTGTGCTTCAGGAGGCACGTTAAGCCGTTAGTACCAGCTGCATCTGTAGTTAATATACAACAATCTGCACTGGCCTATAATGGTGAATTATGGCCATTCTCTCAATACTCTTCCATCCATAGGGAAGACCTGTGCCCCAGCAGTGGGGACATTATACTTATAGTTTGTGATAACGATGATGATGAATGTTGCATAGTTTACACAATAGCAGGACAAGTTGCAATGACTTTATCAATATAAATTATCACTGCAAGCAGAGGTGTATTAACAGTATCTAACAATTGTATTTTTTTCTATTTGCAAACATTGTCATGTTTAGATACTCTATAATAATATATTCATCAAAAGACCAAAGCTCAGTACAAATCGTAAATTCTAAAGTGAGTTGTTATTCTTTATTGCAGTTCCGGACATATCGATTAACTGCTTACAAAGCTCGTGCCATTAGCTCAATGGAATTGAGTTTAAGGATTGAATTATGTGCACTTCTCTCTTCTAATATATTATTTAACTGTGAACCGAATTTAATTCAGATTAATGATTAGAGGTGATTAGTTGCCTTTGAGTCGCGCTACTGTTTGCGTGCAAGTTGTATGTTAACTACAGACACTTCCAAGAGACATCTAGGTACTTCTATGGAGGTCGTATGCGACATTCAATGTTTAGAGACGAATTCAATCCCCCTTGTCTAACGAATTCGTATGCTAACAAAATGAAAGGTCGATTTATATTCCCGATAGCTTGGCAAAATGTTTACCTTGAATATGAAATCATGTTTTCTGTTCACATGTTGGTTCTCAAAGATGTCAAAGCATACTTTGCTTACGTAGAAGTTAAATTGAAACTTGTATTAGATGTTTGTAACGTAGTCATAAATCACACCATTTATCACCGTAGGGGTCGGCACTCGGCGCACTCTTCTTTTCTTGCCTGGACACACGGGTTTTTGATTAAGATTTTTTTTTAAATTTTTGAACACGATTATAATATTATCATACAAGATGAGTACACGAATTTTTAATATGTTTTTTTTTATAAAATTGTACACCTACTTATTGGCCAACTATGTTAGGTCCCATGTAATAAGGGGAGAACTTATTGCCATCTCTCGGGCACGTAAATCGCAGTATATTACTAGGTGGTATAACCGGAACGCGGTTGCCCATTCCTATTCACTGTTTTAACCGCCTTGTAAGTCAGTCACGCGCGGCAGAGTTTATACAAATATTTGTAGAGAATTTTAAGACATCATAAAAAACATTAGGAATCTATTTATTTGAAAGGCAACAAGCTACATAGATTTTTCTTTTCATCACAATCAGATCTCATTCTTTACTTGACTACGATAATTTAGTAGCATATCTTCGTAGCTCGTAGCATAGTCGACAATAAAATAGAGGATTAAATAAAAGGTAGTATAGTAAATGTTTGATTGCTCTTTTTAAAAGCAATTGGACTTAAGAAGTAGTTTGTAAACTTGTCTTGAAGTCGATTTAACGATAGGTTTGGGAAATCAAAATTTACCGGCTTCGTACTTCTTTATTCTTTTACTTATTTCCACTTATACGCATATAATTATCACGCCTATATCCCCGAAGGGGTAGACAAAGGTGAATTAACGGCAATGTTTTGCCAACTATGTTAGGTCCCATGTAATAGGTGGCGAGCCTATTGCCATTTATCGGGCACGAAAAATGGAATACATTGCTAGGTGTTTCTACTTACAAGAGGTATATCCGATTTAAAACTAGAGTTTAAAAAAGTTTTGTAATAATATTACTTTTATCAATGATATATTTATTTTAATTATTTATTAAAATGTATCCTCTTTCATTACGAAACGCAACACTATATGTGTTGCGTTTCTTATCTGTTTGTATTAGAAAATCAGACTGCACGAGGTTTATTTAACATAATCACGTAATCGAATGTAACCCTCGTCAGATGGTGACTTATAACTGACAGTCAACCTTTGCGTACCTTACTAGGTTGACTGTCATGGCCCTGAGTTATTTTGAGAAATAAGGGTGTTTATCTTGAGAATTACTCAAGCCTTGAAAGGGATAATAACTCAGTATTGGTATACTTTTGGTATGTAATCATTTTATAAATGCCATAAAATTATTGTTAAAATTATGCTCCGCTTTTATAATTAGTTTTTGGAAATTAACCGACATAATCTTACTTGGGGATTCATAATCTTACTAAATATTAGGGTATTTTGGTTTAGTCATTGGTTCACTGGTGTTTGTTTTCATTACTGCTGATGCTGACTCTCAAAATGTAAATAATGTTTAAAACAAAAAAAGAGAGACAAAACAATGTAAATTTAAAAAAATCTTATATTTTTACGGAATTAACTCACTTGGATCTCTACGTGTATAAATAAATTTACAGTTGCTGGCTTGCTAAACAAATGAATAAAATATACTTTTTTGTTATAAAACTTGAAATTAGTTGATTCTACTCTACAGGCCGTGTGGTGACGGCAGAGTAGAATACAATTGTCACCACCCCAAATCTCTCCCGTGGGTGTCGTACAAGGCGACTAAGGATAAATCATACATACATACATACATAAATCACGCCTATATCCCCGAAGGGGTAGACAGAGGTGAACTAGCACCCACGTTTCGCCAATTATGTTAGGTCCCATGTAATAGGTGGCCAGCCTATTGCTAGGTGGTATAAAAGGAACGCAACTGCCCATTTCTCATTACTGATTTATCCTTATATTTTATATTATATCCTTATATATCCTTATATTTATATAATTTATCCTTATTATAAATCAGTGCTGAGGAATGGGCAGCAGCGTTCCTCTTATACTCGTACAACCTAGCAATTTATTGCGACTTTTGTGCCCGATAAATGGCAATAGGCTCGCCACCTATTACATGGGACTTGACGTAATTGGCGAAACGCGGGTGCTGGTTCACCTCTGCCTACCCCTTCGGGGATATAGGCGTGATTTATGTATGTATGTATGTATGTACTCTACAGTCCTTATCTATTATATATATAGGCCTATTTTGATAGCAATTCAAAATTAAATAAGGATTTAGGGTCATATTGAAGCTTATTAAACTGACATAAAATTTGTAATAGTATATAAAAGCAATATTTTACAACTTAAACACTTCACGTGTTCTCAGTCTCTAAGCCTTAAAATTGTGTTGGTTATATAATGTAATATAACCAACACAATTTTAGTAACACGCAGTGCTTGCAATTACTGTTACTGTAACCTAAAAACAAGGACAACCTCAGAGATTTCGATTCGGATCTGCGCTAATTTCGTGTCATTTAAGATCCCTTCTCATTCGCTCCTCGTTTCATTTGCAATTAGAGCAAATTTCTCTTTAGAAGCAGCGCTTAAGAAAAGTGAGTTTTTAAGATCTTCATAAAGATATCCGACTTAATTTGAAAGATATTTTGTACCGTGAGATGGTTTTCCTTTAAGAAATTATTCGATTTTCATCTGCTGTCGCGTAGGCTTCGTGGGGACCGAACGGAATGTAAATTCGATTTCCGGTATCTCTGTCGTTATCGATTAAAAACTCGTGATTGGAAAAGGGGGCCATTAATCTTAGTTATCGATCAGTGACACTGATGGAAGTAATCAGAAACAAAATCATTTTTCCGCGTCTAATTTAAAAAGAACATACGGAGCTACCTAGTCACGTGTGGTAACGTTAACTTACCACTTGGGTTTGAGGTGATACAATTTTGGTCACCCATAGTGGCCTCCCGAACATTACTTAGGTTAGGATTGTTGGCACTCCACCATCCACCATTGAGTTGTTTCACACTAAAATTCCGTTCAACCATATTTATATTCATTAAAAAAAATCATATAAAATATAATTTACCCATATGATTTTATAAATGAATATTGTGTAAAATTATATAAAAATACGTACTTTTTTACAACACGCCTGCTTCAATTTAGTTAACTTATTTGTAAAAAAAAACAAGAAAACTTCGAACTAAGTTAACGGACCAAGTATCAGCTATTTATTAAATACTGTTCCAGTTCAGCTCAGAAACAAACTTCAACTTTATTAGTACCAAAGTACTAAAACAGGGCCCGTCCACACTTTCTGAAGTTCTTAAATTATTTCTTACGTGTGCTAACTTTATTGAGCTTACGGTATAAAATATCACAGGAAGAATCGGCCGCCTGGTTGCCCATAGTTTGCATTATGCTGAGATAATTTTGAAAACTTACGCTGTTGCTTAAAATATGGATGTTTGGCAATCAATCTTAATCAATTTGTCCTTTAATCTATGCGATCGATTTAAAGCCTTAGCAAACATATTGCAAAGGCTTTAAATCGATCGCATAGACAGTTTTGTTTATTTAATTATTATGATACACCATCGACAGTATCAATAAACATTTTAATTATTAATATTGGTAAATATTATTAGACCAAAATATTAACTATGTCTTTACAGACAATATTATTATACAAAATTGAACACATCACATAAATACTAAAATATTAAAAAACGAATAAGGCAATTTCAGAAAAAGTTTTACTGTGAAATCAAAACAGTTCGTGTCAATGAGCATGTTTGGTGACGATTTTATTTCATTTTTTATTAGTGTAATTGTTTTTACGTTAGCTATTGGAATCTAATAATTTTTAATTGTCTCGCTCCCCTGTTCAAAGATATCCCCAATTAAATTGGACTATAGAAACTTCATTCGTGTCTAATTAACGAAGTTTTTGTTTCGAGAATTGAACATAAATGGCTAATAGAATTCTCGTTATATCTAAAACAATGGCCGGCGAATTTCAAAGTTTCGCTCTTAACATTCACAGTCTCGTCGTCCCGAGTTTACGTTAGGAATGTACGAATACTATGTACGTAGGAGCTGGCTGAACATTTGAGAAAGTTCTAGGGAAACTGGTCGACCAAAATTATTTATGGCAACACTACTCCAAGAAGTACGCAGACAAATGCAGGGTCCTTTAAAACAGTGCATGTTTTTTTTGTACTTTGCTCTCAGCTCTGTTTTACTCAATTTACTCCATATTTGACTGACATTTACCTACTTTTGATGAGTAATAAATTACATATGTCTTTCTACTAATACATTTTAATTAACTACTGAATTATATTTTTTCTAACATAAATCTTCCATGCTGGTCTGGAAGCGCAAAAATATCGTAGAATATGCGACCAACCACGACCCCGGCTCCAAGGCTGTAGTTCGACCAAGAAAGATTTTCCAGTTTATAAGCACCTAAATGTTGAAGGGCAAATTACCAAGAATAGCAAACTCAACGAAAGTTGATGTCGCGCAGGGCCGGCTATAAAACTTAAAAACTTGAAAATTTTGGATTGGAATTTGTCATCCCAGTCACTCTGTCCATCCATCGATTTCTCGACATAGTCCTTTCGAACACTTTCATTCATCACTAGCACCTATCCGATGTTATGGATTATAATAATAATTCTTCTTCTTCCTGCCGTTCTCCCAACATGTTTTCTTCTTCCACTCCTCTCTATCCTTCACCAATAATAAATATCAATATAATAATATAATTATGATAATAATATTTCTTACACCCACACATGACAACAAAAATATTTTAATATCCGTAATTATATAAACTATTTATAATTATACTACTAAATCAATATGATAAACGACCAGAACTCAAGAAAAAATATCTGTGATACTCACACTAACATTCGATACCGGCAGCTTTTGGCATATAGCCAGCGATTTGTTCATTTGACCAAACCGGCCGTCGAAATGTAAGTTTAAAGGAAGTGGATGGCTCGATGACGTCTGACCGATATGAATGGAAGAGCAAATATACTGCGCCGACCCCAGTTTACCTGGGAATAAGTTTTATCATATTTCTTTGTCTTTTTTCCATAACCCCTATGCATGCTTAAATTGCTAAATTTGCACTAAAGGATTGGGAAAGGATCTGGGAGCATAAAAAAGTTAACCTACAATTTTATGTGTATTTCACGTTCAAAGTTTTTACACATTTTCCTTTCCATTGTTCATCAACAAAGAATACCTATATACTTTGTAATTTTATTTCCAATAAGTCCTTGAAAAACTTGTGAATTATATTTTGGTTGAACATTTTTTTCTGGAAATAAATAAATCGGCTTATTATGTAGGTACACGACTCTAATTTTCCCGAAATAAATGCTTTTGAAAGGAAACTTGGTGTTTACCTTGTAACTGGCTTCATTTATAACATAATTCAATAATGCGGTAACATTTTTAGGATATTATAAGAAGAGAATTTTACACCTTATCTGCTACTTTGATGTTATATATCATTTAATGCGTGTTAAAGGAATGTCAGAGAAAAAGCAAATTTGTCTTTGAAAGGTGTTATAGCGACATTAACTGTGAAAAAAAATTTGAGTGGCAATATCACATGAGACCTGAAATAAGCTTGCGAAACGTGGGTGTTAATACACTTCTGCTTCCCCTCTTAGGGGAAGAATGTGTGATTTATGTATGTCATGTATGTAATATACCTCCTCCTTCCTTTGTCCCTGTGTATATGTTAATAAAAATATAAAAATAAATAGAAATACACTACTAGGAAGCGGTAATTAACACACTACTATTAACAAGGCAGCGGCGTGTCCTTAGTGGTGGATTTGCTTGAATACTTTGCATTGGTAGTTCCCACTTTACCATGAACACGGGAAACCTCTTAGTTGCGGGAAAAACCAAACTGCCGCATCTGTGTGAACGTGTGTCACTTAGTACCCACCCACAACTCTTTCAAGACGCCTCTAACAAGGTCCTCTAACTTAAAATTTTTGCTAGAAAACCTTATTTCGGCCCTTTTCATACTCGTATTGAAGAGACGGCAAAGGCATGAGAACGAACCGACCTCTCCTATAACTTAACGAGCAAAATAAACCGCGTATTGCGTTAGACGCCCGAACAAGAGCCAATTTGCGAATGATACTTATCGTTATTCGCTACGGAAATATAATTGCAGGAGTATAAAATCATTTAGAGAGCCGGTACGTTCCTATGAACAGTCAATAAGGCATCTTATTGACTGTTTATTTGAGGGGGCATGTCGTGTCTGGATACAATTATACACAAGAGTACCCGCATTGGGCCACCTTCCCCTATTTTTCTCTAGAGTAGGAAAGAAAATCTTTACGCAATACAAGAAGATCGAATATGTTTTTAAGACGTAATTTAAGTATCTTTATTATGCACAGACATATTATTAGAATTGCGCTGTTTAATCTCAAAGGGTTACCTGTTAACACCCACAATTCGCCATTCCATATAATAGGGAGCGACCTTATTACCATCTACCGCGCACATGCACAGACGTTAAAAAATTGTTTTCATTACGAAACAATTTTTGTATTTGGTATGATATTATTATTAATGGATATTCATTAATTGCATTATAAATCATGAGTAATATTACTAGAACTCACTGATGGCTGCATATAAGCGTTGTCGTAGTTTATTGATACTACCTGAATAGTATCGACGTTTTCGCGCTTTTGATACGTCCTTCTTCTGAATTCTGAACGTAGAGTTCTAACGGGACTTAAGCTGTTAATCATTCGCGTTTCAACACAAAGTGATTTGTCTTGCATTGCAAACTACAGACTTTCGATTTCTGAAAACGAAACGTCGCGTTTAATAATTCTAACAATTATTCTAAACACCTAAATTTACACGAGTTAAATCCGTTAAAGTTGTTTTATTTCGAACGTAAACAGTTTAAGGACCGCTGAGAAAAAAAGAGAAATGACCCCGGAATCGTCTTAAGCACTTACATTTGCACTTCAAAATGGAGTTCTGTTTCCGTCTGGATTCATGAATAAGACAAGACACTCCACTTAGAGAGAACAGATTAGTAGACCTTGTTTTACATTGGTAATGCTGGTTGTACTCTCGTGCCAGGCAATCGATATTGCATGACGTTGATAGGAGCTACCTAGGACAGAGGATGGCGTGGAAAAAAATTAATCTAATAACAATTCTAAGCAACTAAATAAAATCTGTGTTTTTAAAACACTTTTTTACCCAATAGTCTTATTTTTAAAGGCCGTTGTTTAACATTTAATTAGTCAGATGTCGGTAAAACCGGACCACCTAAAATTGAATAATTTTACCGTAGTTAACTATTCATAACTAACGATTAGGTCTGAATAACAAGATCCGACGAAGTATAGTCGGATCTCAGTCACCGAGCGCACACTCGGCTCAAAGTAAGATTTTCCTTTTCGCTCATGATGTGGCTTACCTTTATCATCCAAAAATAATTCCTTTTTTAAATTCTTACTACGAATTGCTGTTATGAAATAACGACTGTTTTTTATTGAAAATGTCCCACTGAACGCACTCTGAACTAGTGCTAGCGGCATTGTAGAATACTTCTGTAATTAATCTGAACTAATTCTAGTTATTCTAACAAGTTTCAAGAGCAAAAATAACAAACGCATTAGCCGCCATAGACCTTGACCGCGTTTAAAAATTCAATACTATAGGCCGCATGTCTCACTTCGTACATGCAATAAAATACTTAGGCGTGTTAAAAATCCGTGGGCCGCGGTCTCGCTTATATATTATTCACTAAACGAGCGCTCGCTAACTGAAGGCGCTCCCATGAACTTACTTTTCGTCAGTGAATGCAATTACCTGTAAGGAAAAAAAAGGTTTATTATTGTTCATTGCTTTCAAAGCATGCGAATTCGCGTGAAGATTTATTATAGAATAATGTCTACATTACATGATTATTTATTTTTATTTATATGGTTCACCTACACCATACATTAATAAAACTTAATTTTAGCATATTAGCATTTTAACATAACATAACATAGCTTAATACATACTACTACTTGAAGATTAACACTGTAACCACCAACTTGCAGTTTTTAGGCCATTTTATTAAAAATAATTATTATAATCTTGTATGACGGTTTTTTCGTAGGAAAATAATATTAATCCTATTTTTCTAGTCAAATTAATAGGATTCCATAAGTGATAGAAGGTTTAAGTCAACTAGTTTTTTATTTTATTTACAAACAGAATGACATTTAATCCCACCAACCGTCTGCACCCTTGAGGGGATTGTGGAAACGTGTATTCGCA
Source organism: Cataclysta lemnata (assembly GCA_963931975.1). NCBI lineage: Eukaryota > Metazoa > Arthropoda > Insecta > Lepidoptera > Crambidae > Cataclysta > Cataclysta lemnata. The sequence continues at coordinate 6,984,938 of OZ008342.1, forward strand.
CCATAGGTCATTATTTTCATCTTCCTGCCCTGTTTCCAGATTCTGGAAGGTATAAGAACGCTGCTGCCTATTAGCCGTCACCATCTTTACCCATAGTCGCTTGTACGACACTCACGGGAAAGATTAGGAATGGTGGCAATTGTATTCTGCTCAGCCGTCACCACATGGCTGTGCCACTATGGACTTTCGTAGCTTACTTCTTAAAGAAAACAATTATAGTGGCCATTGTTTTCCATTTTGCCGGAGACCACAGTGGGGCAATCTATTTTACTGTAATTCTATAAACGTTCGACCAGGTAACTGTAAACCTTTCAAATGCACTCGACTCTTCGCAAATTTAATCAAAACACCACTTAAAACTTCGCCAGAGCAGCTGCGTTGGTTTAAACCGTTTTCCTTAATTAATATTTCCTGGAAAGTCTTTTATTCTAGTAATTTTGCTTACCACTGCTATCTATATCTATACTAATATTATATTTCGCAGCTTCATTCTTAGCGATTTAAGGTTACATGTTGTATAGTGGCGCCTCCAAGCGTCACCCTTGCACGGATTTTTAAAGATTTTTTTATTTTTTACTATGGCAATATAAAAAAAGATAAATAAACGTTACTACAGGAACTACTGACTTAAATTGAAAAAATATTCTTGTGTTGCATAGTCTATGTGAGGAATGCTATAGGCTATATACCAACCGACATTAAAGCGAGCGAAGCCGCGGGCAACCACTAGTCTATATAGTAATGATTTTTAATTATTTGATTGATAATTCACATCGATAAATAGTTGTGATGTTGACTATTCGTAAGTAATTTTTAGGTAAGTTCATGACATAAGTAAAATACAAATTTAATGTTGAGTAATGTAAAAATATAAAAATGTATAAATTATTAATTAAAGTTTAATATAAAACAAATAAATGAAAACTTTTAATACTAAAAAGTCTGTAAACTGGCAAAACCGTTCTTGTCTCTGATTGGTGAAGGTTGGTTAACGTCAGCCAATCAGAGCGAAGCACGTTTTTGGCAGGAGCTGAAGGAAATTTGTAATAAAGCGTGGCAATCAGTTTGGAGACGTCTTTGAAGCAACAGATAATTAAGGTCTTGTGCTTTGTCAACTGTAAAAGTTGTGTCAATGTATTGAAGAGGAATAAACGTAACGATTGTGACATACTGAAGAGTTTAATTTACAATAATAATATTGAAGGTAAGGCGGCCCAAAGCGGGTATTGAGTGGATTTACACAATTTTTTATAATGGATGACTTCTCGCTAGTCTCGCTATTTGCTTCCTTATGGAAATAAAGTTCTTACCTCTCGCCTTGCGTAAATAATAGTTTTATACACGAGAATACCCGCTTTAGGTAGTTATTTATGGGCCACCTTTTCCTACTTCCCTTTTAAAAATGAAGGCGTTGATTTAAATGTTCTTTGTTTTTTTTTTCGATCGTGTCAACGGTCAACGGTTTCACAAAAAAAAACGTTGTCTGTTTTCGTATATCAAATTTGTATGCGACCTATATTAATTGAAAAATAACAAATGTTGAAACGTGCATTTCACTTGAAATCAAACGGAGACACACAGCCTGAAAAGTAATTAAATTATCGTTTGATCTGGGCTTTGCGGCACCCGAATTGACTGCGGTTGAATTAAAAAATCCATCGGTTCCAGCTACGTTTTTCCACCCAATCACAATTTCGTTCGATATTTCTTTATTGTTTATTCAATTAATTTTGATGACTATAGCAAACACTGTATGTTCCGAGCCTGTGTGGTTTATTGGTTTTGCATGCTAAAATGAGAATTTTGGATTCTAATTTACAACCAAAACCATTACTATATCTTCCATAAATATTTGATGACTTTCTAATTCAGAAAAGAGCCAAGTGAAGTCCTTAAGATGATGATATTTAATAAAAAGAAAATTGTGGTTAAAAAAATTTATTTGATGCGGAAATCGAACCCGCAAACATGTAGGCTGTAATTTTTCGAACTTTTTCCGACCACAAATTTTCTTTGCACTCATTTTTCTAACATCTAAATAATGTTCAAATTAAAATCAAAACAATTTGATGATATTTACATAGTTTTAGCATATGTATCAAACAAATCCTTAAAATTCTCTCTGAGCATTTTCGTCTTATCATTATAGCATCGGGAAGTTCGTCTGATTGGTCAACGTGCCGGCTACAAAATTAGTATGCATGTCATGTTAGCCCTTCTAACGGGTGTCAGTGCTGAACTGATTGCTTTACCACCTGTACCAGTTAATTGTAACTAGATAAGCGTCTCTATCCAGGTGTATTTACTAGTAATACGATTGTAGGTGCAATTTGATTACGTCCAATAATATGTTCGTGGGTGACCGCATAATTATTAACTCAGGGTTGCCGCATAATTATTAGCTCAGTGAGCTCATTAAAATTGAAATTAAAATTACAAAATTGCCTCAAATATATGGATGTTAGAGGAGGGAAAGAAGACGAACCCAGAAATAAATGAGTGGAAAAGTGTATGAACGATAAGGAAGTGGATGATTTTGGAAAAATAAAACTATTAAAACGCATAAAAAACATATGTAAGAAACTGACGTATTACAGAGAAAACAAAACGTCAGTTTCATACTTTTGTACTCTATGCGTTCGAATAGAAAAGCCACTTTGCTAAGCCCCCAGATAACCTGGGAAAAGGGCAGACTGCAGACAAATGAGGTTTACAATGATGATGCCGTGCAATTAACAAGAAATTACGAAATGAATGTGTCGGCGCCATTACGAATTCGTCGCTTAACTCAATAAAGTGACGTACGCGCGTTTGAATTTGCCATTAGTGTCAAAGTGAAATATGAGCACTGCCTAGATAATTAATACGCGCCTCGAACGAATAAAGGGCCTTGCGTACTCTAGCGTCACTTTCTAAGATTAAAAAGTAGTCCGTTCTATTAGTGTAATCGAAAAATCTAGAAAAACAAATGAACAAATCCTGGCGCGGGGGAGTTTTCTGGGTTTCACACTGTGTGGCGTCAAGTCCCAGCAATATTATTAAAGACATCCTTCGTTGATCCCAAATAACTTCAAAACCAAGAAGGATAAAGATATCAACGTTAAGATTGAAATTTGATCGAAAAAGTTCATTATATATAAAATTTTTGACAAAATTATTATATCGTATTTTCTAACCCTTCAGCTCTCACGTTCTAATCCTACGGCAACCCTCGCAATCCAGAAATAAATTTCCAACATCCAAAGCAGGCATTTTTACAAATACCGTGCATCCGGTCAAGTTTGGGTTTGATTTATGCCTCGTTTTAATCCAAAACTCATGCCTCAGGTAGGAAGAGGTGCAAAACGGCCAACTCTTGTCCGATTAGGCTTAGAGGGATTAAAATAGAGCCTAATACGAATAAAGGCCGTCAGCGGATTATGAGCGGCCCTAATTTATGTCGCAAGTTAACCTCAATATTGTCGCGTAAGCGTCCGGAACTGCCGTTACAGCGCTGTGTAAAGTTTGCGAAGGCCCTTAATAGCCACGGATCGATAGCGGTTGCCCTTCACATCTCTGCTGATCTCAGCGGCAAAAACAGTCAAGTGCGAGTTCTATTCATATATCGGACACAATCAGTCCAAGTTTTTATGACCGATCGATCACCTCATAGTTCGGTTTGGAGCGTGAGATGAGGCTGCGACTTTCATGATACCCTAATAACATTCTATTTATATCTCTAGTGCACGATATGGAGACCAGAGCACACCCACATATGGATACATACATACATACATAAATCACGCCTATATGTAGGCAGAGGTGAACTAGCACCCACGTTTCGCCAATTATGTTAGGCCCAATGTAATAGGTGGCGAGCCTATTGCCATTTAGCTAGGTGGTATAAGAGGAACGCTGGTGCCCATTCCTCATCATTGATTTATCCTTAGTCACCTTGTACGACACCCACGAGAGAGATTTGGGGTGGTGACAATTGTATTCTACTCTGCCGCACGCGGCGCGTCATATGGATAGCTATGATAAAATGAGATTATGTTCCGTGTACGGACGTGCGGTGGCAGAGCAGAATACCATTGTAAGCACGCCATCTCTCCTGCGGGTATCGTACAAGGTGGCTAAGGGTACGTAAAGACAGCGATGACTAATGGGCAGCAGCGTTGCCCTTATACAACCTATATACTCTAACTTACGTGCCGATAGATGGCGGTCGAGTGCGAGTAATACACGAATGCGTATGCAGCATGAACTAACGGCTTATTAGCATGCCTTCTGAAGCACGGAACATATTTTTGGTCATTCTGGTCTGTCAGCATCTGCAGTCGTTGATAGTCAGCAGCGGGGTTATTATGTAAGCCGATTTCAATTGCTTTGGTCTACCCGTCACTCTCACTCATTGAGAATAATCAAACCCAAAGTGTGAGAGTGACAGGTAGACGAAAGCAATTGAAAGCGGCTTACATAATCGGGGTTCAGCTCGCACTGGACCGCGTTCTTCCATCTATAGGGAAGACCTGGGGCTTAGCTGGGACAAGCAATGGTGACGATAAAGGGAGATATAGAGAATACCTGTGCCTCAGCTGGGACAAGGAATGATTATGAAGGAAGAGAGTAATGTCATTAGTGGTTGTAAAAAACATTAAAAGCTCCTTAAGCAACCTCTGTTTGAAGTTGTGGGCCGCAGATGTGCCCTACGCAAAGAAATCACCGGAGCTTAAACTAAACACCAAAGCGATTTAATGTTCAATTTGTATGAGCATGACTGCTCACTTATATCTTAGCAGCTGTACAGCGACAGGAATATTGTAACATTTAATTTATTTTACTTAAATAAGCATGCATTAAATTAGCCATGTATCGTGGGATTGTGGCATGTGTGCGAACGGCAGAACAGTATACAAGTGTCACTACCCACAGTGTCGTACAAGGCGACTAAGGGTCAAGACAGCGATGAATAATGTACAGCAGAGTTGCTGTTATACCACCTAGCCAACTACGATTTACATGCCCGATAGATGGCAATAGTTATTTTATAATATTTTTAGTCTCGCCACCAATTACATGGGGCCTAACATAGTTGGCGAAACGTGGGTGTGAAACACACCTCTGCTACATCTTCGAGGAAATATTTGCGTAATTTATTCACCTATGTATTAAATTACAGCTATAATTCCCATTCGGGTATAAATACAAATATTTATGTATGTATTAAATTACAACAATTAGCACATCCCAGACAGTTTACAGCGTAGATCCCAAATTATAAGTTTTGACATATTTCTCTACGGTTTTGATAAGAAAACTGGGAGTAGGCCTACAGTCCTGCGTGCTGTAGTTGGCCAATTAATACTTGTTCAAATAGAGATCCTTGCACAGTAGTGAGTCATGTATGGTTGGCGTATCACCATCTTCCTGACCTAAGAGCCTAAGCCTAGCCAAGTGGCTTTGCTATTCGAACTCATAGAAAACAAAAGTATGAAACTAACGTGTTGTTTTCTTTGTAATACGTATGTTTCATACATTTTGACTTGACGATCGGCGTGGTCGAATGCTCAGATTGCTGGGTATTGGCCAAGAGGTCCCGGGTTCGAATCCTGGTAGGGGCAAATTTTGTTATAAACACAAATATTTGTTCCCGAGTCAAGGTTGTGTGTATGTTTATGTAGTATATTATAATTATATTAAAAATATATCCGTCATCTAGTATCCATAACACAAGTGCTTAGGCTACTTAATTTGGGCTAGATGATAGGTGTGAGTGTAAAATTTATTTATTACTTATTTTGTATTCAATGTGTTCGATAGATTGGGCACTTGGGTAGCGGGGCTGTTTCTACTCCATAGCTGGCCGTCTATCTAACACCAACTGTCTGGGAGTGATAGATAATGCTGATATAAAATGAAATTGTTATTTTTCAGTATCACTAAGCATTTCCGTCCACTTTATTAAGGCATTTCATACACAGTTTCAAAGGAAAATATATTGGACCTTGTCAAATATTTGAAATAGCTTTAACTTAAGAATATTGGAGGCATATTGATTCTGTGAAGGTTGTGTAAACACAGCGACGTGACACGACACATGACGAAGCGGCCAGAAAAGAACCTTTCACATCGTGAGCAAACTATGTTTGTATAAATGCGGAGAAAATTGATAATTATATGATAGTTATGGGCAGGCAACATTTCGTTCATGTTGGTGATAAATCAAATAATAAATGTGTTTTTACTCACATCAAGCAGTTGTGTCGGCGCTAGAACGAACACCCAATGTTTAAATAATTATCATTTATGGGTCTAATTTCATATAATATCTCTATGCAATAATTATATATTTTAATACTCCATAGTTTTTCAGCCATACCATATCACAGCGTGGGCCTTACGAAATAAATTATGAGTAATTATTTATAATTATGTATTGTAAATATTGAAATTGATTATGAATTGGCAAAAATGGAAGGCACATTATAATATGACTGCCATATTTCATTTAATTAAGTATATTTACTTGTTACGATCCTATAATTAGGACAGCAATTTGAAGTGATTATGTTATATTGGTATCTCAAATAATATTTAATTAGTTAATTAGTAAGCCACATATTGGAAGACATGTCGAAGTTAAATCTTTTTAATTTATGTTGAATTTAATCCAATATTATTATGATTGTTTGTTAGACTCATTCACGTTACGACTATGTTTAATCTTCCATTAATATCAATCAAACGTCATATTAACCATCACACCTAAAAAAGTGCTAGTGATGAATGAATGACTGACACCAACCCTCTTTGGGTTAGGTACGTGAAACGGTATAAAAACTAAATAATTTTGTGTCGAATAATTTTTTTTTTTGGAACCATCATACAAGACCTGAAAATGTATAAGAATAATTAATCAAAGTTAGTCTCAATTGTCCTCAATACAAAAGTTTTTATCGAGCTATTTAGACGTACAATGGCCAATTTTATTTCAAACAAAGTGGTATGTAAATTGAACATAATAATGACAGTATGGTAGAGTATTCATCAAGTAACCATTATGCTGGAAGAATATATATGATATGGATGGAAGAATATAGGGAGTATGAAATATTATAAATAATAAAAATGTATAATGCATACTGTCTAGTTTCTTTGGGTATTAACATTGTATAGGTATTCTAAAACACAGGAAAACGCTTAAATATGTTATGTAAACTAAGTTAAATATGTTAAGTGTGGGGTGTGTGAATGGCACTTCCTTTCAAAATTGATTCTTCTTATTGACGTCTAAAGAAACCTGACATCGACAGTACACCTGTCGTAGGCTTTATCTCCTAAATAAGCCGCAGTATAAAAGAATGGTCCAAAATTAGGGGCTTAATTAGATTGGAACGAGGACTCCATTTTAATTTGTATAAATAAGGTTTTCTTTCAAATCAACTTTAATTGGTTGCCGTTGATTAAATACCCTTAAATTTTATTGTAGGTATAGTGTGATACATTTCTACGTCTTCCTTAGTGGCTAAAGAGTACTGAATTACATTTACACAATACACTTACATTTGAAATAAAACAACTTTTACGGATAAGACTCGCGTATAATTTGGTGTTTGGCATATTAATTATTGAACCCGTCGTTTCGATCACTTTACAGTGGCCGTGGTCATGGGGGGACTAAAGATGACAGGTGTCCAAACAATAAAGTAATAATTAACTACCGTCATAATATTTGATATTTTTTAATTTATAATTTTAATTTAATTGATATTTGTTATTAATATATAATTAATATCAATTAAATTAAAAAATTTACGTCGGGTTAAATAATTAATATGCCAAACACCAAATTAAACGCGAGTCTTATCCGTCAAAGTTGTTTTATTTCAAATGTGTAGTGCTCGTGCAAATATAAGAAAACATTAATACACTTACATAATAAAAAAACGGCGTATCTAAAAAAAATATCATATTATTGTCTATTCAAAATGTATAGAATAAAGACTTATTATTGAAAGAAACGCTTTTTTGATTTGTGCCTCTTTTACATTCGAGAAGCTATATTATTATGTATGTCTAGTCGAAACCCCTCGTTTCAATACGGGCGCTTTAATAGCTACCTAGAAAAATACTTAATTGCTCAGTAATTATAGCTTTATCGTCTTCCCGGCATGTTCCTAGGTTATCTAGAGTCGGCGCAGTATTCCTCTTCCATTCATATTAGTCATACAATCAAGCCATCCACTCCTTTTTGATTCATAGCATCATACTCAAAAGTGCTTATGATTGAAATGACATTTCAATCTATAATGCTCAAGGTTTGCAGCAGGCCGCCTAGCTGAGACCAACCATCTTTCGGTATGATATATTATAAAGTTATAGCAGTATGCATATCAAAATTCAATAAAAATGCACTTTAAATGGCCAGGATACTTCTTTGGATAAATTGATCAAGAGAGAATATAATTGAACATTGCATTTTTCGTACAGCAGCGGCTACGTCGTAGCACTACACAAAGTATTGACTACTACTACGACTCTACAACCGAGAAATGGCTGTTCAGTGCAAAGCGTGACGACTGTTAAATAGTAATGGAGTCAAAGCAATTCTGTTCCTAACGGCTTGTGTGATAGAGCACACTAGATTAGCAAGACCTGAATCACGATTAAAAAGTTTCCGGGACTATTTTAAATGTTTACAATGCTTGGTGAATTACAGGCAAATCGCGATTCCAGAGCGCACCTCGCTTTTGCCGCTGATGATGCAGGCAGATTTCTATAATAAATTATTATTATTGGCAAAACTAATTGATGCCATTTAATGACACTGTAATATTTAAATTCATGAGCTAGTTTCCCAAAAAATTGAAGTTTCGTTTGCTATTGACTAATACACTACATAGAAGTAATCTTCAAACGTTTTTGGACAGCATTTTCCAAGTTATGAATAAATTGATTCATAAAATTCAATGCTATTCAAGCAGGTCTCCTAAGAAAGAACGAGTTCTCAAATCGTCACGTGTCGTTTTTCCCTGCGTGGAACCGTACAAAGGCCTTCACATACATAAAAGATGACCACTGACCGTTTATAATGTCAAGGAGATTATGAATAAGTGGCCAGACCCGGCTACAAGGGTACCATAATCAAATCAGGTCAATATCTTTGGGCAAGGAAACAAGACACAAGATTAAGGAAGTATTTGGGGCGGTTAATCTTATCTTAGGCCGATACTGGAGCTAAACATGCGATTACGAACCCCCTGTTGATATTTGAGGGTGAAGAAATAATAGTGTCGTATACTTAAGACCATTGGTTTTTTCTATAAGACAACAGGTAGGTGTTTTTGTTACTAGACTCATAAAAAACGAATTTAGATTTTTTTAGAGATCGAAACTAATCAATCATCATTATTACCCCCTTTTATTGTCCCTACTGCTGGGGCTCAGGCCTTGCTGTGGATGGAAGAATATAGGCAGAATGGGTCACAACCCACTTCGCTGGGCCAGTGCCGATTTATGTAGTAAGACTGCTGATGCAGCAGTGACCAACGGTTGAACGTGCCTTCCCAAGTATGAGGGAACTCGACATAATATAATAATATCCAATGACCGGCCTTATCGAACATTGCTAAGTTGACCCCATAGGACCCCACCGAGCCGGTCACTGTGAAGTGATCGAAACGTCAGTTTAAATAATAAAAATGCCAAACATCTAAATACACAGAAGTCTAATCTGTAACAGTTGTTTTATTTCAAAGGATGTGGTCTTTTGGTATATGGATTTATTTTATTTAAAACTGACCTGTTTGGCATACTTGAAATGAAATTTAAAGAAACTCTCTGCTTATAAGTAGGTAAGGTGGCCAATGATTATGGGAACAAAATAATGCACTTTGTTTATATTTTTTAAATTAATTTCTATTGTGAGTGGCAACAGCTGTTACGACAAAAGCTTCGAGTGTTCATCTTTTGCTTCCGTTCATGTTTTATGCATCGGAAAGTCCGTTTCGCGAGGAAAAACAAAATGAATATCGAAATAAACTTTTTGTGTATGATCGATCACCTGAATGATTACTTTTTGCCGAAGTATTTCTGGCTTTGAAACCATTTGCTCGTTAGCTGGTTATTGTAGAATCAGGAGTGAAGTTATAGTACTATGCCACCTAAAGAGGACAGTTTAGTGTGTTATGTATTTTTACAAAATTGTGTATTCCAACAACCTCGTCATATTATAAGACGAGACGTAAACTGTCGTAGACCTACTATCTTAGTTCCATGACATAATTATGTGGAGTAAAAAAGGTTTATTGTCAATGCAAGGCAAAATGGTTGGCAACTTCTGAAATATTATTTAGAAGCTCTTGTCAAAAGAGCGCATATTATTTTAACGTAAATTTGTTTTGTTTTGTTTTGCCGTGCGGTGACGACAGAGTAGAATACAATTGTCACCAACCCAAATCTCTCCCGTGGGTGTCGTACAAGGCGAATAAGGATAAATCAGTGATGAGGAATGGGCAGCAGCGTTCCTCTTATACCACCTAGCAATGTACTGCGACACTTTTATGTCCGATATATGGCATTAGGCTCGCCGCCTACCCTTTCGGGGATATGGGCGTGATTTATATATGTATGTACGAAAACTCTTAGCATTCCATGGATTCACCGTGCGGGTGCCGGGTCCATAGTGTGGCAGAGAGGAGAGTCAGTGGCAGCGCTTGGATCTTGTGACCCAAGTTTAAGGGGCCCCTTGACAACTCGTCATAACTCACCCTCGAAACTCCGACTTCTCTCTCTGCCCAGCTATCTTTGTTAAGATTTTGTGAGAGCCGCCTTTGACACACGTGCCAGTTTAGAACTTACGTAAGCTCTAGACTCATCTATTTGACGGCCGCCTTGGTCGAATGCTCAGATTGCTGGGTATTGGCCAAGAGGTCCCGGGTTCGAATCCTGGTAGGGGCAAACTTTGTGATGACCACAAATGTTTGTTTCCGAGTCATGGTTGTGTATATTTATGTAGTATATTTTCAACATTCATATACATTATTATATTAAAAATATGTCCGTAATCTAGTTTCCATAACACAGGTGCTTAGGCTACTTACTTTGGGCTAGATGATAGGTGTGAGTGTAAAAATATTTATTTATTTATCTATATCAGTTATAAATGTCAGATTGAAAATTATACACCCTCCTTTCCCTAGGGGAGTTACATTAACATAATCCACGAAAACAAAATCCGTGCTTTGAACCATATACCCGCTTTAGGCCGACTTCCTCTAATACTTAACAACTGCTGTTTTGCATTATTCATCACCTGGATTGATTCCTAACCCTGTGTCGGCACATAGCGGATTTATTTTATTTTATTTTATTTTATTATTATTTTTTTTTTTTTATTGGTTTTTTTTTATGTAAACTCTAAGCCAATTACAAGTTTCCACAAGTAGGTATATAATCAAACAATAAAAAAGGATCACAAATAAGAACAACACAATTCATCAGCAATTCACAAATTTGCATCTTGGAAAGCGGTACCACGGATGGGAAAAGACCGGGGGCCAAAGTATTTTTCTTCAAAAAAACGCCTTACACGTGATATATTGTTGCAGAAGATGTCCGCATCCCTATCCAAATCTGCATACTCATTCACTGACATCACCGCTCGTCGAAAGAACGAGTTGCTTCTATAATTTGTTCTGGAACAAGGACGCACCAGAACTTGAGACCTATTTCTCAATGAAGGATTGGGAACACGTATGCTAATTTCGCCCAATAACGAGTTACTGTCGATTCTGCCAGAAATAATCTTTATGACAAAATTAATGTCGGCAATTTTTCATTATTCGACCAAAGTACCTCCAGTTTTCGTTATCATTTACATGAATGAATACGACCGGCCGAAAATGGCCTCGAAAACATTCGTTGGAAAAAATAAACAGAAACGGTGAACGTGTTAAACAAAGTTGGCAATTTTTACTTGATCAATCTCTTCGTTCATTGGTCTCTTGACATAGTCCTTTTCATCACTTTTGCTATACATTAATTCATCACTAGCACCTTTCCGATGTAGTGATTTAATGATATCGGACCCATATGAATAAAAGAGGAAATATACTGAGCCAACCATAGATAAATGCCGTGTGGTGACGGCAGAGTAGAATACAATTGTCACCACCCCAAATCTCTCCCGTGGGTGTCGTACAAGGCGACTAAGGATAAATCAGTGATGAGGAATGGGCAGCAGCGTTCCTCTTATACCATCTAGCTATGTACCTACTGCGACTTTTGTGCCCGATAAATGGCAATAGGCTCGCCACCTATTACATGGGACCTAACATAACTGGCGAGACGTGGGTGCTAGTTCACCTCTGCCTACCCCTTCGGGGATATAGGCGTGATTTATGTATGTATGTATGTAACCATAGATAAACCGAGCAGAACAGGCCAGGACTATGATGATGACCAAGTATTTGGATACCTAGTGCTCGTATTTCAACTTCGGTTGCGTATACCTACTTGCGTTATAATACTTAAATTACATTAATTACTTACCACGAACTTTGGAACAATAACTCGTCACGGAATTAGTAGGTATACACATAATTAGTCGTATGACAATCTGAATAATAAGCACGATTGTGTCAATCCGGTGTTAGGATAATTATAACTATATACTTAATGAAGTAGGTATATAAGAAAGAAATCCCCGATTTCCCATTTCTAAACATCATTGAGCATTGTTTGAGAGTTTGCGTGGTAGTAAGATGAACGTTTACATCGAACGGTAGTGAGTTTCAAAGTTTAATTACTTCTTCCGTAAAATAAACGGCATAATAAAATTATTCCGTGTTTCATTAATATTAAAACTTGTTGTGGTATAACTTTGAGGCTGATAAATTTCCTGCCTTCGGAAAATGTATTTTGAATTAGGAAATTATAAGTGGTCGCTCTTAACTAGAATATAGTATTGTCTCCCTGTTATTGAATCGGGTGAACCATGATAAACAAAAGACGGGCCTGTCCTTAGAACAAAGGTAGGTACTATCTTGAAAAAGAAACGTAGGACAAACAACTATGCAAATTGAGAGTTAAACGAAAAACAATAAGAGGCCCCTGAAGCCAAATTTCAATGGTACCAAAGAAAAGTTAGTAAGTACTTTATAGTTCATTTATAGTTATCGTATTAAGTTTCGAATACTTATTAAAATATTGTTGGGTGAAATAAAAACCAAAAACGAAAGAACTGTGTTGAAAAATAAAACATGTTTACTTATATTATTGTTGTATTTGTTTTAAGGCCAGGGGGCCAAAGTAACATACCGACAAAGATAACGAAGTTCGTTAAAGCAAAATGTATGGGATTTGACGTTAGTCGTCGTGAAATCTCGTGACCAAAATCGTCTTCGTAAGTTCCTAGTTATGTTGGTAGCCCAAGCTAAGACGCTGTAGATACCAAAGTAATATGGCCGATCGTGACGAACTTCGACACGTTATCGTTATGAAACGATTGCTACTTGGCTATGGGCCCAGGACCGTCTTTGCTTCTTACATTTTACCCCATTCAACAATTACAGTGCTTCCGAACACCTCTACCTACCCCTCGAGAATAAATTGGCATGAATAAATCATGAATGTATGTTCAACAAAGTGCAATCACTGCCTTTAAAACCAACTTCCTTGCTCAGCTAAAAGCGCGGTAACTGAAAATAAAACTCGGTCGATCTTGGCGCACCTCTCTCATTATTTAAAGAGAGATATATATGCGAGGGTTCTATCGATTATCCATTTGGTGTGCCTTGTCTCTGGCACCCGGATTAAGCTGCTCTGCACGAAGAGTGCCCCTAACGTAAGGAAAAGGTGGTAACTAAGCACTATGCCGCACGAAATTTATGTCTTAACCCGCAAAATTATTGAAGATTGGTGGTCGCCAGCGGCTTCGTTTGCGTTAATGTGGGTTATTATATAGCCTATAGTCTTCCTCAATTAATGGACTATCCGACACAAAAAGAATTGTTCAATTTGAGTCAGTAGTTCTTAAGATTAGCGCGTTCAACCAACCAACCAACCACACAAACAAACTCTTCAGCTTTATAATATTAGTATAGATAAATTCGTTTTAATTTTAACAACGAACAGACTCAAACTACCCTTATTCCATTTCATTTGGAGTCGGTGCACTAACTTTTTTCTTCCATCCATCGTTCCATTAGCCGTTGCATTGGCTCCAGTCACATTCATCCATCTCTTCTACGGTTTTCCCCTTCTTCTCCATACCTCATCCACTATATTTGCTCGACAAATCGAACAGGCTATCGGAAATTCTTGTAAATTCACTATCAGATACGGCACTGAGAACACCAGATGAAAATTCTAGACGTCATGGGGAAAAAATTTAATACCTGCCCAAGCAGGGGCCTTACCACCAACTAAACGCGACTCAATTACCATTGTTAAAGTGAGACAACGCTATAAGCCGAGTAGAGCGGCGTCCCGTTTTATCACCCGCGTTTGGATCGCATACTTCACGGTACGGCCACAGGTCGCATACGGTAAAACCACCGTTTACCGCACGTAAATAATTTATAGGAACCATTCCTGCCTGTAACTCTTGCAAGTAGTTAACTTACGATATTCAGAGGCGTTGCCCAGAGTAACGAAAGTTTATTGCGTTCGACCGAGTCTTTGCGTCTTTGTCGCTCTTATTTTAACACGCAGTGGCGAGAGAAAGACGGATATATGTGAGTTCGTTCGTTCGGAGTTTCAGAGTAGACCTCCAGGTTACGAACCGAACACAGACGTTTCAGATACCTACGGACAACGGACGGATTCTTGTATGACATTGGACTGCATGCCTATCATATTATTGTCTTTGTATTTAGTTTTTGAACATTTAAAGAAGTTTTCTGTTACGTACTCGTAGCGGAGAGAGCCGGTAAATTTTACTGTACTAAATAAATAATCCATTATTTTTAGTTTCATTGTAAATTATGAATTGTGAAAGAAAAACATTGAACATAATCAAATGGCTTCCAATATATAACGTGATAAGCTACGCCATTCGCTTGTAAATTACCGGGAGGTCTTATTTTAGGAAGAAAATTACTTTTAATATTTGTCCACATTCTTCATCGAGTATAAAAGCTAGAAGATTTTTTAAAAGTAAAATAAGTAAGTCGCAACGCTCTCTTGCTGCTTCACTAAAACTCTTTCTTATTTTGTTAAATTTTAATGCAGAATGTGGTCACTCATTAACGACTTGTGCATCGTATTTTTACTTCATAGCGTAATTGATTCAAAGTTTCAAGGGTACAGTCGTACCTGCAAGCAAAAGTTCTTTTAAGAATTCCAACGGGTAAGTCAATAGCATTGTTTGGCGACTCCGAAATACCCCGTTGCACAATTGCTTTTCTCGAACATTCCAAGTTACCTCTTAGCTTCTTGACGGAAATTGTATTAATCCTTTTGCGTCGAATTGTGCAACTTCGTAACTGGCACTTTGAGAGCACTTAGCCTATTATAAACTGTTAATGAAAAGCTGCGAATGTTATGCGAGGCGAGTTATGCCAACGGGCGCTTTCAAAATACTAGCGCCATTTAATAACATTCGCGAATTTCATTTGTTCTTTTCATTACTACGCTATTCTCTGCACGGAAAATACCTGTTAAATTAATCTTATCTTAGGTATTTAAAATGCTTGTAATCGTGGGTAGTATCCAAACGATTGCATACCTGTGGCATTCCAATTTTTAAATGTAATTTTAACGCTTACAAAAACATTTGAATTGTTTTGCAGCCCCATCAATCAAGACGTTAGGTCCAATGAACAATTAGTTAAATTTTCTGAATACATTTTTCTCTTCTTAGTTGAGACTGGCTCGACTTAAATCTATATAACTTTGAAATTATTTGCATAATGCACCAATAAAAATGAGCAACGTAGTAGCACGTTTTCTACGATCTAAATCTAAAAGCAATTTAAACGTAACGGTAAAAGTAGGATGTCCATAATTTGCGTTTAGTGATATTATTTCGTTACCATAAATTTTCGTCTAATTTTTTATCACTTAACTAAACGCAAATGTCAAATTGATGTTCATCTACCTCGCGAGCAATGACAAAACGCAACTTTAACGGTTGTCATGCATTCACTCCTGATTGTGTGCTGGTCGAGGGTAGAAACACAATTCGATCGCCATCGTGTGGACGCAACGTATCTCGCCCGCCACATTATCTAATTTACCGTTTCAACCCAAAACTTCTCAAGAAACTTTCAAGCAGTGCAAGTGTAGTCCTAACCAGCTGGTGAAGGAGAAAGTGGAAGTCAGCGCGAGCAGTGGCAGTTTAAGGTACGTGAGTGCATTATATTTGTCATTGTCTCAATAGTAAATGAACATCGTTTGCTTTTATCGAGGACTTAACGCGAGTCCAGTCCCAAAAGTAGTAGAAAGCCACTTGCACCACAAAAACCCTGGTGCGTTTGCTACAGACATCTCTCGTTGGATATTGAATTTAAGTCGTGAAACCGTATTTACCGTAAATAACTTTCATGAATTTTGTGGATAAAAAAGTTACTTCTAAAGCTAATGAGTTTTCCATAACAATATTTTCTACTACATGAAACAGTTTACATCAACCTAATGATGTTACCACTGCTGGGCAAGACACGGTGGGCCTTCCTTTAGATAAAGTAGGTACGCATGAAAAATAAGAGCATAAGCCCATACACAATGTCTTGTTTCTGAAGAACTCTAGATGATCGGTCTTAGCTGGCGTTGCTTGGCTAACATATATATCTAATTTAGGCCGTAATTGAGGTAAGTAATTAAGGTTATGAAATAGCTTTGTGTTTTTAACTCCTTTCCTTACAGGAGTAGGTTATGGCCAAGAAACTTCAACGATTATGATTACGTTAGTCTGGAAAGTTCATTAATTAATATCACACAAAGAAAACTACCAAGAGGAACTTAGAAACTGCGTACAGTCACGAATGATCATAAGAAGCGAGTTCCAGCATTGAGAACAAGTTTGACGTGAGAACGGCTATCTCCTACTTACGGGGTCAATGCGATGAAAACATTTTCAAAGAGAAAATGCCAACACAATCCAACAAAACATTCTGGTACAAAACTTTTATTATTTATTGCCTCATGTTGAATTGAATTCCTGTGTAACAACTCGTAATTTATTGGTTCAATATATTATAAGGATCCCTATGCAATTTATCTGGATACGGCGGTGATATACGCAGTCATTAGGATATAACGACCAGCCAACCAATTAGATACCTGGGCCCGCCGTGTATGGCAAATCGCTTCTTGAATACAAAAAAGATACAACTCAAAATTAATTTACGGAATGACATACAGCAATGATTTGATACTAGATTCAATCAAATTGTTATTGTTTTATTACAAATATTTTCCCAGAATCGTTACTATTGTACTAATATTTTTACTGCACAGCTGACTTTGGACAGGGCACAAAGTAGAGACAAAATTCTTATTATTATTAATTACAAATTGTTTTCATTCATCTCATAACAAGTGAATCTCTGATCTTATGAATTCGGAAGATAAACTAATTTCTAAATTCAGAATTATTCAAATCGTCTTCTGTTTTCTCACTCTAACGAAAGATACTTACAATCTGCATTGCAGGAACTATGTGTAGGTAATGAAAGTTCTTATAAAGAAAAGAAAAATACACTCATACAGTGTAAGCGGAGAATACTTGGGGAATTTTAATATTAATTCAGCGGTTGAAGCCTGCATTGCAGAGATACGTACACGTAATTAGGTTAGAGACAAGGAGGGTGTTATTGCTTTAATTAAAACGCCATGTCAATGAACTTAAATAGTATATTGCGTATACATACATACGTTATACATGCATTAATACGTCCGTACAAATATGAATTATATAAATCACGGCTATATTATTCCCGCAGACGTATATTAATATGGGGTGACGGCAGAGTAGAATACAACTGTCACCACCCCAAATCTCTCCCGTGGGTGTCGTACAAGGCGACTAAGGATAAATCAATGATCAGGAACGGGAAGCAGCTTTCCTCTTATACCACCTAGCAATAGCAGTGTACTGCGACTTTTGTGCCCGATAAATGTCAATAGGCTCGCCACCTATTACATGGGACCTAACATAATTGGCGAAACGTGGGTGATAGTTTCACCTCTGCCTACCCCTTCGGATATATAGGCGTGATTTATGTATGTATGTATGTATGTGTATTAACACACACATTTCGATGACTAGTATGTTAGATCCTATGTAATAGGTCAGCTATCGAGCACGTAAATCACGGCATACTGCTAGGTGGCGTAACAAGAATGCTCATTGCTCATTATTGCTTTTATTTGAGACCTTTTTGTCATCACCGCGTGGTATTTTGAATAATATTGCTCATGATCACGATTAAATTTATTAAATTTTTGGTAGGTTGGAATGCTTGGAGAATATTACATTAGCATAATCCACAGAAAGCTGTAAAGAACATTATTGAGAGCAACTCTACGCAAGGTTGTGCTGCACCACGGGTACTAGCCATGCAATATTGTTATATAAAATACATACATACATACATAAATTACGCCTATATCCCCGAAGGGGTAGGCAGAGGTGAACTAGCACCCGCGTTTCGCCAATTATGTTAAGTCCCATGTAATAGGTGGCGATCCTATTGCCATATATCGGGCACAAAAGTCGCAGTACATTACCAGGACGGTGGTATAAGAGGAACGCTGCTGCCCATTCCTCATTACTGATTTATCCTAAGTCGCCTTGTACGACACCCACGGGAGATATTTGGGATGGTGACAATTGTATTCTACTCTGCCGTCACCACACGGCCAAGTTATATAAAATTGCATTAAAAATACTGCAAAAGATCTCATCGTCCAGCTACGAACCAGTTTTTAAACTTTAAAAAGTAACTCTGAGATCTTTTAAATTGCAGCGGGAAACCCGCAACGCAACGTCCCGGAAATTAATTGAAATGGACTACGACAAATCCGCAGCTTACATTTCGAATGAGCCACTTACTTACGCGAGCTTCAAAGTCGACGCAAGTCAAACGGAAAGGGCAAAGGGAATCTTAATAAAATTATGAATACGTCCCTCTCGAATCATGTGTACCTCACTTGCGTTTTTTTTTATCTTTGATCCGAAATGTCAGATATAGAATAAATATGAGCATTAATGACATTAAATTTATATTTTTTGTGTATATTTTTACTGGGAATATGTAAAAAGAGTCTAGTCTTTCTTGTTTGTGATTCGTTTACGTTGCTACTTACGAACTATCTATATGTATTTTTCCATAGTTACGTCTTTTATTTAAATCTTAATAAAATTATGAATATGTACCTCAAATCGTATGTACCAACTACACTTAAGTTTTAATGTTTTATCCTAAATGTCAGAGATAAAAATCCCTTTTCTTGGGATAAGTTTATTTAGAGTCATTCTTTTTTGTGATTCGGTAACGTTGCTATTACCAAAGCAGTACAAATGTTATTTTTCCTTAGCATATTTTTAAATACCCATTTACCTCTAATTGCAGTGAATTGAAGTTAACTGTTTTATTTTTTTATCATTGAACTAACGTTAAAAGTATAAAAAGTTCTATCATGGAACTGTCAGAAGTAACTATATACATAATATATCTATACTCCATCCATCATAGCGAGGGACTAATTGTAAATAATCTTGGTGTGTCTATTAATATTAAATACATGAATAAGTATCTGTAATAACTACCTATTTTTGTACCTACCTAAGTCAGTAATCATTTTGATTTCCTAAAATTGAAAATGTTTTTTAAAATACGTCTTTATTTTTATTTCGTAATTTTCGTTCTTTATTTCGTAAAGACACATGGAAATTGTTTTTGTCTCTCTCTGGGTGCCTGAAGCATACAGCTAATAAAGTAGGTACATGGTGTACGTACATTCGAGTTTATGCAAATCTTCTCTGTTAGTTGCTGACGAAGTTATTTGACAAAAGTTACCATTGACTTTGTCTGATGTAATTAATTATAGTGTAATAGGATTCCAAGGTTTGATATTGAACGACAATCCATCACCCATTATGTAGCATGTAAGCACTAGTTAAGGTAACATCACAATTAAGATTAATGACTCTTCGTGCATATTATTGGAAGTTTATGGTGCGGGATATTGGCAAATAGGAACTGCTTCATCAAATTCCAGTTAGTTACGTCCAACATATCTTGGTAGGCGGTGAAAATTGGAACTACAATTTACCTATAGATTTCGACAATGTTTGTTCACCACTAGCGACACCATCAACAGTCAAGATAAACTGGTGGCACTCTACATTAGTATTAAGATTGCTTTAACATGCCTCAAATGAAAATGTTACCCAATACTTTTATTTTTTGTCGTTCATAAAAGGAAGAAAAAGAATACTTTTTTCAAAAATATAATTCATGTCATAAACTATCACATATCCTGAATAAATGTGATAGTTTATGACATGAAATACAGTAAAAAAACGCTCTTTCGGTTCCGACTCCGGGTTAGACTGAAATCGTGTTTGTAGTTTATAATTACTATTTTAATAAAATTAAGTTGTCTTTTAGCAAGGATTAAAGAAACCGTTGATAAATGTAATTATATAAATCAAAATACCCAAAGATTTAGACCAAAATGCCTAAAGCATTAAGCCGACAATTTATTTCAAGGAGTTTGTCTCGATTAACCTATTTGGGAAGCGCATAATTTATTGGCCAAAGTTTTTTACTCCCGTCGACTGCCAGGCCTCTCAGCTTAAGTAGTGGGACGGCTATTTGGGACATTGTACGGTTGTCTACGGGTTAGGCTCGAACCTGCACCTATCCATAATAAATGACTACCATTTTGCCCAAACGTAGTAGTTTGATGTAAATTATTTACTGTACAGCCGAAAAAATAAATACTTGCAACGTTCTTAAATGGGAACTCTTAAAACTTAAATAGTAATTGCCTTTTACTATGAAACGCAAAAATCGTTGAACCGTCATAGCTTCCTTCAGCAATTTACCTGGGGTCATTCAGTATGTTTTCTCGTCTCTTTTGATTCATATCACCCATGAAAGGTGCTAGTTATTAATGAATGAACAATAGTAACATACGTATGATATGTAGAATATTCCAAGCCAAATAGCTCAAGATTTATCCGATAAAGATTTTGGCTTAGGTTTTACAGCTCTTCGGGTTATCATCATCGTTTATATGTTATATAACTTCCTGACTTGTCTTCTGTCTGGTCTGGTTCCAAATTATTTGTGGTTGGTGCAGTATGTCGTATGTCATACTACTTTAGGATTTGGTGAGTTTTTTGCAGTCGGCCGTCTGCCCGTCGCCGAGTCTGTAGGCGAGCGATGTTGTGTGTGATTTACCGCTATCACGCGAGAGACTCTGAGCGCGATGGTTTATGAACAGGTCTAGGAATAGTCTTAGGGAGTCTTTCTAGACATGTGACTCGATTGCCTCTCTTCTTCACTTTGCATGCGTAAGGAGGTTATGAAAACTGTACTTTAACCCTGTGTCAACAAGCCGCAGAGTCGACTGATGAAAGCGGAGCAGAATACAATTGACAATACCCAATAACTCTCCTAAAGGTGTCATGTACGTCGTATGGTGGAGCAGAGCAGGATTGAATTGACAGCACCACCAATCTCTCCGCGGGTATCGTACAAGGCGACTAGGGGTGAAAACAGCGACGAGTAATGGGCAGCTGTGTTCCTCTAATACAACCTAGCAATACAGTGCATTTTACAAGCCCGATAGATGACAATAGGCTTGCCACCTACATGGGACCTAACAAAATTGGCAAAACGTGGCTGTTATTTCACCTCTGCCTACCCTTTCGGGGATAAACAGGCGTGATTTATGTATATTTTTTATTACTTCTTTGTAAAGACATCAATGTCTTAAAACTTAGGGCCCATGATTAACTTATCAATCAATCACCCTATTACTATACTGAACACAGGACCACAAAGCTTTTCGAGTACCCTTCTCTTACTCGTTTATATTGCTCAGTTATGAACAACCTAGTATTGCGGCATAGAAACCAAGGTTACTTGATTACGTCCTTTCATGAATGAGGTCAAAAAGTGAATGTCACGCTAGAGCTTAGGTTGTGCCTGGTCAAGCGACGCGGCGCTTCGTTTATTATGAATGGATCCAAGTTAAATGGCTCTCGTACCATTTGGGGTGGCGGGAAAAGGCTGCTTAATAACAAGCATGCGAGCTCACGACCGCAGAGAAAGGAAGTGATATTTATGTGTTTTTAATCTGTACTGCAGTGGGTTTCATCTTGCAATTAATGTTGGGGAAAGCCGCTTAA
Organism: Cataclysta lemnata; assembly: GCA_963931975.1. Taxonomy (NCBI): domain Eukaryota; kingdom Metazoa; phylum Arthropoda; class Insecta; order Lepidoptera; family Crambidae; genus Cataclysta; species Cataclysta lemnata. The sequence continues at coordinate 7,007,292 of OZ008342.1, forward strand.
GCGCCACCTAATTGGAATGTTCGCGGAGGGTGCACGCGAATATATTTTGAAGTCAAACGCGCCACTTAGTTTCTCGACCACAAAACTGCCTGTGGTAATTGAAAAGTGTTAAGCTCCTTAGATTTTTTAATAACACACGGTTAATAATGAGAAATTACACAATGTTAGGGTTTTTCTGGAGGATAAATCCCTGACCTGATTGATATATATGTATATGTTTTGAGAAATGTTACAAATAATAAAATACGTCGAGTAACTACCTACATGACCCCTACTTCTATCTATCGTGGGTAGCAGAGTTCCTGGTATACCTCTAGAACCATATGCTCTACCTAACGCTAAGTCTTAAGTATTAACAATAAACAAATTTTATTATGTTTCTGAACAAAAAAGGTAACCGTATTGCCTCGAACGTTCAGGTTGGCTCGCAATGATAAGGCTTTAAGAATAACGATTTTCACTGCACAGAGGCTGCGTGCGGAGGCGACACAGCTGTTCTTACTAATATCTGGCCGCAGACACAAACCCAATATACGTAAAAGTTTCGGCGAGGAGCTACATTATTTATTCAGGGGCCCGCCCTGCTTTTCTGTGACTTGTAAAAGCTTAAGTGCGCGTTATTACATTAAGGATGTCTCAGCACTGGGATGAGGAACCACTTGATCTATTGTTTCAATTAAGCAGTTTTTGTATGCCGTATGGTGACGATAGGGCAGAATAAAAATGTCACTGTCCCAAATTCCTCAGGCGATTGACGATTAAAACAGTGATGAGGAATGGGCAGCAGCGTTCCTCTTATATCATACATACAAACATAAAACACGCCTATATCCCCGAAGGGAAGGAAAGCTGTGGTGAATTAGCACCAGCAATAAAGTAAGGTCCCATGTAATAGGTGGTGAGCCTCCTCTTAAACCACATAGCAATATACTGCGAATTATGTGTACGATAAACACACGATAGACCCGGTGCATTGAACAATCAATCAACTTTATTGCTTAAACTTATTAAGGAACTTTTTTAGAGAAAACTAATACTACCCTCTTAATCAATATATTCTACAATTTGGCTACCCATCGACATATCCATATCTTTCGTCGCGCCCTATCTTTTTACTGTGGCAACGGTGCCGTTATATCGTGAATATGACCCGGCTGTAATATCACCCATAAAAGGCTATACATTTAGACACGCAACGTGCATTATCGAGGCCATTCCGCTAACGTTATGAGAGCTAAAAGAATTTCCTTAATATCTTCACTCTCATGAGGTGCATGATTCATTACTGCATTAGGTGAGTAGGGAAATTAAGACGCTTTATGGCGAGAAGTTATGTTTCTGCGGAACGACAAGCATGGTAAAGCACGGAATGAGTATTCAAGAAATTTTGATAGTGTTTTCGAGGTAAAACCATTTGTGTTGGCGTAGAAATGGTTATAAGAAGGACTGAGATGCATGTGTCTAAGCGAGCGATTAACATCCATATATTTTATACGTATCATGCTTATTTATCTCCGAAACAGTAGGCGGTCGTCATTACTATAGAAACCCTTAGTTTCGACACCCGCGGGGGAGATTGACATGGTGACAATTATTGTATTCTGCCCTGCCACCACACGGTAATATACAAAGAACATTCCATGAGAGAAAAAGGAAAAAAAATCAAACTAAAATGCGTAGGGGCTAAATAAAATATGATGGGAGCAGAATAAATACAGCCAATAGGAAAAGACTCAGTTGGAATTTAATAGGTAATAATATCAGTATAGAAAAATACATAAATATGTTGTTGTTAGAAACATATTTATGTATTTTATAATGTTGAAAGACTAATAATACCTACTTGATTACTCAACATGTTATTAAATACTCAGCATGTTTTATCTTGTTTTCTTGAAAATATAGCTATTGGATGAAAGGTTACTTATCTTAGATAATTCCCAATGGTAGATGTAGCGCCAGCCAGTAAGAATAAAGAAAACTATCGTAATATTTGCTGCCCTATTTATAAAACATTGAATTTCTTCTAAGTTGTAAAAGGCCTTTTAGTTTTCCAATAGTAACTATTGCCAATATCCCACAGGACCTGTACCTGATTGATCGAGGTAGCAAACAGTGAAATATTAGAACAGTTTATTAGTTCTAGACACTATATGACAGGATTAGTAACTGAGGGACGATGATTAATTTTCAATAGAAACGCGCAACATGTTGAAAGCCATTTGTTACTCGAACCTCGAGGAATTGAAATGCAAAGTTCTTAGGCTCGGGTTTCCATTTAGATACATTGACGGCCGCCTTGGTCGAATGCTCAGATCGCTGGGTATTGGCCAAGAGGTCCCGGGTTCGAATCCTGGCAGGGGCAAACTTTGTCATGACCACAAATGTTTGTTCCCGAGTCATGATTGTGTATATGTTTATGTAATATATTTTTAACATTTAAGTCCATAATTATATTAAAAATATGTCCGTCATCTAGTATCCATAACACAAGTGCTTAGGCTACTTACTTTGGGCTAGACGATAGGTGTGAGTGTTGTAATATCCAGTTCCGTGTTTCGAAAGGCACGTTTATCGGCTTACTTACCCATAACAGTTAAGATAAACTTTCGATATTGATAAGCTTCAAAACATTATTTGTACCTGAAACGATTAAAAAGAAACCATTAGAATAATAATTTATTATTTGCCTGCGTAATCTAACTGACAGGCGAATCGATTTACGCTTTAGAACAAAATTACGTAATACAATTATAGGGCTCAATAACAATAGAAACTTCTTCTTAATTAATTAAGATAAGCTGCCTACAAAGAACTAATGAATACCTCTTATTATTTCTGAGAGTTCGTAAGGGAAAACCAATAAAATTTGGTTTCATCGGAGCTAGTTCAGCGTTAATTAATAGTTTCGTCTAAATAGATCGCTGCTTTCGATTTGCGAGCCAGTCGACATAAACCACAGATTAAATAAACGGCTGGCTCTAGTTACCTCTACGAAGGTTGTTTATTGGAGAGTCCTGTCAATAATTCTATTCAAAATTGATTCGCCAGTAGGTACATCGGCAAAACTACGATTCTTTCTTAGCATTTATTATATTTTCGAGATGAAATATAATAATTATTTCCTTCTTATTATTGTTCATTTCCTTCTGTGCTGACGGCCGGTTTGGTCAAATGTTCAGATTGCAGGCCAGGACCATGAGGTCCCAGGTTCAAATACGGGTACCTAAGGGAAAATATCTGTGATGAACGCAGACATTTGTTCTTGAGTCATTGTTGTTTATGTGGTATATTACAAAAGTTTATATATAAATAAGATAAGTGTAATGTATATTAAGATTGATTCAGGGGTGCACAGTGCACCCTTAAGGGGGTACACATCTCTAAGTGCACACGGGTATGCGACCCCGGATTCCCGAGCTACTACGACTTTTTTCCCAAAGATCCTCTCCGAGTCAGTAGTATCCTAATTGTCCCTTTCCTACCCAAAATTCCACGTCCTTTTCATATTTAGACCTTATCCTACCCTGTCTCCTCTTTTCCCTTCCATTCCGCCAATCCAGGGTCTGCCGTGCCTGTGGATGCGTGGCTAGGGGCGAGCCTAGTCTCAAGCGTGCCTAAGCCCTGGGAGCAGGCGAACCCAGAAAAAGGCTAGCCTTACCCTGGCATGCGGGGCTCTGCCAGGGCCGACAAACTTTTCCCTAGCTTCTCGTGGGGACGCAATGGAATTTCGTAAAATTATCCATAAAAATGGCGGCGATGTGGTTCGCCACCCATCACGTCACGGACCTCGCGGGGGCGGAAAGTGGTTCACGGAGAGCCGCTTTGCTACGTTGAATGTTAGAGGAGGAATGCAAGGTAAGATAGATGAAGTATGCGAGATTATGAATAAAAGGCATATTGATGTGTTGTGTTTGAATGAGACGAAAAGGAAAAGTAGTGACACCGCCGAACATGGCCCTTATACAGCATACTGGTCTGGAGTTCCCGGATCCAGCAGAGGCAAACAGGGCGTTGGGGTCCTACTTTCCAATAGAATGGCAGAGTGTGTGACTGAACATAAGTGCGTGAGTCCCAGGCTCCTCTGGCTTAGGTTGAAGGTTGGGCTTACTCGAATCTTCATCCTCGGTGTATATGCACCTACAGATTTAGGTTCGAGTAGGTCCAAAACAGACCTTACAAGTCAGGAGGAGTTCTGGGATAGCATGAGAGATTGCCTGAAACAGTGCAAGGAGAATGAGAGAATTATAATGTTAGGTGATTTTAACGGATGGGTAGGAATAAAGCGAGATGGATATGAAAAGGTATTAGGTAAATTTGGGGATGAAAGAGTTAATGAGAATGGGAAAAGCTTGTTAGATGTGTGTTTGGAATGGAACCTCTTAGTGACAAATACGATGTTTGCCCACAAGAGGATCCATATGTATACAAGAGAGGATGAGTACTCGAAAAGTATGATTGATTTTGTGATTGTGGATGAAAGATTGAGAAGCAAGGTTCAGGATACAAGGGTGTTCCGAGGTAGCGGTCTTTACTCAGACCACTTCCTGGTAGTTAGCCGAATAAGTGGTCTGTTTAAACGATGGCGGCACCGTACCACGGCCCCTATAAGTATCCTGGAAAGGATAAAAGTAGAAAATTTGCAAGAGGTGCATGAGGAATATGTGCGAAAGTTGAATGAAAGGTTAATTGAATCTGACGTAGATTCAGTAGCTGAGATAGAAGACATATGGAAGGTTTTTAAAGATGACGTTGTAAATGTAGCTACTGAAGTATGCGGTGTGGCGAAAAGAGGGAAAGGAAAGAGACAGAAGAGTGAATGGATGGATGGAGAAGTACAGAAGGTAGCGAAAGATAAGAAGAAAGCTTGGCAAGATTGGTTAGCAAAGAGAGCTGACCAAAGGATATGTAAGGTGACAATGGCGGATGTAGACGAAGCGAAAAAGAAATATAAAAGATTGAATTTGTTAGTGAAGAGTGTAGTGAATAGAAAGAAAGATGAACGAAAAGATGAGTTTGATAGAAAAATCTCTGACAATTTCCAAAATAACATTAAAGTTTTTTGGAAATCTGTACGGACAGCTCGAGGAAAGAGCGCAAACTCGGAGTTGATACGAGTCAGAGACAAGGATGGAAGTGTTTTGAATGGCGAAGAAAGAGTGCTGAATAGGTGGAAGGAATATTTCGAGAGTTTATTTGAAAGGTCAGATGATATAGTCCAGTCCCAGGCTAATCATGTGGAAGAAAATTTGAATGAGAATGAAATAAGTATGCATGAGATTGTGCAAACATTGAAAGGTATGAGAGCAGGAAAGGCAGCAGGGTGTGATAGGATATCGGTTGAGATGCTGAGGGCTGGTGAGGATACCATTGCTAAGCAGCTGCACCGCCTTTTGAACCTTTGTTGGGTAAGTGGCCAAGTACCAAAAGACTGGCGTAAAGCCGTCATTGTGCCACTGTACAAAGGTAAAGGGTCGCAGCTGGAATGCAAAAATTACCGTGGTATTAGCCTTCTCAGTGTTGTCGGCAAATTGTATGCAAAGATTCTGATTGAAAGGATTATGAAAGAGACTAATGATAGAATATGGGACGTGCAAGCAGGATTTCGGAAGGGAATGGGATGTACGGATCAAGTCTTTTCTCTACGATGCATTACTCAGAAATCTCTGGCTAAAAGCCAACGAGTATATTGCGCTTTCGTAGACTTAGAAAAGGCTTATGACCGAGTGGTGAGGAATGAACTGTGGTCGATTTTGTCGATGTATGGGGTGAACAGCAGTCTGATACAGGCGTTGAAATCTCTTTATGAGGATTCGAACGCTTGTGTTAGGATAAATGGCGCATACACAGAGTCGTTTCGCATCGGTACAGGTGTGAGACAAGGATGTGTAGCGTCACCATGGCTGTTCAACTTATACATGGATAATTGTCTGACGAGACTAAAAGAATTTGATTGTGGATTACGAATGAACGAGTTACTTATCAAATGTCTGCTGTACGCTGATGACCAGGTTATATTAGCATCATCAGAAACAGATTTGCAGGAGATGGTAACAGTTATGCATGAAGCTTTGACAGAGAAAGGTATGAAAGTAAATGTAAGCAAGACAAAGGTTATGGTTTTTGAAAGGGATGAACAAATGACGAAGTGTGAAATTAAGATTGCGGGTGAGAATGTTGAACAAGTGAAAGAGTTTGTATATTTAGGATCTGTATTTACGAGAGATGGAAAGTGTGATAGTGATATTGAAAAGCGGGTGAAAGCTGGGAATATGGTAAACGGGGCTTTGCACACTTTTATGAACAGCCAAAGCGTGTCCTGAAAGGCTCGTATGGCTGTTCATAACGGAGTGCTGGTTCCGACATTAATGTATGGAAGCGAAAGTTGGGTATGGGAGAAGAAGCATGAAAGTAGAATAAATGCAGTAGAAATGAGAGCGTTGAGGAGCATGGCTGGAGTAAGGCTGAGCGACCGATTGTATAACAGTGTGATAAGAGAAAGGTGTGGTTTGAAAGAAGATGTAATGACAAGGATTGAGAAAGGGATGCTCGCATGGTTTGGTCACGTCGAAAGAATGGATGAAAGGAGAATGACAAAAAGGATTTACATGGCGAAAGTGAATGGAGAAATGGCAAGGGGAAGGCCTAGGCGGATCTTTCATAATCAAATTGAAAGTCTATTGAAAAAGGGCCAGGTCAAGAGTACCCGAAACCGACGGGCATGCATGAAGAGATTGATGAGATTGGATGAAGCGAAAGAAGTATGTAAGGATCGTAGCAAGTGGAAGGAAGTGATCTCTGCCTATCCCTGTGGGAGAAGGGCGTGACGTATGTATGTATGTATGTGTATATTAAGAATTTTGGATTATTAGATGAAAGGTATGAGTACAAGAAATATTTATTACTTATATTTATTTATTTGTGTGTACCTATTAAAATATTTTATTATTATAAATTAATCACAAATCTTCATCACCTTGTTCAGGGCCTAACAAAATCTTTTAGCTTTTTTCAAAATTAATTTAATACAAATATCCTGCTGATATTTTAGAAGGTTTTATAATATAAATATTCTTACAAACCTGATTGAGCTTCGGTCATTCGGTAGCGTTTTAGTATATTAATTATGCTTCAGCGCAAACGCTGGCATAATATGTAAATAACTTCGTTTAAGAAATGAATTTTGTTAACCGTGTGGTGACGGCAGAGTAGAATACAATTGTCACCACCCCAAGTCTCTCCCGTGGGTGTCGTACAAGGCGACTAAGGATAAATCAGTGATGAGGAATGGGCAGCAGCGTTCCTCTTATACCATCTAGCTATGTACCTACTGCGACTTTTGTGCCCGATAAATGACAATAGGCTCGCCACCTATTACATGGGACCTAACATAACTGGCGAAACGTGGGTGCTAGTTCACCTCTGCCTACCCCTTCGGGGATATAGGCGTGATTTATGTATGTATGTATTTTGTTATTTTCAACTCGTCGGGCTGACCTTTCCAGTTCTATTTGTATGTCACTTGCCCGATCCACAAATATATTGCTGGGTCGCAACTAAATTCGAAACTGGAAGTGTTGCATATATACTAATTTGTAAGTTTTTCATTTACGTCAGCAAAGTTTATAGCAGTAACAAAATTAGGTCGTAAACTTGACCACTGCTACGTAATATAAGTCGTGTTTGGAGAGCTTAAATAAGGTGGAATTGGAGAGAGAAGGTGAGATGAGAATGAGGTTTATCTCATTTCTTCTCCCAGTCTATCTGGGGTCGGCGCAGTATGTTTGCTCTTCTATTCATATCGGTCAGCCGTCATCAAGCCATCTACTCCCTTTTGATTCATATCATCCATCACACCGATGAATGAATGTATAGAAAAGAGACGATACGGACCATGTCGAGAGATCGATGAACGGAGAGAGTGATTGGAATGACAACATTCCAATCCATACTGCTCAAAGTTTATACTGCTTCAAGTCAACTGCTTAGGTTTTACAGCCGGCTGCCTGCCTGACACCAACCCTCTTTGGGTATGCTGTTGTTGGTGGTTTGCGGTCCACCATTCGGGTGCCCCAAGGTGCTTATTGGTCTACACCGGGCAATCTCCCTTAGTTGACTTTTACGACACCCACGGGATGAGACGGGGCTGGCCTATTCTACGTTATTTTTTCGCTCCCAGGCCAGCATAGAAGACTGAGATTCATCTCATTTACGTATTACGAAATGAGGCGTGACGGAGGGATTAAGTTATAAATGAGTGTAGAAGAGGAAGGTTTTGGAAGTAGCTCTATTGGCAGACAAGATAAGAGGAAATCGTTTGGCTTGGTATGGGTATGTTGTGTGAAGAAACGAAATGCATGTGACTCAGTGAATAATGAACATTAATGTTGAGGGATGGAAATGAAGAGGAACACCGCAGAAGAGATGGATGGATAACGTGAGAAATGACATGAAACTGGATGGAGGGAATCAGGAGATCACAGCTAACAGGACTGAATGAAAGAAAAAACCAGCAAGTAGATGATGAAATAAAATAAATTTGGACGTATTATATAACCAAACGTTGTTTCTTTGTAAATAAATGAGTAAGGCCCTTAACTTTGCGTCTCGTATCTGCCGGTGCGGCATCCTGAAACCGTGTTTTAGATTTCTCGAGTTTTCTTTGAGTAGGAGTCACCGACATTACGCCACTCTCAAATAAATACAGATATTAATATTACAAAGAGTACCTATTCCAACAAAGTCCACAGCGCTGGAATGCAGTTGAGCCACCGCTGCTATTCAGAGTTAAGCCTCTCACAGACAGACGCGGTCAGCGGTGGCGGTAGCGGTGGCGGGCAGTTGTAACGTAGGTACTCGTAACATAAGGACATTATTCAAACCGGTCAACGTTTGTTCGGGTTCGCCACCGCCACCATCCCGCCGCCGATACCGCCTCCGCTGACCGCGTCTGTCTGTGAGAGGTTTGAAACTTTCCAGGAAACATTCAAAGAAGATTTTTGAACGCCCAACGCAAGCAAAAGTGAGCATCAGTTAGCTATTTAACAGCCTGCAGGAGTTTAAGGCTTTTCGGATTGAAACTTTAAAGCGAAGCACGGAATTTAAGCTAATTACCGTTTTTATCTAACACTCGCATGCAGGAAGTTTGCTGTCTTTATAATTAGCTATTAGCTTATCGCTCTATAATTATCTTATCGATTCGGAATTCAACAAGTTAAATTCAACAAAGGTGGAGAATTTGTAAAATATTTATGTATATTACGTTGCAGTGTTCATGTTGAAATATTTCACATTCCATGTGACTGTAGTTATCAAAATAAGTACATCATTGTGATTTTTTGTCAAAGGTAGTCTGGGAGACTTTTTTAATGAGTCTTTTGCTTTCTTTTGAGTTGTGCTAGTAAATTCCGAAGCATTGCTATGTATGATTCAGTAGCATTGCCACGATTGTAGCCTCGCTGCAGTCGTAGATCGCTACGCCGTAGCAGGAGCGTAGTCTACTTTGTAGCGCTGTTGAAACAAGGTAATGTGGCATTATAGCGAGTCTGTAGTTCGCTGGTACAACGTTGTAGTGTTATTGGCAGGCTTTGACTTCGCTACGGCAAAAAGATTTTTATATAATTGTAGCTTCGGGCTATTAGGCCCTATGGCCTATTTAATTACACCTTAGATACATTTTATAGACTTAACACATAGAATGTGCTTAAATGCTAATGGAATTATCCAGTTCCCGACTGGCGGAAATTACGTGAACTATAACTAATTTGGTTCAGTGTGTAGGTTAGTTACTGCGGAGAACACACCACGATCCGATTGCGATTACGTTCCGATTTGTGCCCCAGGATCAATCGGAAGACAGGACACCGTTAACTAAGAGCTAACCGATAGACTAATCGATTTGATTGATAATCGCAACTGAAAACAACGGCAGCACGGTCGTTATTCATTAACCGTAAGTTAACATACATAAGTTCACAGAGATTAAATCCACATTTCCCATAATAATAATTATAATATACGTCTTATTACTTTCTATCAGGCACGTAAACCACAATTTAAGAAACACTCTGCTGGCCATTTATCAAAACTATTTTAACCTTTTTAATCACCTTAAATTTCGAAAATGTTCAACAGAGTGAAGATTTGGGAATTTTTTTGACAGTTTCGTTAGTGTTAAATCATATTTTCATTTTAGAAAAACAAATCGGCACAACCTGAATCGAATAATTTCATTTCAAATGCGGCTGGTTACGCAAATATACAAGTGAAAATTAACATTGATTATGCAAAGAGAACCTATTCATTAAAACAAAGCCCGAAGCAATTCGTAAAAGTAAAAAGATAAAGACCTAATCTAAAAATAGGAACATTAAGGTTTTTATAATTAAAACCTAAAGCTTTATCCTTTACATTTGAACGGAATGTAAAGGATTAAGTATTAGAGCATTACTTTCGCGGAGACTTGAATCTAAGTGAATACGGTAAGCCATTTTGTTTTCGTTGCGTAAAAGCTTCTTATTATTTGCATGTCTTACTGCCGCACTCAGAGACATCAAATACCTTTAATGAGTATTTAATGTCAAAAAATTTCATTCAAATCTAGACCATAGACTTGGCAAGAATAACGACTAGTTTTGAATTGTCATTTTTTAACGTTAAGTACTCATTAAAGTTAATTGACGTCTCTGAGTGCGGCAGTTAATGGTTATTAGGAATAATTTCTTTCTTTGAGTAATATTTTTTGTTGTCTCTAAAGACTTAACCTAAATTGTTTAATAATAGACGTCCGTCCGCAGTGTTTTTATGTCGACGATTTGCTTTCTTTTTTGTGATAGTAGATTGAAAAGCTACCGCACTGCTAAATATTATTTGATCATTGTTCGTGCATATTGCAGACTCTCACTGGCGGTTATTAAAACCGCAAAACTAGATGAATTTGAAAACCGAGTTGAAATAAAACAACTTTTACGGCTTTCACTAGCGTATATTTTGTATTTTTGCTATTAATTAACTAGACATGTGGTTATAGTATTATGCCGTATAGTGACGGCAGGGAAGAATACAATTGTCACCACCCCAGTCTCTCTTGTGGGTGTCATACAAGGCGAATAAGAAGAGTTATAATATAACAAGGAATGGGCACCAGCTTTAGGTACCTTGTGCATCATCTAGCTTTTTTACTGCGTTAAATTTCTCGGTGAATGACAATAGGCTTTTATATACCTGAAATAAACTGGCAAAACGCAGATATTAAAACACCTCTGCCTACCTCTATTATATAATATTATGCGAAATTGATTAAATTTTTTTTAACATTTATTTATAATGTGTTTAAGTGTGTTTAATGTGTTTTATTTATAGTGTGTTGTCAGAATAATGTGTTCTGCTTTTATTTATCTACAACATTTATTTGAAAAAGTTGTCATTTTGTGGTAATCGAATGTCATGTTGACTGTACTACACAGCAGAACGGTGTAAAAAGGAACAATTTTATTTTTTCCAGCATGTATGCTTATCCAAAACATAAATCACTGCGAATTACAAATACGACTTGCCGCTCACGACAGGAAAAAAATGTTTTGCATTCCAGACAATTTGTATTACGATTGCGGTTACTTACATACAATTTTGTGTGTTCAAATTTTTTTCTGTGACTGTGTTAATTCTGTAATATAATTAAAAACTAGGTGAACCGTTACTACTCCAGCACGTCTCCTAGACATGGTGTCACATTGGGTGTATTCTCTACACCTTCCCAAAAACCATTTAATATTGTATATTTATATGAACTTAACCACACAAATATTTCTAAGTATGTTTTCTTTTCAACTAATTCAATTTAGGACGCGATCCATTCAAAACTCTTAGAATTACATTGAACTGCCTCTTAGGTATGCCATTTGTTGATGGTTTTCCTCCCACTATTATATTACTATGCCCCAAGGCGCTTATTGATTACACCAGGCAATTACCATTGCTTAAATCTTACGACACTCCTGGTAATAAGTTAGGGCCGTACAAATATTCTTAGTTATTTTTTCGCATCACAGAAGGAGGGATAGACAGTATACTCTGTACATTGATAGCCAATCGTTTAATAACAAAAACCTATCGCGTAACAGTATCAAAGTTACAATCACTGCTTCCGAACACAATCGCCAAGAAATCAAAATAATAATGCCCCGGTCACAGTCACATGAGCCGCCCCAAGGCCGAAGAAAGAAAGTTTCCGCTACATTTGTGTTGCCCTCGAATGAAAATGAACTCTATAATAACACGAGCAAAGTAAAAGTCTTTAATGTCACGCCGATCACGAATGTCGAACTTTTGTACCGTTTTTACGTTACCTTGAGGCTTGCTATAGAATTACGCGAGTAAATTGTTCTATAATATTCGGTGCCTGGATCGCAATCTTTTGTTTTGGCCTAAGATTTGACCGATATATTGACGATGATGTTACTGAACTAATTAGATTACAATGCTTGGCTATGTTGTAACTTTCGATGGGAAAATTAAAATCGATCAACATGTTGTGAAATCTGGAAAATAATAAAGAAATGTAGCACACTATACTTTAAAGTTTGAAATTAGAACAACACCAATGAAATATAATGATGTGTGAATGAATATTGCTCCACAGTGAATTGAAATTCAATAAATACAAGAAATTATAAAAAATGTAAACAATACCACTCAAAATTCTAATGAATTTGCATTGTAAAAACTGCTCAGTTGTATATATTTTATGTTATGGCCTAATTATAATTATTTTTTTAGGTTAATATTGAAATCAATATATCACATTAAATGACACTAAATTATTGATAAAAACCAGACACCTATAAAAACACTAATTGTCAAGCTATTGTTAAACAGTGTACAGATTACTAGGATATTCAGAAGTTGTATGCTAGTAATGGAACACTGAGGTAATAAGTATAATATTTTAAAATTGGACTATACTTTTCCCTTTTTCCAAATTGCCAAAAAGCTAATAGTAACGCCGACCCCTACGTAAAAATTCCCATCGCATCGTTTCCGTTATTTATTGGTTTCACTAGAGAGCCTGCATACATTCATTTCGGGCATGAGCTTGCAGTATTTTGTAAATAAGTAACGCAATGTCCGATGGGTCGTTCGTCTTGAGCCGACGTCGAAATTCCCACTACATTTCCTGTTCACAGATTTTCTAAGCAGCGGAACAAAAACGCGTCCTTTTCTTTCTTTAATTACCGTTTTTTGAGAGCACAAAAGATTTTGTTTCGTTGATTTCTGTAGGGGCCTTTGAGGCTCTAAGTCTAATTAATTAAGCGTATAAGGATTGGTTCCTTATTTATACATTATAAAGAAGAAAGAAAGGAAACATTTATTAACCTCACAGACAGATTGAGATACTATTCAATTCATTACAACATAAAACATAAAAATAAAATGCAATAATAATCCAATGGTTAATGGCGTGCGAGGTCAAAGGGTCCCTAGTCTCAACAGTACACTACTGTGACAATGTTCGCTAGGTTAGACACCTACCACTGCCACAAAACAACACAACTAAATTCAACATAAAGGACGTCATCACCTTCAACGCCAACAATAGGCTATTAAATCCCATCAGTGAAATCAACCGAATAAAGGAAGAAATCGAGGAGTTAGTTTTGGTCACTTAAAACCTAGGGGAGACCGGGGATAGCTGATTGCAGACGCTGTATATAACAATTAAAATCTCAAGCCATGACAACAATAAAGCAGTCACAATGACATCTAATGAAGGAAAATACGAGTTGAATGGCACAAGCAGCAAAGTTGAACTTAACCTAAGTTATATACCTTGGAAGGACGAGAGTGATCAAAGTGTAAGATTCTGTTCAGTAACAATGTATTCTCCACCTAAACGTGCTGATCACAAAGTGTGCAGTTAAGGGCCGATTTCACCGTCTCTCATAAAAACTGAGTTTAATATAACTTGGTTTTGAATAATGCAAAGTATGTAGCGGAACTCAGTTTAGAGCATAAACGGAGTTCAACTTCAATTGATCTGAACTTGAAATCGACCCTAAGACAGCACAATGGTTGACTTTTTTATATAAAGATGTATAGTTTACATTAAAATTCATTCCTAATATTAACACTAAGCACGTTTGAATAGTGTTGAAATTTAAATTGAACTCATTGTAATAAATCATGTCCTACTAAAACATAATACGACCTGGGGGCCTACCCCCTAACTCGATTGCTAAAGCAAAATCTATAGTTTATGACGTCGTGCTGTCGTTTCGCACCAAATTCACCTTAACTATCAGCGATAGCTTTGAACGAATGATCACCAAATGATTTTGTATGAATTCGGAAGAATATCCGTACCGTCAAAAAATTCAAGATGTTTGCTGGCTAAATTGATAGCCGTAAGCAATGCATTGCTTTAAAGCTATCATCAGCAATCGAGTTAGGCGGTAAGCCCCCTGAGCTGAGCTCGTAAATTAGCCTAGTGGAATTTGAATAATACAGTGCAATACACCAATGCGTTGGTTAGCTCCGTTTTGTCATAACTTTAAACGAGGCTTTAGGCTTTAAACGAGCGTCACATTGTTTGCAGAACTAGGAAGTGTGAAGTTTTCGCTGACAATCTAAACGGTAGCTGTTACCTCTTTTTATCAGTAGTACCATTGACCACTTTGTACAACTTTGTATTTTGCTGTCTTAAATCCTTAATCTCAGTTGAGCACATATCAGTAGTCTAGGTATTCAATGGAAATTATAATTTGATTATTCGTTTGGATTTAAAATTTAAATTTCTTCTACTGGTAGACAGTTATTCATCTTCAATCCATATTGTCAACATGCCTAAAAATTAATGTAGTAAATCAATAAGGTTCTAGCTATGCAGTTCTCGGTATAATTATAGTAATGGAAAACAACACAGACATAACTAGTAAAATGTCTATTAAAAAAACTACAGTCTTATTACTTTTTTGGATTGAAATTTAATATCTTAATCAATTGTAACCGATTAGCTATCTTTAATCCGTATTATTGCCATTCAAATTACTCGATCCTATATTTATATAATAGCAGTTTTTGTATTATTGTGCTGATAACATAAACTGCTTTATATCTGTGCCATTATTCTTATGATAGGTGATAGCATACAATGAAGATATTTGCCGACCCAAACTTCTACACGAGCGGAAATCAAAGAGTAAGATTAATGTTACCAAGTAAGTAAAGGTGCTATCATGGTCCAAGTTGGCCAAACTTTTGTCGGTCGACGCATAATTTATTTCTTTTCCGATAACTTTCTATTGCTAATTCCTTTGGGAATATGTGGGAAAAATAATTTACAGCTGGATGATTGCCCCAGGGATGCGGGAGGCTGTCTTGATAAAGCGGAATAGCCACAAATAGGGCTCCAGGCGATAATAAGCTTAGTGCTGAATTGATAGGGTATATATTCTTAATTAGGTTTGTTGAACGAAGATTGACCTGGTGAACCCACCCATAGAACGGTCAGATATTAATGTGGTGGCATTAATATTGACAAAGGACAAGGGCGAAAATGGGACGCTACAAAATTTTACCACGAAGTTTCTACTGTCACGATACTAAATTTCTACCCCCCTTAGACACGAATACAAAAACAGTTTTTAACAATTATTATAGTAAATCACCGAAAACACTAGATGCTTTATAAAAACCATTAATGCTATAAGTTTCTTGTTTCTTGTGGAAGAATGGGCCATAGACTCTTACAGGAGCACAGTGCGAAGTAGATAGTATCGACTTAAGATGCAAAAGGAAATAACCACGTAGCGCAAAGGCTGGAGGCCAAAAGTAACATGCATACATATTTTGCGTCATTTCCCCTAAGGGGTAGGCTGTATTAAAGTCGCCAGCGTATGTTAAGTGTCATGTAATATGAAGCAAGCCTATTACCATCGCCATTTGTTCACTACAGGCTAAAGTGGGTACTCGACTATAAATGTTGTCCTTCCATTCGACCAGCGGTCTTTACTCTTCAGAAGGTAGATCGATCGTTGCTGAACGATCAATTGAAACCGCTTGCATTCAACACTCGATCAAGCTTCTATAATAGAGAACGCATCAAAACATGAGCCCTAGTGATGAGTACGTCAAATGACTGGCGAAAAAGTATATTGACAGATAGGACCAAGAAGACAATTGTATTCTACTCTGCCTTGTGATAGAGTAGAATGCAAATTGTCACCACCTCAAATCTCTCCAGTGGGTGTCGTACAAGGCGACTAAGGATAAATCAGTAATGAGGACTGGGCAGCAGCGTTCCTCTTATACCACCTAGCAATGTACTACGACTTTCTGCCCGATAAATGGCAGTAGGCTCGCGAGCTAACATAATTCTCGAAACGTGGGTGCTAGTTTACCTCCACCTACCTCTTCGGGGATATAGACGCGATTTATGTATGTATGTAGGTACTTAGGAGACAGGCATCACGCATAATACAATTGTACACAAACCATTTTTGTGATTCTCCACAAAGTTCTTCTGGATTGAAGTCAAGCCGCTCTCAAAGCATACCCCAGACCCGCCTAATTGCTCTTTGCATTCAGCACCTGCCACAGTTTCGTGTATCAAAGAGGCGTGTGCTTTACCCCCTTCAGGTAAAGAGCATACTATCTCAATGATTGTAGGCTACTAGATACCACGTTTCAATTAGAGGTTACCAATCGCATGACCAATTTAGTTGAAGCCGAAATAAAACCATTAATAGCAGTTTGAGTATGACAGTGCCGTTTCAATGTAATGAACACTTTGAATCGAAATTAAAATGCTACTGTATAGTTAAAATGACAACTTGATACTTTTTCCACGAAAAATCATAATATAAAATTGAACAATACATTTTCGATTACATTGGATTGTCCGATTTTTAAGTTGTTTTTATTGTCTTACTTAAAGGTTGAAGATGGAAAAAAGAGGTTTAATTTTTTTTTGTAAAATAATTATAATTCACATAATATAGCTTATTAAAAATGACAACGACACAGCTCAAAAATACATAGAAACACATCAGGACAATAATTTTTTGAAATTTTCCAAACCTCTTTTTCTTTACAACATATATCTTTGAGCTACATATTTATATTATATATGAGCCTAAGAAAGTTTTACGTTCACAACTTTGTTTCAGAGTTAGCGTTTATGGGCGCCATAAAATTCGTTTAATTAAGCAAATAATATCCTACCACGCAACGGGTTAACTAAATTTGATTAAGATTAAAACTTTACGTTATTAAACTGGAAATAGCGGCGGGGACCGCAATTTAATAAGCAGTTAATAATCTCTTCGCGAATTGTAATTGAAAAATGTCTGCGAGAAAGTGAATTATTAGAATACGCTATTGTAATGTATCATAGTGATTAAAGTTTCATTTACTCAGGTTGAATTCATAATTCGTAAATTCAAATTTCTCTAATGGTTTTCTACCCTCGTTATGAAGGAAATTTCAATATTGGTTCACAAAAGTCACGTCTTAATTTTGTATATATTTATCCTGCAAGAAAAATTCACACAATTTACTGATCGGGGTTATATGGAAATAAAATGTGCTAAATTTAGCAACATTTATATCGTAGCACACTGCAGATTGCCATTCCGTTAAATCCGATTCAATTATGAATTCAAATCAGATGTGCCAGGAAAGTTTGTGTAAAATCCAATATTGGTTCATTAGGAGTGTGTACAAAATTAGACAGACCCAGTCACTTTTGTTCTATTAGTGGCGAATGTTAATATTTATTCGCGGTACCCCAGTAATTAATTCGTAAATAATTGCCCCGACATTTGGTTCGTGATTTTCATGGCCACAAACAGCATGGCGCTATTCTTGCGGCAATTTGAAGTTTGCGTAACATGCCGCGTGTAATTACATAAACACGCCTGTCCTTCTGAAAATTTAGAACTGATAGGCTAAAGAAATTCATCGTCATCTGCCGGCTTATTCGTCGCATGCTAGTTAGGCACCTTTCTCACCGGCAGAGGAGAAAGGAGCATAACTAGCATGTAGGATGCGAAATCTGCCTATCTTTCGAGAGTAACTAGACTTGATTTATTTCTTTACCAATATTGTCTAAATTATAGAACTAGTAAGTAAATTAACCCTGGTGTGATCACCGCAGGGTAGACACCTCTGAGGGCTTATCTATTCGAACGAATAAAAAACAAAAGTAAGAAACTGACGTATGTTTTCTATGTAATAAATCAGTTTCATACAATTTGTATCCGATAGATTGGCCACTTGGCTAGGGGGGCAAGATGGTCAAATGCGTCGAGGTCGACCTAGAAAGAGGTGAAGATCTGGGGCCTTACCACCAACTCTAAACGCGACTCAATTCCCATTGTTAAAGTGAGACAACGCTTTAAGGCGAGTAGAGCTGCGTCCTGTTTTGTCACCCGCGTTTGGATCGCACGAATACTTCATGGTACGGCCCCTGGAGGCATACTGCAAGACATGAACGGAATTGGCTCGGGATCGCTCAAGATGGACGACTGCGGGGAAGGCTTTTGCCCAGCAGTGGGATCTTTCAGGATAAAAACCCGATTGTTCGGGAGATTTTGAAGTAAAGGGTATGATTACATAAAATAATGTCATTTAATTGTATTATCAAAACTGTGATTTTGAATGAGGAACCATTAATTTCCTGGAAATATTGGCATATTGATGCGTGGGAATGTTGGCCTATTCAGGCGACATATTATGCAGAGGCCGCTCGGACGATATTGTAAATTAACAAAGGTATTCGGTTGTCGGTCAATCGAAACAGGACACTGATTTAAATCGCACATGGCTGTTCAATATTTGAATTTTTGGTCCATTCGCGGGCAGATACGTAACCACACATCTGATTATATAATTTGAACTTTAGTCTCATAGCATTGCACTTGCCTAGACAACACAAGTCTCAAGTACGAGGAATGTTTCGCTTAGAAGCGAGCTTAGTTATTTGGCACGTGGTTCATATTAAGTTTGTCTTCTGGAGTGTAATGTTCATAAGTGTAGTGGAAGCTAACATAAGTTTGTACCTTTGACAAAACAAAATTAAAAATCTAACTTCATAATAGGCTTATAGGAACGTTCGGGTGAAGATGGGATATTCCCGAACGTTAGCTTCTACAGGGGTATTCGGGATATGATCAAGAAAAGTAGTTTCCCAATTGAAATATTGCAGTAAAAACTATATTTTTGTTAATGTTCAAGCAGCAAAATGGTGTAGTGGCTAGATCGATGGCGCTGTGGCTAGCTCGATGGCGCTGTGGCTAGCTCGATGGCGCTGTGGCTAGCTCGATGGCGCTGTGGCTAGCTCGATGGCGCTGTGGCTAGCTCGATAACGCAGTGGCTAGCGCAATTGCGCAACGGTTAGTGTGCTCTGTCCCAGATAGGATACGCATAGCAGTGTCAGGTCAGTTATTGAATATATCTCAAATAATATAAATATCAAAAATAATATATCATCGAGTTCCCCCGTGCGTATTATGTCATTAATACCCACCAATATGGACTGTTGGGCTATATGACCCAGGCCCAATCTCCCTTTATTTTACTTTCCATATGGAAGGATTGTGTCCCAGCAGTAGGGATTTTAAACGGCTGGTTGATTATATATATGAATTTGTGACATACGGAAACTATACAGAACATTTAAAAACCTAAAAGCAACATATCAGTGTGGTTATTGCCACACATAAGTTACATCGTATTATATCAAAATATATAACACAACTCTTTAATACCTAATGAAACGCAGGATGTTGTTCCGTCACAGTAAAATAAAAGATAAATAGGGATATGCTCCTGACATCTTGCTTGTTATGGACACTTCGACATTCCAGATCCCAAAGGGATTGACTACAACATAGCGGTATCATGTTCTGCTAATGCGCGCTATGAATTAAATATAACTCACAGAAGGATAACGATATCTTATCAAAACAATTCGACGATGTTACGAAAGTATTTTTGTTTTAACATGACCCGTGTTTTACTGGATAAACAACTTTGTTTCGAAACTATAAGAGTTTTATAAAGGCATTATGACTTATTCAGTCTATATCCCCGACGTGGTAGGCAGAGGAACACCCACGTTTCGTCAATTAGGTTAGGTCCTATGTATTAGGCGGTGGGCATGTAATAGGTATTTATCAGGCACGGAAATCGCAGTTCATTGCTAGGTGGCATAAGAGGAACGCTGCTTCCCATTACTCATTGCTTAGTCGCCTTTTACGATACCCACGACAGAGATGGGAGTGGTGACAATTGAATTCTGCTCTGTCGTCATCACACGGCACGGATTATTAGTGCTACACATTTGAAACTACGTTTACGGAAGAGTTACGTTCATTCCACGCTGGCCTGAAAGCGACAAAACTTGGGTCGTAAAAGTAAGCTAAGAAAGATCACCCGATGTTCCTATCAAAATATTCTTGTTGACATTTGATCATCATTATAGATTACTATTTTTATTTTTATTTGAAACCAAGCAAAGCAACTAAGAAAGCACTATTTTTTTAATCTTAAAAAAATAGTGCTAAAAATAATGTGGTTAGAAAAAGTAAGAAAACACCACTCTGCTATAATTTTCAATCTGTACGAATTGCAGAGGAGCGTTTTTCGCATCAAGAACATAATTTTTCGTTTTTTTTCTAATCACTATATTATTTGCATCCTTATAGCCTTATAAATATATTGTTTGTAATATAGTGGAAGCGTTCCTTAAGCCCCGTGAATAATCAAGACATTATGTCACAGAAATCCAACTCTACTCCTGGGGATAAATTTAACACAACATTATAAACCTTCGTACGCTCGACGATCGACTGGCTGTTGCTAAATTTAAATCATCCCTTATCCCTTCTCTGACGTAGACAGATCCAGGGTATATCAAAATTATGCGTAAGTATGTATACGTCACGTACGTCATGATTTATCGTTGGAAGAAAAAACTGCGGCGAACATCATAAATATTAAATACGAGACGGTTTCCGCACCCTGTTTAAAATACTTGTACTCTGATATCAGTGATGGCAGTATTTTTATATGCACTTTATATATCAAAAGACTTTTATCATATATTTCTTCGTTTATGTTTTTATATCGTACACCTATATTTCCTTTGACCATCTTCCGTCTACCTTGTTCGTGTGCAAAATAAACGATTTCATTTCTTTTATTTATTATAATTATTTGTATATTTAAAATCTTACATCATAAATTTAATATGTACATATTTTCATGTAATGCATGCAATGCGCGTTTCTTTGTCATTATTTTCACAATATACCAATTTAAAATTCTTTACTTGCTGTAAAAAAATTGACTAAACGTTGTACAAAATGTTGAAGAGCTCTGGATTTTGTGCAATAAACAAATAAAAATTTACAATTAAACTTTCTTTATGTTTATTCACCCCTAATACATGCACCATCTAAACATATAACCATAGCTTTCTCACGTAGGCCGAGATCACTTCTTTCTACTTGCTCCGATCCTTGCAAACTTCTCTGGCTTCGACTAATCTCATCAATCTCCTCATTCTTACCGGTTTCGGATGCTATTGACTAGGTACTTTTGTAATAGACTTGCAGTTTAATTACGTATTAAATATAATGGGACAGCAGGTTCTAGGAAAACATTTAATAGAAATATTCTCCTAGAACCTGCTGTCCCATTTCTCAATACACGCCTAAAATATAAGCTCTTTTTCACCATCTCCTTTTAATGATTTGTTTCAAAGACCACCATTTCTATGATAAAATTAAATAATAATTAACGCTAGCATGTTGTCTTGTACATAAATAGACAAGACAATACAAGAAATCGTGTGACTCAACGTTAATTTCATTTAATCGCTGAACCCATTTCCAGAGGAGCTCGCTAGCGCAGTGGCACAGCAGCGGTCATTGGATGGGTGACCAAAAATTTATTATCTCGAGTTCCTCCGTGCTTTGGAAGGCACGTTAAGCCGTTGGTCCCGGCTGCATTTCCAGACGTTAGCACCCACCAACCCGCACTGGGCCAGCGTGGTGGGTTATGGCCCAGTCTCCCTATATACTTCCATCCATAGGGAAGGCCCGTGCCCCAGCAGTGGGGACATTAAAGGGCTGGTGATGATGCTGAACCCATTGTAATTACAAAACCACTGCAGTTACAAAAACATTACTTGTTATGGTCTTAAAGAAGTAAACGCATTATTTTTAGTACTCTCACTGAGCATCTAGCCTAATATATAATAATAATATTCAGAATACAAACTCCAAGATACATACGAGATTATTCAAACTGGTTTAAGAAGATAACGCGTGAACTCTGCCCTTTGTGCCCATAGACCCGAACCTAGCTCGCATATATAAATAGAAGCTGATTCTATTATAGTCAGCTTGGTACAGTGAGCAGCACATTAAGCCGCCACACGCTTTCGAACTTTCTCAATCGATTTTGGAGATTACGTCAAATAAGTTAAGACTGGAATTAATTTGGAGAGGTTTCAGATATTTACAATGTGATGCTATTGAGTGTACTTACGGTACTTACATAAAATTTAATTACATTAGTTGACCTATATCTCTGTCCAACTTTGATTTTACAACTTATTTACAAGAGGCTTGGAAATTCGAAATCGTAACTTTAGTAAAGAGGTGGTATAATCAACGAAATAGTTTGTAATATCGATAGCAATGTAACGTGTTGATTAAAATTACAGAACTTTCTAATGAAATGGGACGGCAGTAGGTAGTCGAGATTCGTATCTCATTGGGGTACAATAGAAACAACAGTACTATTTGTATTAGAAACTAAGCTATCTTGGGTACGGACGTGATAATTCTCATTCTACTAACTATTATTAAATATTGATAACTATTCGAAATGAACATCAACAATGCAAGGTTAACAATTGAAAACTCAAAGTCTCACTCTACTGGATTAACAAGTGGGATTATACGGTGATTTGTATAAATCGCAGTTACAACCGCAATAGAGTTCTCAACGCTTAATTAACTTTTTATCTATTAATATAAGGAAGAAGAGGTGTACCATACAACGTAGCAAAACCCTAAAAAATAAAGGTGGTGGATGGCAATTATATTGGAATTTACATACATTTTAGTTTTTATATATTGCATTCTACAGGCCCGATCTTCCATGTTGGCCTGGGAGCTAAAAAATAACGTAGAATTGGCCAGTCACGACACATCCCACATGGGTGTCGTAAAAGTCGACTAAGGGAGATTGCCCGGTGTAGGCCAATAAGCACCTTGGGGCACCCGAATGGTGGAGGGCAAACCACCAACAAAGCATACCCAAAGAGGGTTGGTGTCAGGCAGGCGGCCGGCTGTAAAACCTAAGCCAAAATCGTGAGCAGTATGGATTGGAATGTTGTCATTCCAATCACTCTCTCCGTTTATCGGTCTCTCAACATGGTCCGTTCCGTCTCTTTTCTATACATTCATTCATCACTAGCACCTTTACGGTGCGATGGATGATATGAATCAAAAGGGAGTGGATGGCTTAATGACGTACGCGTCTGACCGATATGAATGGAAGAGGAAACATACTGCGCCGACCCCAGGTAGACTGGGAACAGGGCAGGGAGAAGAAAATTCTACAGGCCCGATATTTTTTATTGTTATTTTTATCGTAAATCTAAAAAAACACTTACTTATTTACTTACTGAAGAATTTAGGACTAAATTAGTTACTAAATTTAATCAAAGTGTATGTAACATAGCACACAAAAATTTTGTTAAAATTCCGTACGGATAGCGTCTTGTCTGTTTGGGCGGTGTATTGCAAACATAAAAGTGGAAGTGTACGCCGTGTGGCCAAGCTATTATCTAATAGACACCTGCACTCGACTGCAGCTATTCTAGAATATTCTAGCTGTACACTGCAGCGGTAATATCACTAGCCACAGACTTGGAGTAAAATAAGGCAATTTTGATACACTGGCTATCTCTGGTACAATGTGATACTATCGGAAATGGAGAATTTTACCATTGTATCTAAAGTTTAATGAACCGTTCTACATCTCACTATATGGCTTAAATGCTTATGTTTCAGGTTCTAGATGTGTTCAATGCAGAACAGTAGATCTTAAGCATATTATTGTTTTACTGGCAGCACTTTGTTGGTTTTTTAATATTATATTATCTATTCGATTTTAATTTTAACATTATATAAATGTTAGAAAAATTAGTACAAAGATTTTGGTGGTTAGAAATTATAAAGCAAACCCAAGCTTAACCGAACGCACGGTATTTGTAAAAATATCTGCAACGTGAAGTGTAAAGAAGAATTTCGGCAAGTTAATTAGAGCCTTGGTTGGCCGAGCGGTCAGGCACCTGCCCGGATTAGCAGCGGACGCGGGTACGATTCCCGCATCAAGACCATAATTTTTCGAAATTCGTTTTCTAACCACCAAAATCTTTGTATTATATTATCACAAATACATACATACATACATACATAAATCACGCCTATATCCCCGAAGGGGTAGGCAGAGGTGAACTAGCACCCACGTTGTATGTTGGGTCCCATGTAATAGGTGGCGAGCCTATTGCCGTTTATCGGGTACAAAAGTCGCAGTCCCTTGCAAGGTGGTATAAGAGGAACGCTGCTGCCCATTCCTCATCACTTATTTATCCTTAGTCGCCTTGTACGACACCCACGGGAGAGATTTGGGGTGGTGACAATTGTATTCTATTCTGCCTTCACCACGCGGCATATTATCATAAAATACAGTATACTACTAGGTATTTTATGAAAGGAAAGCCGTAACCCGTTACTCATCGATGTCTTAACCCTTGGCGCCTTATACAACACCCGCGGGAGAGAATGGGGAAGATGATAATTGTATTCTGCTCTGCCGTCACCACACGGCAATATTTTTGATCACCCATCTAATTAACAGCCTGTGATTATTTTGTGTAATTGCGTTCCGGGCACTCTTACTTCCGCCTTGTAACACATGTAAAGGGAAACAATTGAAACTATATCAACAAGATATCAATCACGAAAATAGCGGTGAATACGACACAATATCCTTTAACCAAAACTACCCGAATCACGCCACATTTCGTGACGGCAATTTTTTTAATTATCGTATTGTCACATCGATGGAACGCCTCCTAATGAAGTACTATCTTCGCTTTCGTGACGGAAGTGGGGTCGAACTAATGTTATTACGTAAACGGTGGCAATGAGTATAGCCTCTACTAATAGCATTACATTCCGTTTCGCTTTTGTTTTCAATGTTTCAATCAGTAAAAATGTTTCTTTGTGATCCAGCCCGGCTAGCATGACCGCCGGAACACAATATGATATTGCCATTTATCACTTTAAACTGTCAAAAATAATTGGATATTTGACAGCTTCAAGCGATAAATGCCTATAATCATAAAGCCTATATGGCTATTATCATATCGTGTTTCCGTGGTCATGCTAGCCGGGCTGAAACATGAAAGCATGCTTCTCTGCCCCTTGGTTTACTCCGTAGATTTTGACAAACTCTTTGTTAACTACTAGCGATTAGATTATGTTGGTGGCACTGTAAAACTTGACATATTTGAGGGCTTTCCGCGATAACAATTGTAACACATTACCTTTTTTATCTATCCATCTGCCATAGTTTTTCAAACTCAGACATATTTATATAATTCACGCCTATATGCCCGACGGGGTTGGCAGAGGTGAATAGCATCCACGTTTCGCCAATTATATTAGGTCCCATAGAAGGCGAGTCTACTGCCGTCTATCGAATACATAATTCGTAGTAGATTACTAGGTGCAGGGTGGTGTAAGAAGAACGCTGCACCCTGATTACTCATTGCAGTCCTTACACTTACGACTGGTCCCAATATTAAAGCAACAGTTGAAGTAGACGTACTACAGCTTCGTTGCTTAGCAACTTCAGTTATTTTGCGTAATATAACAACAAAATTCCAGACAACCTAAACTTTAGTAAGCTTACTTATAAATTGCAGATAGAATATTTGGACCGGCAGTTAGTGACCTTGTATGACACTGCGGGAGCGATGGGGGTGGTGACCATTGTATTCTGCTATGCCGTCACCACACACACTGTCACGGCGATTTCCCAAACTCATGCTTCTCAATTACGTGTAGTGTATGAAAATAAGTTAGTGTTGTCCACAAAAGCCCATTGTGCCTTGGTATAGTATCGCTCACTTACCTTGAGCACGCACCGCATGTCACGCAGTCGTTAATATTAATTTGGGAGCATAATAAGCTGACAGTTTTTCACCAACAGGAAAAATTACTTCACAAATCGCGCTTAACTTTCGGTGTAGACGGTTTTAAATCTTAATATAACTGCAATAAAGTTAAATGTAGCTAAACGCAACTTAATTGGTTTTGTTTCTAGGCGGGGTGAAAAGAAACATGTTTATGGTGTGGCACTAAGGCACATGAGTAGATAAACCGAACAGAGTAAAAGATTCCTATGACCGCCGTCGCACTAACCCTGAGATTATGCAACTGGCTGTGCGTCATAAACCGGTTTTTTTCAGTCTTGCCGCGTGCACGACAGCGGCCAGTGGTAACGCACACATGCCGCGCGTGCTTGTTGTAGTGCAACCGATTTGCGCGGTTGTATGAAGGTTATTCTCTGTTCCGTTTATTTACTCATTTAACCAAGGAGTCTCTGTTATCTATGGAGGGTTGGCACAGGTGGCCCAACACAATGCGAACCTTTTCCATAGTGCTTATAACTAGGTGCGCGTCGCTTAGGGGACAATTTTGCGTTATCAGTATTGCAGTATGTGCTTCCTGCTTCGCCCGCCTTAAATTTACACGGTAAACGACCGCTTGGCGAAATAGCTTCGATTCTGTACCAGAAGCTTTTATTTCTATGTTTTTACTTGCTCATAAATTACAGCGAAGAACTTAATTATTAAACGTAAAATAACAATAATGCAATTGTTTTAGATAATAAAATAAAAACTTAATTAGGAATGCCGTGTGATGAATACAGCAGAATACAATCGTCACCACACCAAGCTTCTCCCGCGGGTGTCCTACAAGGCGACTAGGGTTAAAACAGTGATGAGGAATGGGCAGCCAGCGTCCCTATTGTACCACCTAGCAAGATACTACGACGCATCAAGGCCATAATTTTTCGAAATTCTTTTTCTAACCACCAAAATCTTTCTAAGATACTACGATTTAGGTGCCCGGTAAATGGCTAAAGGCTTGCCACATACAACATGGGACCGAAAGTGTTGGGTATAATCATGTTAATTTCTTGAAAAAAATTAAAAAAACACAAACACTAATTATGTTTTTGCCATCCTTGACCGAGTTCCACGTGCTCATTCAGAGGTGTTGCCCAAGGGCAGTCGGCTATAAATCAAGGTTCGGTAATAATTGACCTAAATGCGAAATAGTCAGTTATATCTACGGCTTTTAATCTTTAATGCTTTGCATATTAGCCTCATTGTACCACACAAGATTGACTGATACAATCGATACTAATATTTTAAAGCTGAAGAGTTTGTTTGGTTGGTTTGTTAAACGCGCTAATCTCAGTAACTACTGGTTCAAATTTAAAAATTATTTTTGTGTTGGATAGTCCATTTATTGCGGAAGGCTATAGGCTATATAACAACCGACATTAACGCGAGCAAAGCCGCGGGCGACCACTAGTAATTTAATAAATTGGAGCTTGATCACTATTCTGTGACGGCAGTTTAGGAAATACTATTGACACCACTCTCAATCTCCCAGTCGGGTGTGACACCTTAAAGAAAATTAAGGGTTTATGCTGCATACGTATATATACGATGTGCCTTTTAATATACATAAAATACAAAAATAAAAATGTGCAATAATTACCCAATTTTTCTAAACCACTGATCGTTTTTAGTTTCTAAAACGGATCATATATTTATATACATCTTTCTACATGCTGCTAGTTTTAAATGCTGGAAAATGCGTAGATAAGGAAACATAATCAAAATTGCTTACATTTTTACAAAGAAACTTTTTTCCAGCTTTTAAATAGTGTTCAAATAAAAATCGTATCACAATTTTATTGTTTACATTTTGTCTCTTGCCTCATAATGGCTGGAGTATTTTGTGTAAATTAAACGAACAAAAGATAGTTTATGTTGCTCGAGCTAACACGAGGCAAGTAATTCCGCTGCGACATCCGATTTGGATTAAGACAGAATAGTTTATTACAATTAGCTTCCTTAATACAACGTAGTACAACGAATTAACATTATATTTTAATGTGATGACGCTATTACATAAAATTCGATCATACTAAGACTAGGGTGTTTATTATCCATTCCATCCACGAGCTACGCAACCAAAAAAATATTGTTATTCAGTTGGAGTGGTGGTAAAATGATGCTGTATTTATTGTGGTCTTAGCGACCGGGTTGATGAAAAATAAATAGGTTCGCAAATTCCGTGGCCGGAACTGAGGAATTACGTCGGGAGTTTTTTTTGACGTACGCCATTTCTGACGACCGTTCCATAGAACAGACAAAATAATGTTTTAAATTGTTTCTATAGACTTCAGGAGAACATTAAAAATAATAAAAACTTATAAATCATAGGGGCTAGCTTCCGTCGCATTAACAAACAGGATAAAAAAATAGAAAACAAATCTCGAATCAAAATTAAATAACATGCAAAACGTACCTACATACAATTATATCACACCTCTTTCCCCTAGCCCTCGACTTTATCGATAAAATTGTCTTGGAGTACAATGACTCATTTTATGCCCTTGTTATACAATCTACTATTTGAGTGCTATTTACAAACAACCTCATTCTAACATTGAATTGGCACTGTCACATATGCATACTGAAATATTAACATCAAACAAAAAGAATTTTCATTTGTAAAGCACCTATACTACCTATCTCTAAAAACAACAATGCGAAAACGCTTACTCGGACGTGAAAAGCAAGAATGCCATAGCATTGGATCTGAATCGTAAATAGCGGCACTACAGGTGCACTTTATCCTAACATTTGGACCCGAGTTCGGATTACTGACCGAAATTGGAACAGAGCACGGAAAAAGCTGACTGGGTGAATTCGCTAACAGGTAGTACTTTTAACTTTTCAACTACACGCCGTATAGTGAATCCATTGATGTTACCATTGTATAGAAAGTTGTGCTATTGTAAATTTTGTGGTCTAAGCAAAGTGGAGTGATTTTTTTTTTCAGTATCAATAATAATTCTTCTTCTTCCTGCCCTATTCCCAGCTTATCTGGGGTCAAAAAGTATGTTTCCTCTTCCATTCATATCGGTTAGATGTCAACAATCGATCCACTCTCTTTTGATTCATATTATCATGCATGACAACGGAAAGGATCTAGTGATGAATGAATGTATAGAAAAGTATTGGAAGGGACGAACGAAGAGTAATTGAGATGACAATATTCTAATCCATACTGCTCAAGGTTTTTGCGTAGGTTTTACAGCGGGCCGCCTGCCTGACACCAACTCTCTATAAGTATGCTGTTGTTGGTAATTCCGTCATCAATGTTGGCTTAATACTCACTGGTCCGCCAATATACCACGGAGGGAAAGTTATGCCAAAAAAGGGAGTGTATGGCTTGATGACGTATGAGCGATATGAATGGAAAAGGATATCGCCGGCCCCAGATAGCCTGGAAACAGGGCAGGGAGAGGAAGAAGGAATGTTATGCCGATAAAAATATTTTGTGTCTGATTCTAACGAACGTGCATTGTGATTTTTTTTTATTCTGTCATCAATTAAGGCTTATTACTCACTGTTACGCCAATAATATATTATCTTTCCATACCAATTATATACAGTTGCAAATATTTTGTGATTCATCCTAAGAATCATTCGTCTGTTTGTTGCCTGCTAAATGATGCGCAATTTATAAGTATTGTGGACACTACAATACTTTAGCAATGCTCTCGTTAATTTAGTATCAAAATGTATCTATTTTACCACCTAGTGCCTACTGCGATTTAGATGCCCGATATGGCAATAGGCTCACCCCTATTACATGTGACTGGAAATATGTAGTTGGCGAAACGTGGGTACTAATACTAATGGGATCCCTACTCCTTTAGGGATATGGGAGTGGTTATTGAACAGGTTTGTACGTACTTACGAATATTGAAGGGGATCCTTATTATCTGAGGGAAAATAGAATTTAAATTCTGTAGTTACAGCTGCTTCCGGGAGCGTATAAAATATTCAGACTCGTTACAACTAACGTAATGAAGGAGATTGCTTATGGGGGATTACTTGTGTCATGTGATGCGCGAACTTTTTAATCGGGTTCCGGATATATGCCTCTGTACTGTTTAATTAATATTTATTTATTTACTAGATAGTTGCGCAAGTTAAATTACATACATTATGAACATGACACGCTTAAATTTAAATTAATTTGTTAGTGATGATTACGAAGAATGAAATGAAGAATTATAATAGAATGATATGAAGCTTGCTAGCAGGCTTGGCCTGCGATTGCGTAGACTAAAAAATGGTGGCTAAGACCGGTCAGT
This sequence comes from Cataclysta lemnata, assembly GCA_963931975.1. Classification (NCBI taxonomy): domain Eukaryota; kingdom Metazoa; phylum Arthropoda; class Insecta; order Lepidoptera; family Crambidae; genus Cataclysta; species Cataclysta lemnata. The sequence continues at coordinate 7,037,850 of OZ008342.1, forward strand.
GGATGGGTGACCAAAAATTTATTATCTCGAGCTCCTTCGTGTTTCGGTAGGCACGTTAAGCCGTTGGTCCCGGCTGCATCTGCAGTCGTTAATACCAATCAACCCGCACTGGGCCAGCGTGGTGGGCTATGGCCCAATCTCCCTATATTCGTCAATCCCTAGGGAAGGCCCTTGCCCCAGCAGTAAAGGGCAGGTGATGATGATGAGTGATGACAGTGGAGATTTTATTTTAATTTTTCTTTCAATATTCATTTATATATTTAAGTATTTGAGCTGTGCCGTTTTTTTTTATTAAAGGAACGATGTGTTGTTGCGGGAATTCAGCTATACCTACGACCCACGAGCACAATGCTTGTCCGCATAATGAAACCGGGAGAAGAATCCCAAAAATGTTTTCATTGTCATCCCAAAAGGGATTAAATGTTTTTAATTCAAAGGTGGGGAACCCACAGACCGACCACGAGGGCCGGATGCTAACACGTTTTGGGAAAGCAAAGTGACGTCGTTGTCGGTAATTTTTTTTATATTATTTTAAATAAATGAATATTTCTTACACTCGGAAGTAATATCTAGTAAGTAGCAGAGGCACTTCTGTTATGGATACCTGTTGCAGACAATTTTTTAATTTAGGTACATAATAATTATTAGTATTAATATTTGTGTTAAATTAAATAAAAATGTAATGTAGGTATACGACTATGACTCGAGAACAAATATCTGTGCTCATCACAAAGATTTGTCCCTATCAGAATTTGAACTCCGTGACCTCTTACCTGATGAGCCTCTTTCTTATCGTACCATTTAACCGAACCGACATTTTTTAAGCATACTTTTATATTTTATGATGAAAACGTACTTAATATTCATTAACATTATGTTGATATAAAAAGCAAATTATTAATTAATGAAAAGTAAAAATCCACAAAAGGTATTTGGAAGCCTCCTTTTAGATAGGTAGGTATAGGAAAGAATGCCAAGGTAGAGGTAGGATTAGTCACAAATGTATTCTACTCTGTTGAGACTATAAGATATTTTCCTAAATCTCATTTGTCATAATAATATTATTACACGTTCAGGTTGAACATTAAAAAGCCTAATGAGGCTTATTCTTTTAACATAACTTTCTATAGTTAAACCTCTTCCGTGACGTCAATAATGAGCGCGTGTATGTATACGTGCGTGTTAACATAACATCGTTATAACTGAACATGAGTATTTTTATTTCTTTATCCGCATCAGTCACCGGTTTTGGTTCGTACTGTAATTATGCGATCCGGGGTTATTACGAAAATATTCGTGGCGTTCCCAGGGTCGGTGTCGAGTGTACTAATAACAAGATTATGTGGGAACTCCACTCCGAAATTAGGCGCCTCTCCTTCGGGTGTTTTGATTAAATCGTGCAACTGTAAGGTAACCTACTGCCAAAGTAATCAGGCGCGCGTTTCAGTTGCCCCTGCTTGAATAATCACTCTGAAGCAACCGCGTTGTTTGTCAAAACACATGTCATATTGAAATTAAGATTAAAAGGTCTTCCATGCTGACCAGCCCGGCTAGCATGACCAAGGAAACACGATATGATAAACTCATTTATCGCGTTGAACTGTCAAAAATCTATGGAGTTTTGACAGTTCAACGTGATAAATGGCTCTATCATAACATCGTGTATCGGTAGTCATTCTAGGCGGGCTGGTGGCTAAAAAAAAAGTCAAAGTCGACTGAGGTAGATTACCGCGTATAGACCAAAAAGTACCTTGGGTAATCGATTGGTGAAGGGCAAACCACCAAAATCAGCATACCCAAAGAAACTTGGTGTCAGGCAGGCTAAAATCAAAACCATGGCAGTATAGATTTGAATGGTGTCATCCCAATCACTCTCTCCGTTCATCGGTCTCTCGACATGGTCCTTTGAATTACTTTTCTATTTATTCATTACTAGCACGTTATTATGGATGATATGAATGAAAAGGCAGTGGATGTCCAACCCCAGATAATTATCTGCATCCTAATTTTTAGGCAAGTTTCCCATTTATTTTAATTTTGGTTAAACAGCGGTCGATAATATAAAATACAGGCACCCAAGCATTGCCTGAAAATAAGACACGAAAAAAAAAAGGAAGGAAGACAATAAATTATACATACATACATAAATCACGCCTATATCCCCGAAGGGGTTGGCAGAGGTGAACTAGCACCCGCGTTTCGCGAATTATGTTAGGTCCCATGTAATAGGTGGCGAGCCTATTGCCATTTATCGGGCACAAAAGTCGCAGTACATTGCTAGGTGGTATAAGAGGAACGCTGCTGCCCATTCCTAATCACTGATTTATCCTTAGTCGCCTTGTACCACACCCACGGGAGAGATTTGGGGTGGTGACAATTGTATTCTACTCTGCCGTCACCACACGGCGGTAAATAAATTATGTGATATTAATTATAATTAGCCATGGACTCCAATATAATTTAAGCAAATTAATTTATATGGAACCCAGCAATCTCTGCAGTGTAGGGTTCGGTAATGAAATTGGAACAAATTTCACATGAAAAACGAAATCAATGCAACATAGTAATTTCCTTTTCATTATCGTAATGAACGGACTGGACGTCTGCTTCGTGGCTGCCAATTCGCTTTACAGTGTTGAATGATTTTCATTTTTATTTTATGTTAAAATTTTATTAATTCCTATACATTTATTCCGATTTTGTTACGTCTTCGGCATAAGGCTTTTCGCTAACAATACTTCATTCGCCTGTTCCCAGTTATTGGGGGTCGGCGCAGTCAGTTTTATACTTCCATGCATCTTGGTGCCGTGTGGTGACGGCAGAGTAGAATACAATTGTCACCACCCCAAATCTCTCCCGTGGGTGTCGTACAAGGCGACTAAGGATAAATCAGTGATGGGGAATGGGCAGTAGCGTTCCTATTATACCACCTAGCAATGTACCTACTGTGACTTCTGTGCCCGATAAATGGCAATAGGCTCGCCACCTATTACATGGGACCTAACATAATTGGCGAAACGCGGGTGCTAGTTCACCTCTGCCTACCCCTTCGGGGATATAGGCGTGATTTATGTATGTATGTATGTATGTATGTATGCATCTCGGTTAGCTGTCATAAAATCGTCGACTCTCTTGTCATTCGTAATAATAATGTTATCATTTATAATGCAGTCCGTCCATTTTTGGTAAGGTCTTCCTGTTGCCCTACAGCCACTAACAACCATTCGCATTACTCTTTGCTCGCATGCTTGTCGTCTCTTCTGAGCCGCCTTACTATAATTTGATCTTCGCCTGACATAAAATTTGAGAATCCCAGCTTTAGTCCATTTTAACTGGCACTCTATGTTCCAATGAAGACAAAAATGAACTGTCACAGAATATGAATAGGTACATCAAAAAATACAAAATATAATTTTTCATTGTTAAACCAACGACAATTGTTACGTCAGGTAATACATTGAGGCATGAAGAAGAAGTTGTACAGTCTGACTTGCAGCTTATAGTACTTTGCCGATAGGCAGTGCTTCTGACCGTTCCACTAAACCAATCGTCAATAATATTTTTGAGCGCACGATATTAAACTATATCTCCTTTTTCATAAAACTTAAATTAAATCAGCGTTCGTTCTATGAATATTTCGCTAATAACTTAAAGTAATCCGACCTTTGTTAATTGTCTAACAAAATCACTTAAAATTTGAAACAACTTAGTTGTATTCCGTGAATTTCTGTCTTATAAAACGAAGAGTACTTATCTTCTTCAAGTGCTTTGCTAAATATACAATTAAATTTTAAATTCATGAAATATCTTTTGAAAATAACTTAAGTAATAATAGCAATCAGAATTAACGAAAATTGTCAAATCCAAATTAAATAGTAATGGCTCAATAAAATACATTTGCCTACAAATTCAGTAGAACTAGTTTTGAATCTCTGCTTTTAAACAAAACAAATTCACGGATCTCTTCGCAGCGTAGACACAGTTGGACAGAAAGAGACGAAGGTGCTAAGTTAAAGCGGTGTCTAAAAATCGATTTAGTTATTATAAATATGAAATGCTTGGTTCTTTGATAATTAATAAAAGAGATTAAGAGATAACCGTCAGTTTTTGATAATTCTACCATATGATAAAATGTCAAAAACAGACGGTCAAAGAATAATCGCCTGTTTAAGTGTTGGTGAACTTCAGTCTTAATTTTTATGGTTGGAAACTTTTTTCATTTATGCAAAATCCCCTAACTCTGTCCGGTTCGGTAATTCGGTTAAAAAAAAGGACGATGGTTCTGCTTGCCGCTTTCCACGTGTATTTCAAATTTTTTTGTACAAACAATTGGAGTTTCAAAAAACCGCGCACACAGGACATAAAATGACTTCGGAAAAGATAGTACGACCATAATTTCTGTTTGCGACCGCCAATATTTTAGATAAAAAAGTTTAAAATAGAAACGTTATACGCCAGCGCCGATATTCGCAATACCTATGAAAAGTGGTGCTTTGTGTGCAGTTGAATAAATTCCAAGGAAATGGAGATATTGTAAAGGTGAGGAGAATCGATGCAATCCCCGGGGACGCGTATCCGGAGCATTGGAGTTAACACGGATCCCGACACAATTTTTTGCGGCATGGGTTCAACAATAGTAGATTTTATACCAAGGGCCATAAAAAAAGTATGTCTCAGATCGCAAGTTTTTGATATATATGCGATCTGAGGCTTTATTTTTTAACGCCTGAGGTAAGATCATAGTTTGACCCCTGACCACTTCCTGATATCAGTTATTGATGACAGTGACAGTGGTAAAACTTTGAGTAATTTATGACAGTAATTCATAATTAGTATCATACTACAGCATTGCGATATTTCTGTCACAAAACGACGTAAGAATTCAGCTAAGTATGTTAGCCCTTAGTTTCTTCTTAAGATTAAAATTCCAATTTTCACACAGACAAACTTGCCAATAATGTCTATAGTAATGGCACGAGTAAGATTGATTAAGATTTATTTTATGATACCGTCAATATATTCAAAAGAGATTCCTAGGAACATTCTAATCAAATCTGAACTTTATATCGCGATGTCTCTAAATAGCCATTACATTTCGTCGTTAGAGCAAACCGCGGATTAATTTAACAACAGCGATAACTTCAATCAAGTTCAAATAGTGAAACTTGAATGAGAAAATGCAAATCTAACGACGTCGGAATAAAGCTTTAATTTAAAAGCGCTTCGCGGGAGACTACATTTCTGATTTTTTTTATAAAATATTCGACAACTTATTAAATTGTGTCAGTGCAAAAAGAGTCTAAGGTCCGCTTAACATAAGAATTATTATTGTTTGAAGAGCATTCGAAATCTCGACATTGTTACCTACAGAAATTAGGCTTCAGTCGAATTTATCTTTGTTAAAGCAATCTCCGATTCTTGGACAAATTCCTCATGGAGTAGACGGTTAACTTTGCTAATTTGTTGCTAGTTCGGGTATCTAAATGACAAAGTATCGTGTGAAGTGTGCGATATATAGCTAAAATAAGATACCACAAGTTAGAGAACAATGGTAGTGCCAATTGTTAGTTCAACGGGAATTCGGAATTAATTTCAGATAGGTACGCTTCAGCGCTATGTAGGTATTCAAATTTAAGTAAATATATGAAAATCAGATTAGCTTTGATTATCTTTAGATTGATAACTTTCTCTCTTGGCTGATAACTTCACACGTGACATTATAATAGTAGCTACCTAAATTAATAGTCATTATAAATCTTAAAATACACTTTCTATAAATTTTATTTCAATTATTTTTATAGGAATTAAAGGTTCTAATGTACGAGTTTATACACACGTCATGTTAGAAACATTATTGCAAAGGAAAATAGTTCAGAAAAATTTCGTGAAAGAAAGTTATAGCCTGCACCAAAATTGTTCTGTCCAAACAGTTCAGGAGGCTTACCACCATCTTTTTAAAAGCGATTGTTATTCCTGTCCTTTGAGTGTAGGCTCCTAAACTGCATCGTTTTAATTCGTACCATCATCTTCTTAAAACGTGTCGCTTAAAAAATCGCTTGAATGACCGAAAGATGCCGCTGGTCTGCATTTGGTCTGTTACAGAGTGAAAGAAACAGCGCTATATAAAAATGACATATAGCTGTCTCAGTTTACTGATGCCGAAGTGCGTTCAAAAACTTTTGCGTATTTCCTTACCGGTAAAAACCGTATTTCTTGAAGAGTCATTTAAACATTTGAAAAAATATACTTTATTGTGTGGAAATTAAGTAATATATATATTATGTATCATGTATTAACAAAAATATATAAAAAGATATTATTATTTCAATATATATTCTTTTTGATAAAATAAATTGAATACGGAATAGTGACTTTGTAAGATGTTCACACCAAATGTTTATCTTGTTTGACGTTGTCATTTTTATGTGTTGACACCGTTGGCACATGAAATTGAGTCGAGTGAGACCCGCGGTGTTTAAAATTAGATTTTTAAGTTTTTCAACTAAATCAAAATAAACCTGACAAAATGTCGTAAGTTATAAGATATTTATCATATTATCCTTAGGCTTAAATTTAATAATTGCTTAAATTATGCTATAAAATATTTATGTAAGCCATGACAAATAAGATGTTTTCTTTCAAGTGGTCTTTCTATCTATACCATTTTTAGTTTGGGGCCTCGTCGCAGAGTCAGTTATACCCAGTAAGAAGCACTTTGGAAGCACTTAGATCAAAATATGTAGATCACTCCCGACGGGTATAACAAAACCTCGCAAGCGATAGAGTTTTCGAAAAGGATGTGGAGTAACATTAGAGAGAAATTAAATGCATACGATGAGGCTTCCAAAGACTCGAAAGGTTAGTGCAAGGCAAGTAAAGTACTAACTGCCGCACTCAGAGACGGCAATTGACGATGATGAGTACCTACTTAATGTCAAAAAATGACAATTCAAAACTAGTCGCTATTCTTGCCGGGTTTAGGGTCTAGATTTCTTTGAAATTTTTTGACATTAGGTATTCATTAAAGTTATTTGACGTCTCTGAGTGCGGCAGTAAGTGTTACATTGAGTTTCGCCAGAGTTCGCTAGCGAGCTCCGTATAACCGGGAGCTCGCTAGCGCAGTGGCATAGCGCGCTTGGCCTGCGATTGCGTAAAAGCAATGTCGCTAAGGCCAGTCATTGGATGGGTGACCAAAAATTTATTATCTCGAGTTCTTCCGGGCTTCGAAAGACACGTTAAGCCGTTGGCCCCGGCTGCATATGCAGTCGTTAATACCCACCAACCTGCACTTGGCCAGCGTGGTGGGTTATGGCCCAATTTCACTATATTTTTCCATCCATAGGGAAGGCCCGTGCCCCAGTAGTGGGGACATTAAAAGGCTGTTTATGATGATGATGGCTCAACATCGAAATCGAATCACAAACCGTACTCAATTTCAGGTTCGGCTCCGGACTGGACTCTTCTGATGGACTCGTATGAAAAACACTACAAAATACCAAATGACGTAGTAGCGGTTTCAAGATCTAGACCGGATATATTAGGTACTTTACTCGAGACTACTCAAGCGTGTACTTCCAGTCGAACTGACCGTATCATGGGAAACGAACATCCCCAAAGACCACGCTATCAAACCAATAAGATTTAACAACTTGTGTTGGTTGGAAGTGACGTCGATGAAAACTTTTGGCTGCGAAATGTCCATAGGTGAAAAAGACTGTTGGTCAAACGTAAAAAGGTAAATCGTCCTGTCGGCGAACAGTCCAATGATGAACCGGCCGTCGGAAAACCGGAGCGGAATCTGTTAAATATCTTAAGTGAATTTATAATTAAAATTAAAAATATCAATGCCAAGCCATTACTATAACAAAACTATTTTATAGAAATTTAGCATTAAGTAATATTTTTAGGGTAACTGGCCCTTTTAGTATAGACAGACATTAAGGGTCTCCCATATGGTGATAAAAAAATATAACCCTGCCTTTATTTATATAAACAATGTAACTGTGATTATTAAATGACTGATCTATAAGAACAATGCTGGAGAGAAAAGACTAACACCCATATGTATAGTCGGTTCTTCGTGATTTCCTCCACTCGGCCTTAGGAGAGAACACCTCAAGTAAGTTTTGACATAACAACTTCTTCCTTGAGGTTGAGTCGAGCGGAGGAAATCTTGAGGAACCAACTGTACCTAAGAGTGTTACAAGTATCATCACTTTTTATTTGATTGATTATTAAAAGTTAATTACTTTGAAGAAAACAATTTTTATTCCTGTAAAATTTTTGAAATAAAAACTAGATTCTACCTAAAAGGCTTTTTATTATATGTATTTTCATACATACATACATAAATCACGCCTATATCCCCGGGGTAGGCAGAGGTGAATTACCACACACTTTTCGCCAAATAAGTTAGGTCCCATGTAATAGGTGGCTAGCCTATTGCCATATATCGGGCACATAAATCGCAGTATATTGCTAGATGGTAAAAGAGGAATGCTGCTGCCCATTACTCATAGCTGTCTTTACCTGCAAATAAAAAGCTAGTAATTTAATGACTATCGTGCGTGTAATATGGTATTAGAAAAGTGAATGAATGGTACAAAGAAAAGGGCGGACATAATATGTGAGGTCACCCCCACACATGTGAACAATTACTAATTCAATTAGTTTAATCTTAAGCTAATCCCCTACCTAAACTCAACAGCAATTATGCAAAAGCAACTATTTAAAACCAATAATATTCTTTTGGAGAAAAATGTAAATTATCATAATATTATGTATTTTAATGGTTCTGAACAGTCGTATTGTACGACACCCACGGGAGAGATGGGGGTGGTGACAATTGTGTGCTGCTCTGCCGTCACCACACGACTATATGTATCTGAGAATACCTAAATGTACCTAATTAAGGAATTTATTCTTGTAGTAGGAAATCTTATCAACAATTTAATTATTTAATAAAATAGATGAAAAATTTGTACTGCAATTTATGTGCCCGATATATGGCAGTAGGCTCGCCACCTGTTACATGGGACCGAACATAATTGGCGAAAAGTGGGTGTTAATTCACCTCTGCCGACCCCTTCGGGGATAAAGGCGTGATTTATGTATGTCTGTATGAAATGAAACACATTCTGACAAAAAGCCGCGCGGTGATGGCAGAGTAGAATACAATAGCCACCACCCCAAATCTGTCCCGCGGGTGTCGTACAAGGCGACTAAGTATAAATCAGTGATGAGGAATGGCCATCGTATATATCTCTTATACCATCAAGCAATGTACTGCGACTTTTGTGCCCGATAAATAGCAATACGCTCGCGACCTATTACATGGGACCTAAACATAATTAGCGAAACGTGGGTGCTAGTTCACCTCTGCCTACCCCTTCGGGGATATAGGCGTGATTTGTGTATGTATGTTAACACAATCTGTAGAAATAATTTTTTCAGTGTAGTGCTCCAGGCAATTCGGAAATTCAGAACACGAGGCTTTGTACACAATAAAATAATATATTTACGAAACGAACTAATAAATAAATCACTCACAATAATATCTATTATTCACTAACTCACTATCTACACTGTATTTGAGACCTAATCCTAAGCCACTTATCACAGTGACTTACAGCGTGGTTAAAACGCTGCACCACTACCTGCACTTGTGCGGTTTGCCTTTTGGCAACTTCCGGGGCATCCAAATGATGACCTTTCGCCATTATTCGCGACCATTTCGTCTCACGGCATCAGAGAACTTCGATGGGTATGTTTTGGAAAGGCAAACATCATCATCATTATATTTCTTTGGGCTTTGGATCTGTCTGCGATCATGAAAATTATAACGACTAGGTAGCAGGCATTCAGCGCCATGAAACTCTTCACCATCATCTGCTTCTTCTAGATCATCATGATCGTAATTTAGTATTACATTCCTCCCTCGAAAGTACGTTCATTACGATCCGGGTACGACTGCCCGGACTATTGACAGTGTCTCCCCCGGGTTTCAATTTATCTGACATTTTTCGATGTCTAGGTGAAACTGATTCATTACCAGCAGTGACTAAACGAGCCTTATACGTCGCATAGACTTCTGGGAGTTTCTCAGGCAGTATGTTTTCGACTTGGAGGCTGAATAAACCGCCGTGCTTATGTCGTTTTCCTTTCAAACAGTCTTCTCCATTACCAAAAACTGTGCATTCTTTGAATGTGGAAGAGAAAACGCTACTACGAGCTTTATCGTGGAGTGCGAGAACCGAAAAGAGATTCTTGGTTTATAGCTGGAACATACCAAACATCTTGTAGGGTTACATACTGGTGATACTGGATTGTTTCCCTTCGAAAACTCTTCACATTATTTTTTCACTTCTCAAACACTGATAATTGTTAATATAAAGATGTTTAATTAATACTTAATAAGCCTCAACATAATTAATTCAATAAAAACATCAAAATTCACTTCAAATTGCACGTTTTACCTACACATTCCTTGTAGAAGACATTTTTAGGTTCCAGAAATGTCACTTTTATTCGATTGCTTAGAATGACAGATCAGCGTGTCAGGTTATGCTATTTACGAAGGTCATGGTATGAATTCTCCATATAAATTGAACGAATGATATAGAGTTTACGATTCAACTCTAAGCTCAATCGCTGTCAAAAGCGGACGTCAAAACAGTGTCACGTAGATAGCGTCGTAGTACGAATTAGCGATTCTACTGAGTTTAGGTCCTAAACTTGATCGCGTTAAGAGATGGTGGTAAGCCTCCTGGACCTTAGGTAATCTTATCTTCGTAACTTTCACACTGATCACATTGTGAAAGCACAATTGAAAATTTTTTTTACAGCCAAACTATTTTCATTCGAACTTTTTGATAATCTATTATTTTAACAAATTAATAATGTGTTACATAATAACGAAGTTATATTATTACGCTTTAGACTATTATTCCGTTCCATAACTATGATACCTTTTTGGTATCGAGACAATTTATCAGATTTATTGAGATTAACATGACGTACGTCGGTCTGATACTAGTGAATCGAATCTTGGATTGTGGGTATTTGTTGCCAAAAATATCCTAATCATGATTAGGGCGCATTTTTCTTGGCTTCCAGCTTGTCTATTGGACTTGCTTACTTATATTATGTTACACACGAATCTCAAAAAGGGAGGAAGATGTGTATAAGCACGCATATTTGGCCAGCAGTTCGAATAATCTGGGACGAGCCTATTGTTATCTATCATGCACATAAATCAATTGTATTAATATTATTACACGGACGCTGCTGCCCCGTTCACTTATTTGTTAGTCTTATGCATAATTTCACCAATGGTTCTTTAATTTAGGGGTCCCTTAATGACAATATACCCTCATAGTTTTTAATGAGACCTGAATAAAAATATCTTGTTTTTACTGTTCTTCAGTATCCACTTAATTTCTTTCGTAAACCAAACAACGTTGCTAGGCCGCTGGGTGGATGAAAAAAAACATGTTATCTCGAGTTCCTCTGCGCTTCGGAAGGCACGTTAAGCCGTTGATCCCGGCTGCGTCTGCAGTCTTTAATACCGACCAATCCGCCACTGGACTATTCTTTCTATACCCTGTCATCCATGGGGATGCCCGTATTTACCCCTAGCAGTAGAAAACATTAAAGACCAATTGCAAATAAAGAAGAAAAAGCTTGCTCTTTAGCTAGCTCTTTTTTAGCTCTAGACTGCAGTGTGAAATTTGACAGTCGTAGTTTGAAATGCAGTACGTCTGCCTAGCTAGAGCTAAACAGAAGACTTTAAATTTAAAAAATTCTACGGTGTATTATGTTTTTCAACTTCTGTGAGGCACTACCAAGCTCTAACCATAATTACTCCCCTCGGGAATATTCATTTGCGTAAGTTCTCAGCGAGTACACAGACTTAGAACACGTAACAGCTGGACATTTCGATGTTATGTTAACTCTCATTTGTATGACCTCAGTGGATAATAGGTAATTATTTGCTTCAAAGTGTAACCCCTTAATCATAAAAACTAAATCAGTGCTTAAAATAAATCACTGATAATAAATATTCTCATCACAGCATAAAAACATTTCCATCATTTTTCAACAGAAAAAGACCAAAGACTATTCAAGTGAACACAATGTATGGGAAATGTTTTAGTTTTTATTAAAAGTATCGCTAATTTTCACTATGCCTTTTGAAAATCGCGTTAACCACATGCATAGTGTGTATTTTTCCTTTTTTTTATTACATTCTTTAATTTCTTCATCTTCTCCGTTTACAACGAAAAGGACCATGTCGAGAGAACGATGAACAGTGAGAATGATTGGGTTGTCATCTAACCCATACTGCTTTAGATCGTCTGCCTGACAGAAACCCTTTGGTGTGCAGTTGTTGGTGGTTTGCTCTGCACCACATTATTCAGCTTTTACGACACTCCTATGGTAAGTAGGGGCTGGCATATTCTAAGTTAATATCATAATGATAAGTTGAATGAGGAGCTCACTAGCGCAGTGGCACAGCGCGCTTGGCCTGCGATTGCGTTAACTAAGCAACTTCGCTAAGGCCGGTCATCGGATGGGCGACCAAAAATTTATTGTCTCGAGTTCCTCCGTGCTTCGGAAGGCACGTTAAGCTGTTGGTCCCGGCTGCATCTGCAGTCGTTAGTACCCACCAACCCGCACTGGGCCAGCGTGGTACCTTTAATGTCCCCACTGTTGGGGCACGGGCCTTCCCTATGGATGTAAGAATATAGGGAGATTGGGCCATAACCCACCACACTGGCCCGGTGCGGGTTGGTGGGTATTATCGACTGCAGATACAGCCGGGACCAACAGCTTAACGTGCCTTTCGAAGCACGGAGGAACACGAGATATAATAAATTTTTGGTCACCCATCCAATTACCGGCCTTAGCGGACATTGCTTAGATTACGCAATCGCAGGCCAAGCGCGCTATGCCACTGCGCTAGCGAGCTTCTCCATATTCTAAGTTAATAAGGAAGATCATTATCTACACACGGCATATATTACCTACGCATTTTACCCAAATGGATCCCGCCAACGCCAGAAGCAATTTAACGATAAACAAATTAGGCGAGCAAAACAAAATGTCACCTTAGCCTTAAAACGAATTCTGTGCTCAGCCAAGTGGGTTTGATACATGAAATTTATATGACCGTTTCTTGAAAGCGCTGCTCATAAATTATTGCGAGGCAATTTTATTCGTTGGAAGAAGTTTCTTTGAAAAGTGAAATTCCCTTATTTCTCAGTAAGCACGCCTCAATGTGACAAGCGTGAATTGGAATAAATGAATCAATATAGGCACTTAGGTTCACCTATAACGCAATAAAAATGACAGTTATATGCATACTATGTATGGTCTGAATAGACGATGAGCATATTGCCATATCGGGAAGGGCGTATTAAAATGAAATAAATACATACATACGTAAGTGACGCCTATCTACCCCCGAAGGGGTAGGCCGAGGTGAATTAACATCCACGTTCTGCCAACCATGCTAGGTCCCATATAATAGGGGGCGATCCTATTGCTAATCTAACGGACAAGAGAATCGCTGTATACTGTCTTTTCCCCCGCGCGTATAGCACACACGCGGGAGAAATAAGGGTATAGACAATAAATTGTATTCTGCTCTGCCGTCACCTATGGCAAAAATGAAATAGTAATGTAAATACTAATGTAATACATGTTTTACTTTAATCTAGAAATTACCCAAAACAATTACTTAAGTGTTAATAATAATAACGTGAACGGTTTAAAGCAGCACTTAAATTTAAAACTCTGACAGTACATAATTACCTAGTAAGGTCCCTGTTCCGTTGTTAAGCTGAGAAAAGGTAAGATTCGTCTAATGAAACAGCTACTTAATTCTGGGAGAGTCGAGTCCCGTTTTGTATCCGTAAGTCGTTTTAATTAAGAAACTTTTAAGACAAAGAGCCAGCGGGCAAAAAACCAAATGTTTTGACCACGAAAGCCGATTTGCAAGCACAATATTTTCTGTCGCCTGCCTGCATTAAGTTTGAGCTAAATGAGACAATTTATTTTTTGTTTTTTAGTTGAACGTCAATAAAACATTTAAGGTATAAATATTACAAATTATTGTTCTTCATTATTCGGGAGCAGATCATCAAGATCAAGACCATTATCATTTTGGAAAATTACCTATCTCACCTCTTTTTATTTTTCTTCTTCTTTTAATTTCTTTTTATTAATGCCGTGTGGTCACGGCAGAGCAGAATACAACTTTATTAAAAAATTGTCCGACATCTTTAATATCCATAACACAAGTGGTCATGCTACTTCGACACTTTGGGCTAGATGATAGGTGTCATCATCATCACCATCGCTAGCTCTTTAATGTCCCCGCTGCTGAGGCACGGGCCTTCCCTATGGATGGAAGGAAATAGGGAGATTGGGCCATAACCCACCACGGTGGCCCAGTGCGGGTTGGTGGGTTTTTACAACTGCAGATACAGCCTGGACCAACGGCTCAATGTGCCTTCCGCTGCACGGAGGAACTCGAGATAATACATTTCTGGTCACCCATCCAATGACCAGCCTTAACGGCATTGCTTACTTTACGCAATAGCAGGCCAAGCGCGCTATGCCACTACGCTAGCTCCTCTTGGTGTAACAGTAAGAAATATTTGTACATTTATAACAATGAATCAACAAATCAAAACTCAGTTCTCGTATCATAGAGCACACAGCCCAGCTTCAAAACCCACGACCTTAAAGAGTCGTCTTGATGTGAAATGTGGTTTCAACTTCACAACATTTTAATTAAATTTCGGGGCATCTAAAGGGTCTGACTGGTTCACGGATGGAGGGACCTGCTAAAAACAGACGTTCAGCGAAGGGGCAGCGGTGCGGGAAGGCCACGTTAAATTACAATTATCGTGTTTACTGCTCCTTGTTGCTTAGTGGGCTGGCGCCATGTTTGCTGGATTTTTTTTCTCCCGTTAGGGAAGGCAGAGGAATCTGTCCTATGTTCTTGGTAGCATATTCACGGTCACGGAAGGCAAAGGAGTTTTGCCTATGTTTTAGGTAACATTCAATTCTGTCACTGAGTTTAAAATTCACGGTCACTAAGGACTGCGGGTAATAAAGGTTAAGAATAGCGATGATAGCTTATATCACCTAGCGATAAGCTGAGACTTACGTGCCCGATAGATGGCATCGCTCGCTGCCTATCTGAAAATATAATTGGTAAAACTTGGGTATTACATTCACCTCTGTCTACACCTTCGGGTCAAATGGGCGTGATCCAATGTATGTATGTAGGCAGTAATTTATCAATGATCTAGTTTTAATGAAGAAGGCGGTAAAGGTTTTATGTGTTTCGTGTTCAAAACATTAGCAGGATTGTATTAAAAAAATAATCAACACAAAAATAAGTTCAAATGAAAGATTTCAAAGTCGCCACGATTTATAGCCCATAAAAAGCCGCAAAACAACCTAAGCTATGGCTGCAAGGCTCACGATAATATTACATTTTTATATCGCGCCCAATTTCACGAAGGAATGGCAACACTCACTTAACCGCGGTTCAATTCCTTGCCACTGGAATTTATTATTTATTATAATAAGAATTTATTATTCCTTGTTTATCACTCGTGTAATTTCACTTGGGGGATTGCGAAATGCTATTGGATTCATATCCGTTCTGACACAAGAAATAATTCGTGTAAAAAACATGCCTCAGCTTTCATTATTGCGTCAATGATATTGTATTGTCAAAAACAATGTTCTGATTGCCGTGAATATAAATTGATGTTGGGAATTTCATTGTAATTTGCTCTGTTATTATTACAGAACAATGGAGGGAGAATGGGCATAAGTAAGCTACAATGGTGGGCCAATGCTTGTAAGTGGGTAAGATGCTCACATCGACAGTAACTTACCTCCATACATAATTCGATTTATATCAGCCATGAATGGAATCCATAAGTCAAACGGCATCAAGCCAGTCAATCCCTTTAGATTCATATCAATTATCACACCTGAAACTAGTGATGATTTACTTTTATTTATTAACATAATATTTACTTATAATAATCGTATGTATTGAATAATATACGGAGACTGGACCATAACCTACCATGCAGATCCAGTAGGGACTAGGGAGTATTAACGACAGCCAGTTTGTCATAAAACATGAAAGGTGCAGCTGTGAACATAGGCTAACGTGCTTCCTGGTGCACAGAGGAACTCGAAATAATATATTTTCGAACACCCATCCAATAACTGACACTAGTAAACATTGCCTAATTTACGCAACTGCAAGTCAAACGCACTTTGTTTACAATTTAATTACGGTGACTATCACATCTACGTAGTAAGTACCTAACATAGATAAATCAATAGAAGAATTTGTTCATTTTGTGTAGTCTGAAATATTGGCAACGTCTCTTTGAACTATTCTATTTGCATGCGACAGATTGAAGTCAAACACAGAACTCCGAATACCCAATATTGTATTATAATTATGTATATTTGAATATACTTGGTACTCCGAATTGAGGATATAATTTATTTGTTTCCACTATATGCTAGGCTAGGTGGCTATATTATTAATAAAGTGCTGTTAGGTATCAGTTATTTTGTCTGTTAGAATATTGTAACTAGATTCCAAACTGAATACATACATAAATCACGCCTATATCCCCGAAGCGGTAGGCAGAGGTGAACTGGCACCCACATTTCGCCAATTATGTTGTTAGGTCCCATGTAATAGGTGGCGAGCCTATTGCCATTTATCGGGCACAAAAGTCGCAGTACTATTGCTAGGTGATATAAGAGGAACGCTGCTGCCCATTCCTCATCGCTGATTTATCCTTAGTCGCCTTGTACGACACCCACGGGAGAGACTTGGGGTGGTGACTATTGGTAGTATTCTACTCTGCCGTCACCACACGGCCCAAACTGAATACTATTTGAAATTTCATATTTTCCTGAAAATACTATTTATTCTCTTTCATCTCGTACTAAAAATATTTAATCCTGTTACTTGTCTAGATGATATACATGTCAATACAGAAGAGTGGAATAAAAACAATGCAATTCAAATTAAATTGGTTTTACATTTGACGTGAATATTCGGCACAACATTTTGTACAGTCGCACAGCTAATAAGTTTCATAAGATTTAGGAATGTGAATAATTCCAAAATTCCCTCTTTCAGAATCAGAAGTACCTATGGAGCGTGACAGAGATCGTTTTATGGATTTCCATTTGCTTATTTCGAATTAACAGCATTCCGGAATCACCACAAAAATCCCAATAATCTGTGATTCTAACTTAACTTTCCACTTAAACCCGTTCCTCGCCAAACTTCAATATAGCCGGCTGCGACTAGAATTTAATCAGGTACCACCCGTCATTCAAATTCAAGAGAGGTGTCAAACAAGGCGATCGGTTGTCTCGAAACTCTTTGATGGGCACATGATTGAATATCCGATACCAGGCGGTTGTGAGACTACCAAATTATGAGACAGACGTATCAAAATATATGTTACACCATCTCCCGTGAATTGCCGTGTGGTGACAAGGAGATAAAATATGACGAGGAATGGGCAGTAGCGTTCTTTGTGCACCATCTAGAAAATTACCGCGATTAAAGTTTTACGGTAAATGACAATATGTTAGCCCTCAATTACATGGAACCTGCAAAAGCCTGGTGAAACGCGAGTGTTAAAAAACCATAGAGACGTTCATGAGTTTATAGTTTGGATCCGTTGTGGGAAGTTAGTGTGCTTACATCCATCACGCCTTGTTCCCCTAAGGGGTAGACAGAGGTGAATTACCACTTATGAATTACCAATTATGAAACACCTACGTTTGGCCATGAAAACACGATGTCGGCAAAGGGGCTGTAGAAATTGGAATAGACGTTAGAATTGCGGATTATTCCCAGCTTTTGAGAGCTGGGTTTTGGTTCAGGCGCGCGGAATACTAAAAATAGCGTGTTGTAAGATGACCCGTCGCGACTGGCTTTCAGAAAGTGTGGCATGCCGTCAAGAGCTAGCCGAGGTAAGTAGATTGTGCGCAGAATCACAATGACCATCTCGGGACCCGGGTAAAAACCAGCTCAAAGCAATGGTAGCCCCCGAATATAGAAACGCTACTCAAAATTTGGGAACTGCTTATACAGTTAAGTAGACAATACCTGTAATTTGTATGAAAAATCGTCAATTCTGACAATACTTAAATGTTAAGCAGAACTCAAACTTTGAGTAGCGTCTCTGTATTCGAAGGTAGGTCTTATACACCAAAAACAATCTTGATTATCACATTAAGATTCCAGAACATCTTGACATCAAAAAAAGCTAGTTCGTACCTAGTTTACCTCTGCCTACCCCTTCGGGGATATAGGCGTGATTTATACTGTGATGAGGAATGGGCAGCAGCGTTCCTATTTTACCACCTAGCAATGTACTGCGACATTTGTGCCCGATAAATGGCAATAGGCTCGTCACCTATTACATGGGACCTTACATTAATGGCGAAACGTGGGTGCTGGTTCACCTCTGCCTACCCCTTTGGGGATATTGGCATGATTTATGTATGTATGTAATTTATTCAGCTCGCCAACGATATTATGTCTCTCATGTAACAGGGGGCGAGTCTATTGCATTATATACCGGGCACGTTAGTTGTAATATTGCTAGGTGCAAGGCATAGGTACTACTCCCCATTTCTCATTATATTTATCTGTTAAGACTTGCTTCTTTGTTCTTAAAACGAGGAAGACAAAACTTTATCCACTCTGTGGGGAGATATTTTCACGGTAAAGAACGAGTACGTTAGTCTCATTCAAATCGATAAAGGCATTTTATACCAATATTTGACGCCTATAGGACTGCTTTTGGTTGATTAATGATCGCCGTAAAGGGTATAAAGAGAGCATAAAGGGTATAAGGGTATAAAGGGTATAATTAAAGGCTACAGACGGTGTTTATTTTGAGGGGGAAAAGTTTCTTCCACAAGGGCAGTGGAATACCCTTTACACATAAATAAGCGCAGAGGCCCTCGAAAAGGCACGGAACATTGGTGATTGGAAGGTGACCCGACCCCGTATTATGTAAGACGAGTTCAGTTGCTTTGGTCTACCCGTCACTCTCACAGTTTGCTAATATTTTCAATGAGTGAGAAAGATGGGTAGACCAAACAACTGGTATCGGCTTACATAAGACGGGGTCCGGTTTCGTCCTACAAGTTTGCTCGAATTCCACAAATTTGGAAAGTTCATACCCTTTGTGCTTAGTCATTTGATGTACCAATAAACATGCTCCAAGTTCGAAGCCCGTTAAGGAAAAATGGGAAGTTATAAATCAACCCACTGGAATTAAGATCCAGAGGTCCTGGGTTCGATCCCCAGGGGGTTCTGTCAAGTCCGCCTGGCTAGCTACCATCATCTTATCAAAATCTGTCGCCATAATAATAATAATGGTGCATTATTGTGTTCCGACAATGTGTGATAAGATAGCCAGCCCCTCTGTGGTTGAGGTTTCTAGGTGAAGCTCGAAAAAAAAACCTTAACCGATATAATCGTCGAAAGAGTTACAACATCTTCGAGCAGCAAAAATAGCAAAGTTACATCTAACCCGCTTCCAAAACGTCACCATCACAATACGGTTATATAATGGCTCGTCATTACTGCGTACAGGGTTGGCAAATTGATTTTATACTAACCTTGTGCCTAGGAAATGTTTAGATTGGCAAACCGATATAATGAAAGTTAATGTTTAGAAAAGATAAGCAATAAAATGTCTTTAACCATGCTAATGTTTTCGTCGAGTATTTTGTAGCGTTCCAAGTAAAGTCTGTAATGTTGCTACTAACAAACTGACTGACAAGCTTGTGAGTAAGCTTAAGGGGATTACATTCCTCATGTCTCAAAAAATGTCATACTTCGAAGTAGCTTCTAGAGGAACCCTTTAGTGTAAGAGCAATGCTTTTATTATTTCGAAAAAATGGTGGTCTGAATAATTCTTATTATTGACTAACTGCCGCACTCAGAGACGTCAATTAACTTTAATGAGTATTTAATGTCAAAATTTTTCATTCAAATCTAGACCATAGACCCGGCAAGAATAGCGACTAGTTTTTAATTGTCATTTTTTGACGTTAAGTACTCATTAACGTTATTTGACATCTCTGAGTGCGGCAGTAAGGGATTTTACCCGATGTGACAAAATCCCCGATGTGACCATGTCGAAAGAACGATGAACGGAGTGATTGATTGTGATGACAACAAGACATGTGTCACAATCTATACTGCTAAGATTTTTTTTGCTTAGGTTTTACAGCCGCCTCCCTGTCTAGCACCAACCCTCTTTGGGTATGTTTATTGTAAATGGTTCGTCCTATATGAAGTGCACCCGAATACCCGAAGGTATTCGGGTTCTCCATTGGTGCTAATTGTTCTGGTTGAGCAATATCTATACTAATATTACGAAGCTGAAGAGTTGGTTTGTTTGGTTGGTTGGTTGAACGCGTTAATCTCGGGAACTACTGACTCAAATTGAAAAAATATTTTTTACTTGGATAGTCCATTTATCGAGGAAGGCTAGATAACAACCGACATTAACGCGAGCGAAGCCGTGGGCGACCACTAGTTTTAATATAAAGTCCCTCAATAATTTATAAAATCAATCAAGTTGTATGTTTCCATCAGACTCTAAAGTCAAAATAATTGCAAACCATTAATAAAACATAATTGATCAGCGTTATTCAATACTCCTAGCTGTCACTTTCCAAAAGCCAATTCCAATTATTGAAAACGATTTAAACAAACACTGATGCTTATTTGCGGCCCGCCAACTGTCTGGGCATATATCACCGGCTGTCAACCTCAAAATTGCCTGTATTTGGGCCAAAGTTATGGTTTAATATTTGCCATTAAAATACTAGTGGAGTGGTTGCAGAAGTAGGTAGTCTAACTTTTAATGGTGAGACATTACTGTAGAGGTTCTGCTATTCATTTACATACATACATACATAAATCACGCCTATATCCCCGAAGGGGTAATCAGAGGTAAACTAGCACCCACGTTTCGCCAGTTATGATAGGTCCCATGTAATAGGTGTCGAGCCTATTGCCATAGTACGGACGTGTAGTAGACGGCATAGTAGAATACAATTGTCACCACCCCAAATCTCTCCCGTGGGTGTCGTACAAGGCGACTAAGGATAAATCAGTGATGAGGAATGGGCAGCAGCGTTCCTCTTATACCACCTAGCAATGTACCTACTGCGACTTTTGTGCCCGATAAATGGCAATAGGCTCGCCACCTATTACATGGGACCTAATATAATTGGCGAAACGCGGGTGCTAGTTCACCTCTGCCTACCCCTTTGGGCATATAGGCGTGATTTATGTATATATGTACTATAAAAAATATACAGCACACTATTATCATTGATCAGACCTTTTTCGTCATGTAACGCAGTTCTATATCTTTTATCTTTAAAAGTACATACTTATTATTATTTAGTCACGCCTTTCTCCCACAGGAATAGGCAGAGCATCAAGTTCTTTCCACTTGCTACGATCCTTACATAATTACTTCTTTCGCTTCATCCAATCTGTCACTGTCTTCTTGCACGCCCGTCGGTGTCGGCTACTCGTAAACCTTTTTATTATACTTGCATTATATAACCTTGAATATACGTTAGACAATGAAATTATTAATTATTTTGTATACAAAAAAAACACAAAACAGCACACGTTTTTTATTTCTTGTGCCGGCTATACAAGACACGCCACAGATTTAAAAATGCAAAAATCAATCACTGTAGACGAACACTGAGCTGGATGTAATTCAATTTTCCCCACAATAGATTGTCAATGTATACGGTAAAATAGATATCTTTTATCATCAAAATGTCAAAACGTTAACTATGAAGTAACATTTCGTGACGCAAGTAATTTTAGTAAAACCAAAATAGTTATTGTGTGTTTTATTCTTTTAGTTAACCTATAATATCCCACTGCTGGGCTCACCCATTGTGTGTATTGTGAAATTAAAATAGAATTTAAAACAAAATCACACCTATATCTCTGAAGGGATATGCAGAGTTAAATTAACACCCACAATAATAGACGTAAATAAGCAACAATGTGTCAAGCCACATGAATACCAATTTGAGAAAATGGCGCCCAAAGATTCTAAACATGGTGTGATTTTCTATTTTATTAAACATTGTTTTTATCTTTTTGTTAAAGAAAGTGTTTCAAGTCTGTAAGAACACTTTTGAAAATTGTAGAATAAATGATGTTTTATCAACCTATGTCGAAATCTCGGAATATGGGTTTTTGTGGGTTGACACATTTTTGCTTATCACCGTCCAATTTACCTTTTAATAAACGTCGTGGCTATTGCCGTCGATCGGTAATACGTCGCTACGCCGTCACCATACGGCGGAGTGGCTTATCAGTTATCTTCCTAATATGTACTTCGACATCCATCAACATTTATGTACATAACTTTTTAGTCACATTCGTGGCATACCGTATTTATAACATGCCCATACCGAGCTAAGCGGCTCCGTTTCATCTTTTCTGACATTCCGACTCCGTCTTACGTAATCATTCCTCATCTCATTTCTCCATTTTGGTCACTCCGCACATCCATCTCAACATTCTAGTTTCTGTCGCATGCAGTTTTCTTTGATTTTATATTGCAAAATATTTATCATAGCGAGTTATTGTACCAATAGTACATAAGAAAGTTAAGATCCATATCCGGAACCTTGTCCGTATTCGAATCCGTATCCGCTGATATACGATATACTATCCGACACATCATTAATTATTGTAATGCATTATTTTAGGCAGGTAATGCATTAAAAATGTGCCAACCCTATCGGCACCCAGGCTAGGCGAAAGCCGCCGCGGAGTTTACGTGACATTTCAATTAAACGTTGGTTTTCACTAATGAACTCGAAGTCTACCCGTTGAACTCCGTAAAAACTTCCTCGATGCCTTTAAAGTTCCTATTGATTATGAGAAATTGGATTATTTCTAAGGAAGTGCTTAAATGGTTGGTGGCAACTGCTTGGCATACATATACTTATAGATACCTACTGCGACTTTTGTGCCACCACCTATTCGCTCGCCATCTATTACATGGGACCTAACATAACTGGCGAAACGTGGGAGCTAGTTCACCTCTGCCTACCCCTTCGGTTTATAGGCGTGATTTAGTATGTATGTGTATGTATGTATGTACGTAGGCAGAGATTAACACCCACGTTCCGCCAAT
Organism: Cataclysta lemnata; assembly: GCA_963931975.1. Taxonomy (NCBI): domain Eukaryota; kingdom Metazoa; phylum Arthropoda; class Insecta; order Lepidoptera; family Crambidae; genus Cataclysta; species Cataclysta lemnata. The sequence continues at coordinate 7,061,135 of OZ008342.1, forward strand.
TATGTTTGGTCCCATGAAATAGGGGCGAGGCGAACCTATTGGCATTCAACGGGCACGTGAATCGCAATTTCATTATATTGCTAGGTGGTATAAGAGGACTGTCAGCGCGCTTAGCCTGCGATTGCGTAAACTAAGCAAGTTCGCTAAGGCCGGTCATAGGATGGGTGACCAAAAATTTTCGAGTTCCTCCGTGCTTCGGAAGGCACGTTAAGCCGGTGGTCCCGGCTGCATCTGCAGTCGTTAGTACCCACCAACAAGCACTGGGCCAGCGTGGTGGGTTATGGCCCAATCTCCCTCTATTCTTCCATCCATAGGGAAGGCCCGTGCCCCAGCAGTGGGGACATTAAAGGGCTGGTGATGATGATGATGATGATAATAAGAGGACCACTGCTGCCCATTACTCATCGCTGTAAGACCTAAACACACAAGTCTTGTACGACTTGTCGAAGAGATGGGGTTAATGACAATTGTATTCAGCTCTCCGTCACCACAGTACAACGGTGGTACAAATATTTCGTTAACGGGAAACTCTTTGGATCTGGGAATGAACTTTCTTTCTGATCTCATTATTTCTGATATTATTACGCATGGTAACACTTTGAACTTTCTTATTTGGCCTTTGAAATTTGACTTTGTACTTTCTTATTTGGCCAATTATTATTATTGTAAGCGACTGGCAACACATACGTATTAAGAAACTTTGTCTTCAGAGACTGCGTTAGATGGACCGTGAATATGCCGCGTAGCTAGCCCAGTTGGATCCGTCGAATGACCTATTTTTGAAAGTTGGACTTGCCAAGGGAAACCAAGGACTTAAATGCAGGTTTATAGCTCAGTTAATGCTCGAACGGCTAAATATATTTTTAGGAGCGCCTTTGCGCGTTTTAACAATGGTCCCGACTGCTACTTGCAGATAGGAAGGGTCAAAAATCATAGAAGGATTTCGTTGTCTTGTCTTGACTGGACAATATTTTATTATATAAAATTCTATGCAATATGAGAAAATTTAATAAAACATATAGCTCCTTGAATGTAAAAGAGGCACAAATCACGCTTTGTTTCTACGTTTTATAAAATAAGCTATTTGTATATCAAAAAGGTATATGCAATAGACGTCACTATTGTTTGATTTTCTCCACATTCCTTATTGCGAAACATTAAGTACCTACCCTATTTCCTATATATAATGTTTGTATACCTTTTTACTTTTAATACATTTCATCTCCACTTATAGGTGTTACAGTAGATAGGTGTAGCCAGTGGTACTGTAAATTTACGCTCAAAAACTTTTCCAATGTCCTCTTCATATTTTTCTTGAAATACTTTTCAAAGATGTCTCGTATTAATTCAAGATGATATTAAATCCAGTATCGCAAACTTGATAAGATTAACTTCGACCGCATATTGCGGTGAAATCCGAAAAGTTGGTAGAACTAATAGCAGCGGGATACCACCAAGTTGCTTCGAATACGTGTCTGTTGCATGCTTTGACTGTGGGCTTTGCCTATATGAAAACTTGTTGCAATCTAGATCTTCATCTGAACACTTAATTGAATCATAAATGACCGAGCGAATCACCATTTGGGTTTATCGCTATGTTAAACCATGACAGTTACGCAAGGCTGGCTTTTGATTATAATTGTCTACTATACCACTCACGTGCTAGCTATTGCTAAACTATTGCTTCTGTTGCATACTTTATACCCGCTGATACTACAGTATTCTATTTTAACGATTTTATACATAGTTTTGCGATATCATCTTAATGATTACTGCTCCGTCTAGCGTGCTTTCATCTGGACCTATTAACAATGCTCCTAATGTTAATAGTCGTCGCAGTACTTCAAGCGTGTTTTGTGAACACACGCACACTGTCACTCACCCTGCGAACTAAACATCGGAAGCAACGCCCAATAACAAATTAACTAATAACATTAGGGAATACTCCCGACGTCCAATATATCTAATCTAATCCTCGAAACGCCTCACTGCCTAATACGAGTGAAGCTAAATTTGAATTCCGAAAGCAATTTCGTTAACACCGACATGTTAATACAATTTGATAGTACGGTCACAGTAAATGTTTTAACTTCGAACAGTACTTTGCCTAATCGCGTACACGCATTCTTAGCCTCAGAAACCATATTCTTACTCGCTCCAGAGGTATTGGCGTAAAAAGACATTAGGCACATTATTAGTACTGTATCAATGAGCCACACTTTCGATTTGGTGATAAACTTTAAATGACTACATTCTCAAAAATATTGCTATTGCCTATAATGCTTTATTGCTTACTAGTGGTCGCCCGCGGCTTCGCTTCCGTTAATGTCGGTTACTAAATAGCCTATTCCTTCCTCTATAAATGGACTATCCAACACAATGATTTCTTCAATTTGATTCAGTAGTTCCTGAGATTAGCACGTTCAACCAAACATCAAACTCTTCCGCTTTATAATATTAGTATAGATTCAATAATTTGTACAAACCCAGAGCTCGTCTTAATTAGCTAAAGCTTGTACGCTACTATCAAATGAGTGTATGCTTTCGTTCGACGCGTAAACATTAAGTTGTCCTTCTTCGTGATGAAATCGCGTCGTTCGTTCCTACGATTGGATACAATTAGAGCAAACGCACACAGACAAACAGGCACAAGATGATACGTAAGGACGAGACGCAAACTAGTAAGTAGAGAGCAGGAGGCCTTGGAACTGAAAGCCAGTGCCGAAGGAGCACTGTAAAACTGGCTCACAAATCACGTCGCTATTGTCCTTGCGTGAGAGCGTTTATTGGGACCCATTGTTATGCAGTTGACGTACTGATTTAAGCTAACATTTGCTGTGGTACAGTGCCAATACAAACAGACAAACGGATTGAAGACAAAATTATTACAAGTCGAGGCTCAAGAAATTTTGATGATAAATTTACATACTGTTAATTTACACATTCTATTCAATCCAATTGATTTTCTTATGTCAATGTGTCATAGAATTTAGAATTATTATAATTTCATTTGCTAGCCGCTTGTCCTACTATTGCGTGAACTAAGCAATATTGAATAAGGTATTTCATTGAATTGGTCACAAAAACTATATTATCTCGAGCTCCTCCGTTATTCAGAAGACACTTTAAGTGGTATTTTTTTCAGTCTCCCCGTGACAACGACCACTGTAAAGTGTTCGAAACCTCAGGTTAAATAAAAATAATGACAAGAATCTGAATACGCGAGTTAAATCCAAAAAAGTTGTTTCGAAATAAACCTTTACCCATGCACATTAAGCCCTTGGTTCTGAAATCGTTAATGAGTTGAACTCATCAACCATTTTCTCTATATCGTTCCATCCATAGGGAGGGCCTATGCCCCATGTATATTCATCACAGGTTGATGATGATGGTGGGGATTTTAATTACATATTATTATAATTGTTCGCAGCTAATACTCTAAAAAATTACAAGTAGGTATTTATATTTAGGTATTTACATTTTATATTTATAAGGCTAAGGAATTCACATGACATGTTTGAATGTCATTAAACTGAATTTCCTTTAGATTCCATTAAATCATTGCGCGTGGATTGTTTACAGTAAAAAAAAACTTGATAAATTTCTGTCTCCAACGCTAGTACCTTCGTTTATTATCGATATTCAGAAAAACGAGATGAACAGAACAACTTCCATTACATTGGTAAGTAGGCCACAAAGCCACTAACCGTGCACCTGAGACGCTTCCGAAGTTCCTTTTTGGAAATGGTCTGTGGTTAAAACGAAGGGAAAATCTAAAATTTATAGCTGTCTGTTCCGGTTTTATCGAATTGGAACCGAAATTCAGCCGGGCGTGTGAATATCGCGATATATTACAACATTTCGTCTATTTCCTTTTAAAATACTGAGCCAGCAGGCAAAGTACGGGTCTAGAGGTAGATGTGAAATTATTTTTAAACGAGTGATAGCATTGGATGTGTTTTAAATGATCTATATTCTACTTAGCTGCTAAGTACATGTACTGCTCATAATCATTTTTTATTCAATACATCCATCGCTTCTTCGGTGTTCCTCTTCGAAGTTCGACGTCCATCCACATCCGTATTTAAGTTTATGGAAGAGCAGATTACAGTCGTCCTTACACCTCTCTCTCCCGCGGGTGTCGTACAAACCATCCTCCTCGTTCTGTTTACAGCCCTTAGTTAGCACTAACACATATTGTAGCGACATCACAGCATGTCCTACATTATTGCACGTAGTTACATTCATCATTTTTATAAGTTAACTTAAGACACGCACCGCAGTAATATATAAGCATATTTGTATCTTCAAATAAACAGACTTAATTACCACATCAAGTCGCGTTATACTTCTTGCCCCTGGCAAATTGGTGACCACCGACATTGGACAGCAGCAGCCTTCAAATACTACAAGATATTGGTCTGCCGTGCGTCGGGGGCAATTCAACCCCGGCGCACGGCAATCTGCTCAACGCACAGCAAACTCCTCGGCGCACGGCAAACTACTCAACCCACGGCAAACTGCCTGACCCATGGCAAACGTTGGAAAAATGGAAGACATCAAAGGAAGAAGAACTAGAAGACTACAAGTTAGTGACATAATTACCGACTATAAATGAAAATGAAACCAAACAGACAAAGGCGCAATAAGCAGAGTTAGCAAAAATGTAATTGGAACTTATCGCAATTCAGCGCGATAGCAAAGACAGGTTATTATAGTCACATGGGATCGAGTCAAGTTCGAGAGCAAGCAATCGGAGACAAATAATCAAGTAAATGTGTTAAACTACGACGAATCACTGTTCAACTCACCCGTCCAACTGCATCAATACCGACCGAAAAAGTGGTATGAGATTTTTTACTGACACGGGAGCGAACATTTGAGTTAATGGCAAACCACAGAGACATTCTGGAGCTAAATGGTACACAATCAAGACATAGGGTGAAAACAAAAAACACTTAATTCAAGCTTGGGACTACAAGACGTTCTACAAGGAACTTCGGCATGGCCGATTTGACTAATTATTAGTCGATATAGCTAGTCGGAAACTTAAGATTGGGTAACTGAGCTGACAACGCCTGCAACCCTGATCATACCGACGCAGCAAACTATTGTCGTTGGAACGAATCCACGCATACTCTACTACAAGGTTACTTTCTCAAGAGCGAAATAAATGTCTTAGGTTATCAGAAAACGAGCCAAGGAATACGCCCAACTGAGGAAAATTACCACAACTCAAGAAGCCTTAGTAATGGCGACTTGATCCTGCGGCAGCAAGCGGACCAAGGGCACGCAATGGCAGCCCATAGTCGGAGACGAAAAGTGCGCTCACACTCCGGCATAATATGGCAGTTCTGCGTATGGTGCCTATCGCTGATTAAATACGCTCGTCGAGGGCTACTTGGACCTGCCGCAGAAAGCGGATCGACGGCACGCAATGGCAGCCCATGACTGGAGACAAAAAGTGCGGTCACACTCCGGCATGGCAGTTCTGCGTATGGTGCCTACCGCTCAACCAATTTTCATTTATCCCAAGCTCACACGTTAACATCGCCCTATGAAGACCACTCCCAGCAATGAGAAGAACAGATAAAGCATGATGCCATTACGATTTAAGGAAACAATTAAATCAACCGACAGAAAACTAGCATTTGTCATCAAAAGAAGCTACGAACGTGCCAATTTCAGAAATTAACAACAACAATCCGAACACATACAATGACCCAGATATCGTCACAACAAAGTCAGCATTTTTATTTTTTCTGTATCAGTTAAATTTATTATCTAATTGTATCCACTGGTTATGTTAATTACTAATTGATAATATTTGTGTATATTTAAATTTTAGATAGAGATATGTAGTTACAATTTTTTTCCAAGGGGGGTGTATATGTAGCGACATCACAGCATGTCCTACATTATTGCACGTAGTTACATTCATCATTTTTATAAGTTAACTTAAGACACGCACCGCAGTAATATATAAGCATATTTGTATCTTCAAATAAACAGACTTAATTACCACATCAAGTCGCGTTATACTTCTTGCCCCTGGCAAACATATCAACCTATTCAGGGGTACACAGTCGTGATTTTCATTTGTGTATTTTACCTTGCATGCTTGCCTGGGAGTGACGGCTGTAAAACGTAATCCAAAACTTCAAGCGGTATGAATTGAAATGTTGTCATCGCTATCACTCTCCCCGTTCATTGGTCACTTGATATGGTCCATTCTATACATTGAACTATTCTAGTGTGATGAATAACATAAATTAAAAGCGAGTGGATGACTTCATAACACGCTTTTACTTTTACTCTGAAACGAAAAACTCGTGACTTTGTTTTTCAGAATAAAATTGTAACTACGATATCATTATTAAACTTTATTTAAATAGTTAGGGCCTGTTTCACAATCGACAAGTAAGTTCGAAGTAGCTTACTTGGGCGGGTTGTAATATAAAATATATATCAATTGAACTGCCAAGTAAGCTACTTCGAACTTACTTGGCAGTTCAATAGATATATATTTTATATTACAACTGTCAAATGATCTGCGAAGAAAGCTACTAAGAACTTACTTGTCGATTGTGAATCAGGCCCTTAATATAATATTAGGAGCTTCTTCTTTATTTCAAGTGCCTCTTATATGACCTAACTTTTATATGAACAATTAAGCCTCCAGTTATTAAGACCATCTGTCGGAAAAGAAACAATTATTGCAGGAACGAGGAATATTTGAACAAGCAGCGCACATGTCGCGGGGCACTTAACACAAAACGCTATTCATAACATTAGCCTTATCCGCCTTGTCATAGGGCCTAATATTCAAACAAAACCACAAAAGGGAGAGGGAATATAGCCAGCATCCGGCTCACGTAGAAGCCTGTAATTCCATTTTATTGGGTTTATAGTGTGAACACGTGTTTTGTACTCTCAAGCCAAATGAATACGGATGACGTTCGCTCTGACAGTCAAAGCGATCTCTTTGAAATACTTTATGGAGTTCAACGGCTCATTGGCTTTTATGCGGCCGTTTATAATAAAGCACCTCTTAAATTTTATAGCGAAAAGCGTGTTTCAAAGAAAATTATATTTTCATCTTTGCTATTTTGCCTAACTACAAATGTTTCGTGCATGGAGATTTGGCCGCTTGCCTGATTTTTTGTGCTGCTGCACCTCATAAATCTTCTATCGTATTCCAAAACTTAGCACTGGCTCGAATAGCTCTCGTCCGTATTGGAAATGCACAGACAATAGTCGTAACTTACATAAATAACGACAGTAGACAGAGGTGTATGATTAACAAGCATTTTTCGCTAAACATGTTATGTCCCATGGCCCAATAAATAAATAAATGGGAAGCCTTTTGTTAATACAACTCTGCCTAACCAGGGAGAAGAGCAGCTTTTTTATATGTATGTAGAAGGCTGCTGCCAATTCCCAATCATGTTAACAAAACAAGCACCTTTTGAAATCAGAATGAGGTATGTTGCCTTTTGTGTTCTACGCAGGCTTAACTCTTCAGCAGAAAACATTTGGACACATCTGCATTTGGGGGAGTTTATAGGGGTTCGTGTTTGCCTTTCGAAAGTAAATAAATTCCGACGTCAACCGCAATCTGTAGGCATTCGTGTAGCAATGTAAGAGAACTGTTTTCTTAAAATATTATAATCCGTGAAAATTTCGTGCGCGATCTTCCAGCGGGGTGAGAGACGTTGGGGGCAGCCCCCAAGTTATGTAGGTATTGTATGTTGTATTGTATTGCAGGAGTTTTCCCTCCTCCCCGCATCACCCGCTCCCGCTATCAACTAGAGTGCCGCGACCCCGCCATCGTCTCTCACCCCGCAGGAAGGTCGCGCACGAAGTTGTCGGACCGAGCGCGATCTCCTAGGAATCGGGAGTTGAGGAAGCGGGCGGGTTTGCGCCGCGCCCGACTGTCGCTAAATACCCCGCACTCTCCCTAGTGTGGTGTTCTTATGGCACTACACTATTATAGGGATACGGACTATAGATAGTCATTATTTCATCATCACCAGTCCTCTTGATGTTCCCACTGCAGGATTAATTGAACCACACCATCTCTCCCGCAGGAGTCGTACAAGGCGACTAGGGGTAAAGACAGCGCTGAGTAATGGGCAGCAGCATTTCTCTCATACCACCTAGCAGTATACTTCGATTTGTGTGCCCGATATATGGCAATAGGCTCGCCACCTATTACATGGACCTAACTTATTTGGCTAATAGTGGGTGTTAATTCACCTCTGTCTACCCTTTCGGGGATATAGCCGTAATTTATGTATGAGTGGATCTTATTACTGTAATCAAAATGGCTGAATTTATTAACAAGTTATTAAAAAAACTCCACTCTAATTATGTCAGAATAACACTAGCATTGGGAACTTTGTCCATAGCTTAAATATGTTACCCTGCGTTAAATTGATGCGGGTTGGAGTGGAGGGTATCAGACCGTTATCTTATTATTATAGCAACCGCGAGGCTTTGAAGCTCAATGAAGGGCCTAAAACATAACAAGATTAGCCACATAATTCTGTTGTTGGACAGGTTCTGACTTCTAGCATGATTTAGATGAATAGCCAATGTTTGCTAGGTTGGCGGGATCGTGCAGGAAACTTTGTACAAAAGCAAATAAGCAATCGGAATCCATCTCCGAATACTGTTCTCGTAGAACTCTAGTGCTGACTGTACTAAGTTCCGTTTACAATTGCGATAGTTAACGTAGAATTGAAGAAACAATTACATTGGTTATATTACTATCAGAAACACACGCACAAAATCTAAAATTAATAGCAGTATGTAGTTAAGAAATAAGATTAGAACCTATTAAATGGAAGGGATTGGTCCTATGTGCCTAATAGACGGCGAGCCTATTGCCATCTAACGGGCACATAAATCGAGTTATATTACTAGGTGGTATAGATAGAGGAACGCTGCTTCCCAGCACCCATCGCTGTCACTGTTTAATCGCCTAGTACAGTCATCATCAGTCGTTTACCACTTTAGCCCTCTGTCACACCAAATGACAGCGCATGCGTAATAATAATCCACACAAATTCGTACGAACAACTATTGTGACAAGGTACTTAAGTGTAGCCGTGTGGTGACGGCAGAGTAGAATACAATTGTCACTTCCCCAAATCTCTCACAAGGCTGTTGTACAAGGCGACTAAGGTTAATCAGTTATTAGGAATAGGCAGCAGCGTTCCTCTTATACCACCTAGCAATGTACTGCGCCTTTTGTGCCCGATAAATGGCAATATTCTTGCCTCCTATTACACGGGACCTAACATATTTGGCTAATAGTGGGTGTTAATTCACTTCTGCCTACCCCTTCGGGGATATAGGCGTGATTTATGTATGTATGTAGGTCTTAACTGTAAATCTACTTATGATGGTGACTGTACCTACAACACCCGGGAGATAGATAAATATGGCACCCGCGAGATAGACAGATAGTGACAAATTCATTCTGCTCTTCAGTCACTACTAGCTAGTAAACATCTGAAAATGATCTGACTTAGAAATAATTCCCGCTTTCACGCTTTTCACGAACGATCGCGTGACAGCGGGACATTTCGCAGCATCCCATTCAAAACAACCCTTCACCGCAGGCGGGCCGCTGTAACCACAGTATACCCAGAACAGTAGTACGTCTTCGTACAAACTGGCCGCTGCCCATTGAAATGAGTATGCTTTCGTACTCGGCGCCGTGTAGACACGCACTGTTTCCAGTTTATCTGGGATCGGGGCAGTATGTTTCCTCTTTCATGCATATCGGTTAGACGTCATCAAGCCATCCACTCCCTTTTGATTCATACCATCTATCACACCGTAAAGATGCTAGTGATGAATGATTGTATAGAAAAGAGACGGAACGGACCATGTCGCCAGACCAATATGAACGGAGAAAGTGATTGGAATGACAACATTCCAATTCATACTGCTCAAGGTTTTGGCTTAGATTTTACAGCCAGCCGCCTGCCTGACACCAAACTGCTGTCGTTGGTGGTTTGCCCTCCACCATTCTTGCTTTCGTAGGTACTCGGCGCCATGTAGGCACGCACTGCAACGCACACATTGACATAAAATACGGGGGCATAAGAGTTAGGTGTGATCGGGCGTGTACTAAGTGATTGCACTTTTGCTCGGTGCTCGTTTCCGTCCGGCACATTCGCGCTCGCAGCCACTGCTTAAGTTACAACCCTAGCGTCACCGCATGTAGGCTAAAGCTTTAGCCTCCTAATCGTAATGCACAACGCTGCGGTGTACGGTATGTGGCGACGGACACAATCATCGTATCAAAAACTACTGAAGTGGTCTCTTGTTACGTCGCAGTATGCGTCTGCGGCAAAGAGCAAACGCCGCATATCGTATACCGCAGCGTTGTGCATTACGATCAAGAGACCAAAGCTTAATAACTCGCCGACAGACCGCAGATAAACTACTGTTCAGGGTTTACTGTGCTATAACTGTTCTCGATTCCTCCAACAAAGCGGTGACCTCCCACAGGCCTAAATGTTCCAGTAGCGTCGATTGATGTTCTTACCACGGCCTCCCTATTCTTAGTCCTTTGTCTTGATCTCCAAACAATATTATTGGCTGTCCACTGAAGGAGCTCAGTATTATTAATTAGCGAATCTTTGCTTTGGAAACCAATTTTAGCATTACGATGTTCGTCCATTGAAGCAAAGTGTATCTTAATTGACGTCACTGTCGAACGTGTCGATGCGTACCTACTTTTTTAAGGCTGGAGTTCATACATACATATTTCACTCCTTTCTCCCACATGGGTAGGCAGAGATCACTTCTTTCCACTTGCTACGATCCTTACATACTTCTTTAGCTTCATCCAATCTCATCAATCTCTTCATACATGCCCGTCGGTTTCGGGTACTCTTGACCTGGCCTCTTTTTAATAGACTTTCAAGGCTGGAGTTCACCAACACGTAAAACAAGCGATTAAAATATAACCGTAAGTTTTTGACAGCTCTTCGATACGATAAAATGTCAAAAACCGTAAAAAATCGCCAGCTTAAGGTCCCTTTCATTGTTCGGCGTGTCGCCGGTCGCGTGGGAACGCGTCCGGCACAATATGGATGAAGCCTCCAGTAGCTTTCATTTGTTCTGCGGGCGTCCGGTTGCGTAGCTTCATACAAAATGCGCCGGACGCGTTCAGCAACACGCCGAAGAATGAAAGGGGTCTAAGTATAGGTGAATTCGGGCCTAAAATAATATATCGATTAGAACAAGTGAGTGAGTTGAATTACCTAGTTGGAAAGTTGGCAGGCTCATTTCATACAGCTCGTTCTAAAATTTAAACCAATCAGAAACTGTGAACATTTCCTCTTCATTTGTTTGCTTTTACAAGTATCGGAGTAGGAAGTGTCCTTGTTAACTTTTTCAACCGCTAAAATTTATTACTTTATAAATGATAATACATTCTTTATAACGACCATACTCTCGTCACGATCGAGTGAATCTCACATAAAATTGTGTACCTAATTTATTAGGATCGTTGTCCTGAGTTAATGGTTGGAAGTCTCTGTTTAATTGGAGGTTTCCCTATTAGGGTCCGTTTCATATGAACTTAATTGGGTTATCTTCTCGGCCTATTTTTACCGAGAATTAACGCTGAATTGTTTATAAGTGCCTTTCCAGTAAACCTCTTTTTAAACAGAAGTTGGCACTTTTATTACAGTTTTGGAACATGATCAGGCTTGCCCTCCTGTTAGTAAGCGGAGAAAGGAGGAGTAATTTGGTGCTATGAAGTATGAAGTACGCAATTTTAAGTCACATATAATAGGTGGTGAACCTATTGGGCACGTAAACTGCAGTAAATTGGTAAATTGTATAAGAGGAACGCCCATTACTCATGTCTGTCTTGCTGCCGCACTCAGAGACGTCAAATAACGTTAATTAGTACTTAACGTCAAAAAACTAGTCGCTATTCTTGCCTGGTCTATGGTCTAGATTTAAATGACATTTTTTGACATTAAATACTCATTAAAGTTAATTGACGTCTCTGAGTGCGGCAGTTAAGTCCTAGTTGTCATGTACGACACCCTCGGCAGAGATTGAGGGTGGTGATAATTCTATTCAGCTCTGCCGTCACAATACACCTCTGCCTACCATCTAGCGGATATCTTTGGGGAAAAATATGCGTTATTTATGTATGTATGTATGTACGAAGTAGGTAAAAACAGCCTTTGACCGTGGAATTCATGTCATACCCTACATAGCAATATAAATCTCATATTTGACGTCCGGTTTGAACGAATTGTTATTAGCCAAAGAGTTTAGAATCTGCTCAGGGCAAATGTTTGAGATGAACATTCGTTCTTAAGTCATGTTTGTAATATGTTTAAGAAGTATATTGCAAATATTTATACATAATTAAAATTCAATGAATCATCCGCCACATTCAACATCTAATGGAAAACCCTAATCCAGTATTAGACGTACGGCGCCTATTTTAAAACCGATGTGTTTTTTTGTGAGCCAAAATTTAGCCTGGCCATCCATCTCAACGTGATTTGTTTAATTGGAAAACTCTTTTAGAGATTGCGCGAAAAAAGGGTACGCCATGGACGAAAATAGAAACTTGGTCGGCGTGAAAAGGTTTGCTTAGAAAGTGGGTATATCTATATAGAAAGTTGGGAATTACAGTGCCACCAATTTATCTCGGCAGGCGGCGAAAATCAGAACTACGATGTAGGCTCGAGTTCAACAACACGTAAAAAAAGGAATTAAAAGATAACCGGCAGTTTTGACAGTTCTTCCATACGATAAAATGACAAAACCGGACAGTTAAATAATAATCGTCTGTTTATGTGACGGTGACCACCAGCCTTAGCCGTAGATTTTTGTTCACTAGCGGCACCACCAACTTCTACAGGAATGTATGGAGTATTTTACGTGTCATTGATTTTTAGTTTGAGCAGCGAGATTTATGTGCTAAGTCCTTATTTTGCTTGCCAACAGTCTTGCTTTGCGTTTAGGCAATAAATCAATTTAACCACAGCTAAGTACTCCATTATGTTAAGTATTTAGGTTATCAAAGTGAACAAACTTGAGTTACAGTATGGCGCGCACGAAAGTGTCAACCTTTTATGTGATAACACACATACATAAAACACATAACGTTTTATATGTTTTATGTGATTTTCAAAGCGGAACGCAATTATAAAGCTATACGAGCTCTTATAAAAGTTCGCAACACATTTTCCGTTGTTACACGTTGGCTTACAACGTGAAGTCAAAAGGTCAGAGAAATTTCGGCAAGTAAATTAACGCCTACCCGTTCGGAAGAGTGGTATAGGAAGCCTACATTGCGGAGGGCGCGGGTTCGTTTCCCTTATAACAACAAAAAAACATCGAAATATTTCTGATCTGTTCTTCTTTTTAAGAACACTTAGATACAGGTTTTCCAGCGCCGGTGCGTCAGTACGAGTCGGTACATAAGTATTATCAAACGATCAAACTCCTACTAAAGAGAAACTAAACTACGATCAAACCACTTAATAGAAACAGCGAAATCTGTCCTTAGTGACCTTGTTCTATGCCAACCTCTCCGTACTTGTAACCTGTTTCGTTATCCAACCACCCTAAATGACTGACTCTATAACAAAATTCATTTATTCATATATCTGGTATGATTACAATATAGTGAACTACAACAATTATGAAATTACTAATTGTATGTAACAATATTCTCAGGAAACAGCCCTTTTCCGGGTGGATGTATCGCACAAAAGTAATGTCGGTAAAATTATAATACTCCCTTGCGTAATACACGCGTTCAATGGAAACATGTTCCGAGTCAGCCACTTAGCTGGTAAGTACGCAACATCTTGCTTGGATCGCGAAATGGAGGATGTGCAATTTATAACATGGCACCCTAAATACTACAGGAAAATGAGATAGGAAACTTTGATGGATTGCCTGATCATCACCTCTCAAATATCGGCACCGGAGCATTTCAGTGATAGATCGCTCTAAGTAGGCACCAACGCTAAGTGTTAGCAGCTGTTACGGGGCTCTCGCTTCTTTTGTTTCTGGCTCTTAATGCTTTTCAATTTATTACGACACAAACATAAGATATTACTAATAGGTAGTATCATTTTTAGAAATTAGCCTGTAGATTTGATGTATCCCTTTACTTATTTGAATGGAACCATACGTTTATTTTTAGTGTTTAGTGATAATGTGTATAAGCACAATATGCACATAACAAAATTTGAATATTAGTAAACAAGTTTCTAATGTACACCATTACACAGTACAACATAATCATAGCTAATATTAGCACGTATGAAATGCTTGTTTTATATTGATCGTCGTAATTACCTCTCGACATCAACGCTTTCACTTTGTATACAATAGACTTTACACTGTCCACCACTTTTAAGTATTTGAAGCCATCATAATGACCAGTGTCTTCCGGCCGACCTGTCCTACATTAGGTACAGTCATCAGCGTATTAGGCTACCACAACACCCGAATATTTTCAGTTGGTAATTAAAGTGTAAACAAATGGGTTAAAGTTTGAAAATCTTTTAACAATTTTGTCTTGTATTTTGTATTGTCTACCGAGCGGTCGGCTAAACATAATAACCACCTTACAAAGTATCACTAAGCAACTCACTCCAGGTTGTCGTAAAATTAGACTAACGGATATTGTTCCGTCTAACAGGCCAATAAGCATCATGAAAAGACAGTAGGTGACTTGGTGACGTCTGACCGATTTGTATGGAAGAAGGAAACGTACTGAACCGACCCCAGATAATAATAATAATAAATAAAATAAAATGGTTTATTGAAAGTAGCAATGTTCAACACACTTAACAATGGATTTGGAGCTTCCTTTTAAGCTTTAAGATCGGAGTGAGAATGATGATGATGAGATGATGACAAGATAACACTAAATGTTAAAGTACACTAGTTTCCGTGCATAATCAGCATTTAATTTTATAGTATCATAACCATACCGAACCGATACCAATAAAATACCTTCGACCGTTGTTAGCGAACCCAAAAATGGCTTAGTCGGTGTTTACCAATAGTTTTGCTTGTATTATTTATCTACTTAATCATGCTTACCGTGGCAATGCAAACATTATACTAACTGGGGAAACTTATCTGATAATTGGATTCACAAACTGTAGCACGGAGAGCTTTGCTGGGTGTACGTCCGTCAACTAACTTGTGGACCATCTGAATGATTAAGATTTCCAAACTATGTTTGTGTGAGATTAGTTTGTGTCGTCTTGGGCTAGAAAAGCCGCAAAGTGAAATCGGTGTCAGATTCGGAATCCGGTCGAATGCTAATCCCTTTGAAGATACAGATCAGAAGCTAAAAAAATACTAACCCTTGAATCGGCTTGGGAACTTGCGGGACTAAATAAATACTAGCAGGCCCATATGACTTGATAGTAGTTGGTAAAATCGCCAAATATACGTTTTATTCTATGATACTTCTAATAGTATACGTATGGAATTATAACACAAAAAGTAAACGATGAGCATTTCATAATCATCATCAGCAAAAGTAATAATTTACTGTCGGTGTTAATTGTCGCTCAAAATTAGATAATTTCTCAATTAAATTAATATTAGTAATCGTTAGCATGAAATTCAACGTACATCCTCAAATCACAACTATTTATATCCGAATAGGTAAGCAGAAGCTTCGATTATTAGGTTATATTTGTGAAAGGCGCCAATTGCCATCTGTACTTAAGTTTCTACAAAAAAAAATACATAATGTCACAGTCAAGTATTTCAAACAGAGGAATTATGCATAAAGAAAATTACTACATACGTAAAATTATAATGAAAGGCTGTAAAATTGAATTGTATTGTTCTTAATAGGTACCCACACTTAAACATAACATTACCTTCATATACCCACACCAAACTCCACATTAAAAGGGAATTTAGCGTAACATTAATTTCGTAATATCAATTAAACCTAGGAATCTAATTAAGCACACGGTTTGTGGGCGAGATCATTTATTCGTTGTTTCACACTCTTCGTAAAATATCCACTTGAAAATGGGATTTATTTTATCGAAACTTAGACGTTATTTGTCTCTAGCGTAGTGGTAAGCAAACCCGGTTACATAAAATAGCTTACCCCCTAATACAGAAACTCTACTCAAAGTTTGAGTCCTGCTTAACATTTAAGTATTGTCAAAATTCATTATTATTCTTACTGAGATTCTTACAGATTCTGACAGGTATTGTCCACTCAACTATATAAACAGTGCTCAAATTATGAGTACGTTTCTGTATTCGGGGGTTATAGATGCCAACCGAAAACATAATACACACATATTTGTTTGTGCGTATTATGTACGCCCAACATAATACGCACAAATAAATAAGCACGAAGAATTGGACATTTTCCATGCTACGAGTATAATCTCACAAGACTGTTTAGCTGTAGCAACCTCACTATCTGCAGATTGTTTTTGTGCATGTGCTGGCGTGAAGAACGAAAATTATCATAAATTTATATTTCATTTCTTATTACAAATGTAAAATGATCTGCCAAGTAAGCTATTCAGAACTTACCTGTCCGATTGTGAAATACGCCCTAAGACTAACTTACTCTTATTTTATTTTTACATTTACTAGGCAAGTCCCAGGTTGGGTGCCAAAAGTAATTTAAGCAAAATTGAAAATTCTCAGGCACAAAGGAAAATCCCTAATTTTAATCAACCTATTCCTAGAAGATATTAAATTATCTTCAAGCCTTATTATTTTTCCTTGCTGGTCGGTGGCATATTAAACCGTATACATTTTTGAAGAGAGTTGCTAAATTTGTTTAGAATTATAAGGTTATTGTATCATTCTTAATTTTTTATATTTTCTGAGATAACGAGCATCAAGCTATATGTAATGGTTATTAAGCACAAGTTAGGGCGTGTTCCCACTGTGTCGTGACGACAGATAATCGTTTTAAGTGTCGTGGCTTATATGTTTAAATGGGGGTGTTCACATATAGAACGACACGATTTACTGTCGTCTACGACCTTTTTTGCAGTGACGACAGTCGTCCGACGATAAATTAGCCCTCAGGCATGGTGGGAACGCGCCCTTAGGTATGAATACGTAATGTAGGTATGTAATGTCAAATAAACGTGAGAAACGGCATCAACGTGCAATTTCATGGCTATTTCGAAAAACCGCCTAAACAAAAACCGTGATATTCGTGATCGTCACCGCTAAATCGTACTACTATTAATTGAATTGACCAAAGAAAATCATGCGTTGACTGTCAAATATCAGGGAATATACCAATTTTTCAAATGATTCTGTTTATATCATTTTCATAATTCACAAGTACACGAACTCTTAAATGTGATATGTAGTTCCAACAAATTAAGTATTTGATGAATGAGTTATGCATACATATCACTTGACTTGTATTTATCCCCGAAGGGGTAGGCAGAGGTGTATTGTTATCCACAAATCGTCACTTTTCAGAGGAGCCTACTGCCACATATCGAGCATATGCAGTGACTTAACGCGCTCGGCCTGTGATTATGTAAACTAAGCTGTGTTCGCAGGGCATTGGATAGATGAGCAAAAATATATTATCTCGAGTTTCTCCGTTCATGCAAATCGGCAAGGTAAGTCGTTGGTCGACTGCGTTTTCATCGTTAACACCCAGTTTTCTATGCTGGCCTGGGAGCGAACAAATAACGTAGAATAGGCCAGCCCCAACTCATCCCATGGGTGTCGTAAAAGTCGACTAAGGGAGATTGCAGACCAATAAGCACCTTGGGGCACCCGAATGGTGGAGGACAAACCACCAACAGCAGTATACCCAAAGAGGGTTAGTGTTAGGCAGGCGGCCGACTGTAAAACCTAAGCCAAAACCTTGAGCAGTATGGATTGGAATGTTGTCATTCTAATCACTCTCTCCGTTCATAGGTCCCTTGACATGGTCCGTTCCGTCTCTTTTCTATACATTCATTCATCACTAGCACCTTTACGGTGGGATGGATGATATGAATCAAAAGGGAGTGGATGGCTTTATGACGTCTGACCGATATGAATGGAAGAGGAAACATACTCCGACCCCAGATAGACTGGGAACAGGGCAGGGAGAAGAAGAAGAACACTCACCAATCCGCACTGGACCAGCGCATTATAATAACCTTCTTTAGTTTACATTAATACTCATCTAGAAACAGGACAAATAGGTCATTATCATCAGGTAAGTTAATCAAACACCTACAAATAAATGATGGGTTTAATCTAATTTATACCGTAAATCATGTAAAATAGCATTCATGAATGCGAAAATTTCCCACCGCAACACAGGAGGATCCTAAGCCAGCAAATTGCAGAAAATTAGGTCTAGGCAAATCGGAATCTCGGTCGCACCAATCGCAACCACATATTCTGGATTGAGACGTAACAAACTGTATCCAGATAAGGCGCACGTATCTTGGCGGCACGGCGAATAAGTCCAGTTTGTTATTCGCAACAACAAACCAGGGTCCTAACATTTTTCAACCACAACGTGACCGGAATCGAGGGACCAGGCCGTGGCGTGGGCTCAGGCCGGGCTTACGTCTAAGCACACATTCGGAATTCATTTCGCTCTGTTCTTAGATAAGACTGCGTCATGAGTCATGACTGTGCGTTTTTGAAGTGCGTACTTTCTTGTTTTATGACCGCCGCCATTTTGGTTTAGAAAATAATAGTTGAGAGAAGCAGGCTCGAAGTGGGTTAACGCGGTCGGCCTGTGATTGCGATACTAAGTAGTGACTGCTAAGGCCGGTCATTGAATGGATTACCAAAAATATATTATCTCGAGTTCCTCCGTGCTTCGGAAGTCACTTTAAGGTTGGTCCCGGCTGCAACTGCAGTCGTTAATACCCACCAACCAGCACTGGGCCAGCGTGGTAGGTTTAAGCCCATTCTCCCTATATTCGTCTATTCATAGGAAACGCCTGTGCTCAAGCATTGGGGACTTTAAAGGTTTAACGATGACACGTAATTAAAAATTGCTAACTAATTTTATACTTACGGACAGAACTCCTATAAGGTTGCAATTATTCGTTTGGCCCTATTAGTAATTACCCTTTAAATACGTACCTGTTTGTATTATAGTGAGTAAAAACGTGTAAGTGCCTAAAGTTTTACCTTTAAATGGAAGAATATTTAAACAGATTTTACATACCTACACTCTCATTTTCTATCGGCTCACAATTAAATTTTAATGACGTTTAATCCTCTTACCGATTCCAATATATCGTATCTAATGACCGATTTTTCTGGACCATTACTTTAGTATAGTGCTTTCTCGGGCAATATATCGGAGAATAAATATTTAACGAGCACAAATTATCTCTCTGACCCAATCGTGTTATTCATTGGAGAAATCTGTAGCTTATGCCCTTCATGATAGAGAACACGAACTACTTATCATTTTTTGTATAGCATTTATCTTGTGAAATACATGAATACAAACAAAGCTTGTCATTGAGTTATAAAATTATTGAAAAATCACAAAATGTTAATTTTAAACTGTAAGGGTTACAAGTGTCTAAAATATTTAAAAAATCGTCCTATAAAGTAAAGCTCAAAATGTTCTGAACCGAAATCGGTGTAAGTAGGTATCTACGAATAAGCCCACTGTATCTCGTGAAGCAATTCTCTGTACTACGTAAATACCCACATTATTAGCGATGAATAATTAATATCTAATTATAAGCAGCGGGCCCGATGAGGGCGATCGATATAATATGAACTATGGAAATTAATAGTTAAACAGTATTTAACGAGGAACAGTAGAAACTGGTACATGACATCACTTCCATTAAACATTTATCTGGTCTAAGGGGTCTATATGTGGTCGGATAGGAAAAAATACTAATGTAAATTTTTAATTGAATTAATTAAACTATAGTCAAATGACAGTGGTGACGGCAGAGAGATTAAAATTGTCACCACCCCAATTTATCCTGCGGGTGTCATTCATGGCGACTAAGCAATAAGCACCTAGCAATAACTGCGATGTATGTGTCTGATAGATGGCAATAGGTTCGCCACCTATGCCACCACCTATACACGGCACCTAACGTAAATGGCGAAACATGAGTGTTAATTTGCGCGATTTATGTTTGTGTATGTAAATGACAAAACTTAAATTGGTTGGTACTTATGTTGTATTTTGACGCACCTACGAGCCTAGCTGAGAATTCGACCAAGTTGAGTCAAAATGATCCTTTGGGTCGCATCCAGGATTAGTTCCAATTTGACAATGGGGTCAAATCAATACCTTACCTGAGGACTGTGATAATGCATACCAAGATTAGCACGACTTACGATTAGAAGCCTTCATGCTCATTTTGAAATATATAGGGTAACTAGTGGACGCCTGCGGCTTCGCTCGCGTTATCGGCGGTTATTATATAGCCTATAAGCCTTCCTCGATAAATGGACTATCCAACACTAATAGAATTTTTCAATTTGAGCCAGTTCCTAAAATTAGCGCGTTTAACCATACAATCAAACAAACTCTTCAGCCTTATAATATTAGTATATTATAGGGAAATGTGGCCTATACTGCCTAAAACGGACACTATACAATAGTTTCGTAAATTGATATATCAAGTTTTAAATAATTTTCTTTAAGGACATATCTTCAGCCTCGATCTCTGCTCTGTTAAGTAAGAAACTGAAGATCCTCTCTCCTTGAGTATTGGCAAATCTATACTAATATTATAATTCTAAGGAGTTTGTTTGTTTGGTTTTTTCTCATCTCAGGAACTACAGTCTCAGATTGAAAATTTTTTTTTGTGTTGGATAGTCCATTTATCGAAGAAGGTTATAGCTATATAACAACCGATATAAACGCGAGCGATGCCGAGGGCGACCACTACTAGTTTAATATAGGAGATTCTCCGCCTTAGGCAGTATGAATGCTGAAGGCTGAATCGCAAAGGCAAATCAGCCTCCTTCTACAAGGTCCGATGAAGTAGAGTTCAACCACCGGTGTCAACGAGTCTGTGACGCATGAAACGTGTGTGGAATCTGAATGTAATTGTTGATATTTTAAAAGCATCCCAAGCATTTATCTTCTGGTGATGATAACACGTTGATTTCTGCACATAAACGAAAGTCAGGTTACTTAATTTATTTTGCTTTAAAAATGGAGTTTCTTCATTAGTCATCAGTAACAACATAACTCACTTCGTTTTAAATAATATCTGTGACTACGAATTTCTAGCAGCCATTCCCAGAAATTCTATAAGAACACACGTTCTGTTTCGTCTAAAGTGTAGTTTTTTAATAGTTCCCAACAGTCGTTGGTAGCCGTCACTGAACAGTTGGTCCTGTTATTTACATATTGACAATGTTGCTGGATAGCTTCTACTGCATCCACATCGTTAAACTTAAACCCTTTATAGGGCAACAAGCTTTTACCCGCTGCTTCGATCGCATTGATCTCTAACTGTCAGTCTAAGCCATAATCATTAGAAATAACAAAATGGCAGGTGACGTCAAATACCACTTTTATAGGCAAAATTTTGATACTACACAGTGTGGAAAGAAAGAGCAGGCAGCCCTGCAGGGAAAGTACCTTAAATCTTTAAAATAGCTTATATTGCTGAAAGTAAACATACCTTAATTTTTTTAAATACACATAACTGCATTCGCGGAACTTTTAAATAGCTTACCCGAACCGGGAAACGAACCAAGTAAAAACTTAAAAAAAATAACACTCGCCATTTTATTTTAGTAATTGATGCAGTCGATGTTAACGATAACTTTTCACTTAGAAACTTATATTAAAATACTATGAAATCTAATATTTCTTTTATTCTTGAATAAAATCAAAATTTGTTTGACAATTATGAAATTCGAACGACCGTCTTGATAATTTTTATCGATTTTGTTTTGATTTGCCACCATTCCATAATATCTAAATATTTTGTGATATTATGGCTGTTATGGCTGGTGATTACCAATACTTGTTAAAAGATAACTGTCAGTTTTTGACATTACATTGTATGGAAGAACTGTCAAAAACAACGATTATCTTTTAATCGCTTGTTTTATGTTTTGGTGAACTCGATCCTAATTATTAAAATAATGGTATCAAGTCCAATTCAATTTAATAGAAGCTTAAATTTTATCTACAACGATTACAATTTAGACCTTCAGTGCTATGGTGAAATGTATCCGAATTCACCATACCACTGACACAATATCGTCAAGAAAATTTTGGCGCAAATGGTAAAAATACTTAGTAGGTAAATGTTGGAGGTTTTAAAAAAAACATTTATTACGAAGATCACAGCATCGATTAGTAAAATAAAATGGCGAGTGTCAATTTTTTTTAGTTTCACTTGGTTCGATTCCCGGTTCGGGTAAGCTCTTTAGAATGCAGTTAAGTTTCTTTTTAAAAATAAAGGAGTGTTTCCTTTCAGTAAATTGAGCTTTCAGTAAATATTTAAAAGATTTAAGGTAGGTACTTTCCCTCCAGGGCCCACTCTTTCTTTCCACACTGTATAATACATAATGTAACCCAAGACATTATTATGTTAAGAAAATATATTTATCTATTTTGTCGCTGATACTAAAGCTTTCTATTGGTGAAATTTGGCTTATTAGTTTAGACCTGAAAGCTTTCGCATTTACAATGTATAGTTAAGATGCATTTGTTTTTATTGGTTTTAAACCTTAGCACAAATCATTAATCATCATCATCACTTTCAGCCTTTCAATGTCCCCACTCCTAGGGGACGGGCCTTCCCTATGGTTGGAAGAATTTAAGGAAATTGGACCAACATAACCCACCACCCAGGCCCAGTGCGGGTTGGTGGGTATTAACGACTGCAGACGCAGCACGGAAGAACTCGAGATTTGGTCACAAATCATTGAGGTTCAATAAAACTTCACAGATTAAACAAAACAATAATAATTGCTTCTGACACTAGGTTACCATCGTACCGCTCTCCGACGTCACATGTTAGATCGAGCTACAAGATGAGACGACATAGCACTAAAATGGCAATATATAATTCGTGGCTGCTCAACGCCACGGGCGAGGCGCAGAGACATTCACCTCCGCAATGATTTAAATATGCAGACGACCGTATTGATTGTCTCCAAGAATAACCCCCTTGGCTGTGCTGGCGCCACCGCTACTAGCGGTCTAATTTTAGTGTTACCCTTAATTAATTTTCGCGATTATACAGCCTTTTCGGATTAAGCCATAATCGTCGCTTGCCACGACAGTTTTTTTGTTACAAATCGATTAAGACAACCATTGTGAGAATTGTACTGCTCCATCCTTGCCTTATGAATATTGAAGTACCTATGTATACACAATGCACAAACAATCGATTGGTTATCCCTAAAATAGGACGCGTATTACCAGAATCAATAATAAATTATTCTAAAAATGATAAATATATAAGTATAAATGGATTTACCGAATTTTATTATTGTACTAACGAAATATAAGCTATAATTATCATGAAGGTATATTTCAACCAACTTGACCAGAAAATTTGTGTAAAGAAATCGCTTACAGTTAACTTAAAAATACTTTTTCTTTGAAACTACATAGAAAGCCAAATTAAAGCATACCTACTAACAGCCGAATTAATTTTTAAAAAGTATTTTGACGTTTAATTACGTAAAATTCATCGTGGAAACGAAAAATTACCATCGTTTGTCTCTTCAAGGCGACTTAATTTTCTTTCTAATGAAAAATACTGTATTTAATGTAATGTATGTGACCTAAGTGAAAGGCACAGACGTTCGTTAAATCACACAGATATAGCATAGACGTATTTATCGTCAGTATTTGCAAGGTCTCATGTAATAGGAGCGAGTAGATATATATTGTCATCAACCGGAGACGTCAATTCGGTTTTGCTAGATGATGGACCAGGAACGCTGCTGCCAATTCTTCGTTATGTCCATAACACTTGTACGGCACCCTCGGGAAATAGAGAGGTAAGAACATTTTATACTCAACGCAGCCGTCACAACACGGCTTCTAATATCTATATTGATGTACCTATAAAACACACAATTCAACTTTGCCTCTATGTAAGCCTAGTAAAGCATTTTAGGACCCGAAAAAAAGCTTTATTTTCTGGTTTCTTTTTCTTTGAAGTAAAGTGTTTTTAGGAGACCTTTTAAAGTTAGATTTCGTTGGTAAAAACGGGCGCTAGACTGTCTACCTTAATCTGTAACAGATTAATTTAACGAGTCGTAGCACTAATCAATAATTGTTGGACGAAAAAAACAGGGATTATAGTTTAGCGTACGCAATCTCAATTCAAGCACACTTTGCCGACGAGCGATACTTACTCATCAATAACTATAATTTATGGTAAATTCAACTAAATTGTTAATCATATATACAAATGCTGTAATATGAAAATTGTGCATAACGGTGCTGGTTATTATATTAAGTTTAGGTTTTGTATATAATGTGAAAGTAAACTATCACTGTATAATTGTCCTGTTCTTTCAGTATTCAAAAATCATCATCACCCAGCCCATATCCCATCCTAGTTTAAGTCTTCTTTCGATACTCTGTTCTGCCACTCGTCTCCTCATTCACACCCATTACGCAGTCATGTTCATCCAGACTAAGCTAATCGGCTTCCTTTCAACTTTTCTATCACTGTTGCTATCTTCAGACGTACTCTCACATACACATTTCTTAACCATGTTTGTTTTTCCCAATTAAAAAATATGATGAAAATAAATAAACAATCGAGTTCCTGCCTCATTATTAAGTTTCATCAACACAACGTTGTGATACATCGCTCAATGTCTCGCGACAGTTCACTTAGCAATACTCATAATGGCAAAGTTTGAAACTCGATTTTCCTGCATTCAGTTAGTTGAAAAACAATTCGCTCACATAATTCCTCAGAAGCTACGTTAGCTGCCGAAATTAATGAACCATTCCAACATCTATGTAGGTGTTATTAGCATTAGCATCCGAATAGGATCGGAGGAGACAACCGCTTTTGAAATAGATTAAATTAATTAGCAACAAATTGCTGTCTACATTACTAACTTTGTTAAGTAAAACTTCGGGGAGACGTTGAATGATGCGCAATAAATAAATTTCCCTACATTAAAATAAAGTTTATTTTGCCGCTAAGTAATGGAGTTGAAGACTGTCACATTGCTGTAAGAGAATATTACACTGTAGGTTAGTAATATTACATACAAAATACGTTACATCTGTACGTACATATTTTTGCTACATACTATGACTTTATAATAATAAATAAATAAATAATAGTATACATATATATAAAGCTGAAGAGTTTGTTTGGTTGATTGGTTGGTTAAACGCGCTAATCTCAGAAACTGCTGGTTCAAATTGAAATTTGAATTCTTTTTGTGTTGGATATAAGTACATTTATTGAGGAATGCTATAAAACAACCGACATTATCGCGAGCGACGCATATTTTAAAGACGATATGCCTAAACTATGCCGTGTGATTACGGCAGATAAGAGTACAATTGTTACCGGCCGATCTTTGGATGGGTGACCAAAGATATATTATTTGGAGTGCCTCCGTGCTTCCGAAGGCACGTTGAGCCTTTGGTCCCGGATTCATCTGCAGTAGTTAATACTGTGTGTTCTTGCATCCATAGGGAATCCGTGAAGACATTGGAAAGGCTGGTAATATCAAGTAATATGTGTAATGATAACAAAGATGAATGAATAAACTGATCGAGGCGTTTTAGAAAATATGTTTTCTTAGAATCGTAACAATTTCAACATGTTAGTTTAAGCATATTGATTTAAGCATTTCAACTAGGTATTTAAGAATCTATATTTACTCCAGTTACTTGCTGGCACTAGATAGAATTCATAGTCTCGTGTTCACGCTTCGCAATCCAAACATTGCCCATTCGTATACTGCGGTTTATTATTCAACCAACATTTTTGTTTCAACCAACAACATGTAGCTCATGGGAGCGAATTCCAATGTTTCCACAGATTACACGCTTCATCTAAATTCATGTTTCAGCCGCTACCAATATTTCGAAACTAATGGAAATTCAAATTAAATATCAAATAGACCACTTGGACCTAATTCATGTCAGTTCTTAAACGTGACCGTAAATTACAAAAAGGTTGCCGGGATGCGAGTGGGGGTAATAATTTAAATTGGACGAAAGGAATAATTCAGCATTGTCGCCTACATTTTCTTAGACAACAAAGGGAGTCCTAAGCGTGATTAACAAAACAAAAAATAATGAATCTCCCTTTTCAATTGTTCGGTACCTACATAAAGCGTTTTGCCAACATAATTATCTGTTTCCTGAATATTAGCCATTTTATTGTTACGATCATAAATAACGAATTCAGCAACAGTGCCAGTAACACGGTTGTAGCGTTAATCAAACATTCCTCACGTAGTAATTTACACCATCTATGCTCGCATAAATAGGTCAGTAATATCGGTGTATTTGAGATTGTAAATTGAAAACCATGTTATTAGTCAATAACAGCACATTGTTGATTCCCCAAAATCATCATCATCCTCCTGCTCTATCCACATGTTATCTGAAATTATGTGTCGAGTGTCAAAAATTATCAAATGATTCTTTTTTTGTTATGCAAAATCAACCGATTAGCCTTTTTCTTCAATAGGTCTCTGTTGGTCAATTTCATGAAAATGGAATATATTTCAGGTACCTACCACTGATCAGGCGTAACTTATACGTATGTCATTATTACAAGCTTTCTAAAACAACTTTCGTATTTGATACTATTATAGATATAATGTTCTCTTGTATTTTTACGAACACACGCACAACATTTAACATGTTTCATATATCGATACACACCTAGAATTATCCGAAAAGCTATAGAAGTAAAGAAATATCCAAATTTCATAAGGGATAATGGTTGGAAACATAATACCAGCTGTTAGGGAAAGGTTCATCGGTATAAAATTAAATCCCAACTCCGTCTTCGTACTGCTAAGCCCATAGACACTGTGAGCTCCGTTAGCGTCGGACCACTGAAATATTAAATAATTTGACGATAGTTACCTAAAACATAATTGAAAACATCTGTTATCTTTAGTCCCACCTTGACCACGGCCGCAATAAAGTGATCGAAACGTCGGGATAAATTATCTATTACCTATGTAATATATCAAAAATAATCGCATGTTAAACTTGTTATTTCTTTTCTTTCATATTCCTGAATAATAACTGGATAATCCTGGATAATAAACATGTAGACAATTATGGTAACTTTTCTTTACCAGCATAAAAATATTACATAATAAAACTTCGTTGGCTTGTCATATGCCTATTTTGTTTACTTACCTTAATAAACAAGGATAAAGTGATGGTAAACTAATATGACAGTTCTAGGGATAGGAGGAAGACGGCTGAGACGGTTAGGCTCTCGGCAGTGAAGGGATAACGATTATGACTTTATTATGAAAATATGGTCAACGTAAGACGCCGTAATGCCTTTCGCCGCATAAACAAAATTACACGGTAAGCCTGTTATGTAATACACATTCGAAATCCTTATGAATATTAACCGTACTTCTTTCAAAATTAGGATAGCTTTTTTTTAAATATCGACACAAACGAAACAACTTTTACAATCCATAAACATCCATAAATCATTGAATTATTCCATTTTAATTTTACCATTATATAAGGCCGTGTGGTGACGGCAGAGTAGAATACAATTGTCACCATCCCAAATCTCTCCCGTGGGTGTCGTACAAGGCGACTTAGGATAAATCAGTGATGAGGAATGGGCAGCAGCGTTCCTTTATACCACCGTCCTGGCAATGTACTGCGACTTTTGTGCCCGATAAATGGCAATAGGCTCGCCACCTATTACATGGGACTTAACATAATTGGCGAAACGCGGGTGCTAGTTCACCTCTGCCTACCCCTTCGGGGATATAGGCGTGATTTATGTATGTATGTATGTATTATATAAATGTCAGAAAAATTTGTACAAAGATTTATTTTCAGAAGTTTAATGTTTCTTTACAAACACTGACTTAAATTTTATGGAGAATAATAAGTAAGCAGGATTTCTCGAATGTGAAGTGTTGTCAGTCTCAATTTTGCACTTCACAGTTAAATGGTTAAATATTGTCAGTCTCTTAAACCTGGATTACCTTGATCTTGATCTACATCAACAAAGAACTTGCCAGCACTCGGATAGTAGGGTAACCCAGAAATAATACTCAAATTTTGAGCACTGCCTAGTTAAGAATACTTATCAGAATTTGTATCGAAAATCGTTAACTTTGACAATACTTAAAATATGTTAAGTAGGACTCAAACTTTGAGTAGCGTTTCTGTATTCGGGGGTCTGTCTCATAGATTACCTCCGGGGTTAACACCGTGACTTAATTTTGTTCCGTTGAATAGCATAATATTGGAACCCTTACTTAATTAAGGACTCTCCGTTTCTTTAAAAATACATTGATAATTCCTTCCATTGAAAAGGTTACTAAGTTATTTGGACTCTGCAAACTGAAAAAGAAAAATTTGCCTAGAGAGCAAAAATCTTTCCATCTTAATTCTTGAGAGAAATATTTTTTTTTACAATTTTTACTTTACTGCAAAGAAAAGATCATTAGAGCAATTTATTTCGTACCAAATTAAACACTCAATGCATGTCAATTTTAGTCCTGTAGCTGGTTTAGGCCCGGCTCCCGTATTCATTCGAAAATTTTCTGAAATATGGTGCTTGGTAATATTTATCATTTGTCTTACCGCTTAAGGGTTAAATTTGCAAGTTCAGAACTCGTTTTCGATTGATCGTCGAGCTTAATTGCGCCTCTGTTCATGTCGCGACCTAGACTTACACAAATGTGACGCGGAATTCGTAATCAACACGATTAAATTGGAAACGCCCATCTAGGAGAATAACCACATTACTCTGTCAGTGCCTGCTATCGTGTGAGTAATCTTAGCAGTAAACTGTTCACACCAGCCGCCCCGATTTCTCGGCAGATCTTGTTAGGCGGAATCAAAGTTGAAACAAGATACTGTATAGAAGCATGTCCATGAAGGAATTGGTACAGACAATAAAGGCCGTGTGGTGACTGTTGAGACAATTGACAATCACATACCAGTGGCTCTCGTACAATGCAACTAAGGGATATACCCTAAATGGGCAGCCCTTGTCATACCACTTAGCAATAACTAAATACCTGCTGCGGTTTACGTGCCCGATAAGCTTGGCAGCGCAGTAGCTTCGCTAAGACCGATCATTGGATGAGTGGCCAATAATATATTATTATCTCGAGTTCCTAGAACTGGAAGAAGAATTGAGCAGGATTCACTGGAGATAGAGAATGCCTGTGCCTCAGCAGTAAGGCCATTAAAGTGCTGTTGATGATGATTTTGTAACAGCCAGGCGCTTGAAGCTCTGCTGCCGCCCGGCACATTCATGCATTAGGATAATTTTATTGTTGTAGCCTTAGTAATAAAGTTCTGAATTAAAATTTATTCATTTTCGGATCTTGGGTGTGACACCACAATCCCAACTAATTTAAAAGTACCTACCTAATGTTTTATTACAAACGGTTTATTTCACAAACCTGCTTAAATGATCCCTTGCTTAGGGGCTTATCGCCTATTTGTATACAAATCCCCTGAGCATCTCCACAAGGGATTTCTACACTAAAAGTCTACTAATCCCCCAACAGTTAATCAGTACATACATACATAAATCACGCCTATATCCCCGAAGGGGTAGGCAGAGGTAAACTAGCACCCACGTTTCGCCAATTATGTTAGGACCCATGTAATAATGGCAATAGGTGGTGAGTCTATTGCCATTTATCGGGCACAAAAGTCGCAGTTTTATTGCTAGGTAGTATAAGAGGAACGCTGCTGCCCATTCCTCGTCACTGATTTATCCTTAGTCGCCTTCTACAACACCCACGGGAGAAATTTGGGGTGGTGACAATTGTATCCTACTCTGCCGTCACCACACGGCGTGTGAAATCAGTACATGCGATACAATATTTCACAAACATTAACAAAAGACAGGTTGCCATAGCCTGACGCTGCGCCAGGGGCATATCTACATTTCAAAAAATCGACCATAGCCCAATCGAGATAAACGAACGCAGAAAAAGACAAAACGGTTCGAATTAAAGCCAAGATATTATGTTTGGGAAGGATTATGCCTTGACCTAATTGCTGTACTCTGACTCTCAGTTTGTGGATGCGGGAGGCAGCTTAACGTCATTAAACCGACGTAAGAACGATTGGTTTAACTTCCGAAGAAGCAATAGATCGCACCAGAGGGCGATTAAGAGTAAAGTAACCCTCCCAGGATAATTGGTGAAAGGATGAACTGCAACTTTTTAATGGCTTCTAAGAACAATTCGTAAGTAATTCACAAGGCGAGAAATTAAATCCCTTCTCGAAAATAACTAAATCATTCTCCACGAGGAATCACTTGATAACCCACGGCCCTGTAATATAGCCTAGAGTTATTAAGGCAAACTGTTAGTCGTTACTTTTAGCCGTGGCTCCAGATGTCAGAACTGATTAGGGATCTTATTATCATATCAACTTCAAGAAACATTGTTGGATAATTAGGTATATAAATTGGGCTAGGAGCTAGGAGGCGAGTGGAGTGAAGTTAAGATTCATCAAACAATAATCAGGTAACTCTCTGATATCAAAGCTGTAATTGCGTATAATATTCACAAAAAAGAGCAATTTGAGGAGGGAAAAGTTTTAAAAGGTATTCAAATTACAATATTTACCGAATAGACAAAGAATTAACCGAAATAGTACGTAATTTGCGACAATAGGCGACATTTGTCATGCACGAATTCAACATGAAATATTTCCAAAGACACAAAAGATTAAAACCGTTTGAATACGATAAAGTTATTTTACTCAGTACCTACAGAACAAAAGTAAATGCCATCCTTGGCAACAAAGTTCCGTTTCAGAGTTGTCTGCCCGTTTCAACTTTAATGCGCAAATGCATTCCTGCATCCTTTGAAACTCTTGTCTTTGTTGCAAACTGTTTGTAATTGCTGGTACATTTTAAACGTAAAAATAAACCTTAGGACGCCGTCAAATTAGTCGGTTTAGCGAGCGCTACTAAGCTTTTTTTTAAGCTAGACAGGGAAGCTCTTGGCCTTCATCTCACCTGGTGACGAGTGACGATAAGGGCCGAAGATGGAATCGAGCTTCACCTGGAACTCTCAACCACAGAGGGACTGGCAATCTTATCACACATTGACGGAACACAATCATGCTATAAACATTAATATTAACAGATTTTGATAAAGATGGATTTTGATAATAGCAGATTTTGATAGCTAGCCAGGCGGACTTGAAAGAAGTCCTACCACCAACCATTACCAGCTAATTAGATGAATAAGCATCCAATTTGAGTTCTATGTTTTACACTACAATAATGTAATTTCTCACTGATGGGAATCTAAAAAGGACAGTTTAAGCTATGTCGCGATTTATGTATGTATGTAAGCTATGTCGCTAAAAGCAATTAATTTGTAGAAAGATTTTGGTGGTTAGAAAAAGAATTTCGAAAAATTATGGTCTTGAGGCGGGAATTTTTCCGAAATTCTTTTTCTAACCACCAAAATCTTTCTACTAATTTTTCTAACATTTATATAATGTTAAAATTAAAATCGAATAGCAATTAATTTCCTCAAACTATGATAATTTTAAGTAGGTATATCAATCAATGTAATGCAAACCATTTTACAAATTCTTGCGAAAAATGCTAAGACTGGTCAAAATCGCAACATAGGAAATTAATGATCACCTAACATGAATAGATTAGCAAGTGACTTTTTGTGATTTGCAATACAAATTCATAATAGGATCATAAAGGAAACTGCAGATGTTGCCTTTCTAGACCCCACGATAAAGTTGACCATTGCAATTTACGAATTCCTATTGTGGAAGAAGCGCACTATAGCCGCACTTTATAAGACAACCAATAATATTATGAAGATACCCTTCTATACTTACATCGCATTGCTTATAAAGGACAAACTCTAGTAAATCTTGGTAGGTAAAGGGAGCCTGCTATACCGGGAACGACCCAACAACGAAATGTTTTCGTTATATTGTTTAGCTGACCGGGTGAAACGCAAGATAACCAACAAATGTCGATCTGCGGAAACAGTGCCACGAAGAAGACGGCATTTCAACCTTTATATTTGTAAGAATAGGTCCAAGATAAGGACGAAACACTTAAATTTTAAGGCCTAAAATAAATTTGTAAACTAAGACCAATTTTTCACCTATTTTTGTAATGGAATTTTGTTAAATGTGCGTTTCATAAATTGAGAGATACATAGACGCTGACTACACACATATATTCAAGATTCGCTGTACCGGGGCATGCAAGATTCACGACACGACTCCTTTCTAAGTCCGCTGCATAATTTCTGGGGCCACCTGTCCGTTTTAACTGACATAGGTCCCGGCTAAACATTAACCCGACGGGCTGGCTGCAGCCTCAATTCTCAACATTTCCGTAGGTAAGCTGCTCGGACACAGCTCGGCACAAACCCTGTATTTCATTAAACATTTGTCATGATTGGCAGTTTGCGAAACATCTAATACAACGCCATGAGGTATTACGTAAAATGATCAGAAATAACGTAGAAATATATTATTGATTGATTATTTAAATATAACATGAGAACAGGAAGTGTAAAATAAAAGACAAAACAAGACAGACTGAAACAGAGAAGAGCTATTGAGATTAATTGATTAGTTATTAACAGATATTATCAGGAAATGAAACTCCAAATTTCAATTAGAGTTTCGAGATTTACTATAAGAATTTCTGACTAGTCAATATGTGTGTATGACAGCATGTATGGAAGAAAAGAACTAAATGGCAGGCAAGTAATTATTTTAGAGTCAGCTTTCGTTATGGCTTTATCATAGTTTTCTACAAACCAATGACTTATTCAGGTAATCCCCTGCTCGAAAGGTAAGTAGTTCAAGGCTAAATAATATCTCAGGAACCCTTTACGTCTCTATATTCACAGGAAAACCTGATGTAAGCATTTTATGAACAAGAGTTACCTTGGTACAAGAAGGCTAATCTAGACTCCACACGAGAAGCAACTTCAAATTAAGGGATTAAAGGTCCACATAAGTTTCCTTCATACGGTAACGATTATTATATTTGCGAGTACTCACGGGTAGAGCGACTAATCTCTGTTGAGCTCCTTCGAGCACGGAGAATCCTCGACACATAGACGACCAGCATTCTGGTTGTACGCGCAATGTTTAGGACAGAAGGTACGTTCTGCCCTAAACGTAAACGCTTTATTATAACTTCTGAAAGTATACGGTTACAGTACGCTGACATATAATAATAATATAGCTTCAATAGCTATACATAATACACAGCTATATATTTATCTCCAAAGATAACATCTTAATTCCAACTATGCTAGATCAGAAGTAAGAGGGTATTGCGAGACTATTGCCATCTACCGGCGGGCCACCACTGCCTCATCATATTCATAACAGTCAGTTGTCACCCTTATATGAGATATGGGGGTTAGTGACCATTGTATTCTACGCTGCCGTCACCACACTGCATACATTATGGTTATACTACACAGATAAAGATTATATTTATGTACATTTTTTTTTCTTTAGTACCCGAATGTAGCAATCGCAGCGTATCAGATAATTCATCATGGAACTTCAACCTGAAGGTTTTTTCCTAAAAAGCAAAACTAATAGATAATTGTGATTGGTGTTATCACCTTTACACATATCATACGCTATTCGATTTTAATTTCAACATTATATTAATTTTAGAAAAAAGTCGAAGTAGTGCGTTTCGTTTTTGAGTTTCTAACCACCAAAATGTTTGTGTCATAAGGTGCATATTAATAATATACAGATCAAAGTACAGTACATTGAGATGTTACCAATATTCGAATTGATTGAATAAGGTCAAACCGTGGTCAATCAGCAACCTTTCTGATACACACATCATATCATGCACTTGACCTTGTTTGAAGTAAAGGTTGTTGGGAAAGTTCAAAAACTGATGTTTGACCTATGTATGTATCTAAGTACTAGTGGTCGCCCGCGGCTTCGCTCGCGTTAATGTCGGTTATTATAATAACCTTCCTCAATAAATGGACTATCCAACACAAAAAGAATTATTCAATTTGAGTCAGTAGTTTCTGAGATTAGCGCGTTCCACCAAACAAACAAACTAACTCTTTAAATTTATAAAATTAAGTATAGATATGTAAGTGTCAAATACCGCTTTTTCTTTGTGGTCTTGTATGGAATAAGTTATTGTGTATTCTTCCCTTTTAAGAAAATAATATGAATAAAAGTCAATCGTGTTCTGCTTTATAAACAAGTATGATGCCAACAACATTGACAGACGTTGACGCTTAAAGACATTTCCTACGGGAAAACACATCCTTTGAATGAATGAATGAATGAAATAAATTTTATTTGGCAAAAAAGAAATATACTAGAATATTTGAAAGAGACTTGGTATATTTATTTAGCTGTAGTATCGAAATTAACCACAAATGTTGGTAGGCAAACGAGAGAAATATAAATTCCGGTTTGTATTTAAATTTGATGATTTCGCTTTTCAGTAAAAACTTGATTAAAAATTGGCTTTGGCATACCTATCTTTCACCAGTTTCATATTAACATGATATTAAATTGGCACAGGTTTTATTACTGTTTGCCCTTTAAGCATCATCGACTTGTCATAGGTACTATTTGAGTCTAATCTAAAACGTAACATTGGCGAGTCCCTACAGAAGTATACTGAGGCTTTATGCTAACGACGAAATAATAATTAACTAATAATAAGTAGTAGAACAAAAACTAAGGGTGTGTTAGTTCATCGCAAAGCCGCTTTTTTCCAGATATCCGGTAGCAAGGATACCAGGTTTAATCTTCTGTGCCAATGCCAAGGGATGGGTAAAAACAAACAGAAATTTCCCAATAGCCATTTTTCAGATGAAATCGTTACTGTCTTCTAGGTAACTCGATTAATTAGCTCTAAGAGTTAGCTCACTTTTTATTGTGAACGATCTCTAAGTAATTAGGTACGTTTTTCACAAAGAAGGCGAAGCTCTATAATGATCTAGGCCAGTCACTTCGATGAAAAAGTGGTTTTTTGTAATACAATTGCGAGACTTATCAAAGAGATTATATTATTACTTCACTATTTATTTAATTTAAAAATGAAGGACAATCAGTTTATTCTTATGATGAAATTTGTCACGTGTAAAGGGTGAAGTATGCAAGAATAATTATAAGAAACTGGCGCAATGTGTAAATTCACCATTGTATCAGGCCCTATCAAAGTCAAAGTCAAAATTAATTTATTCATATCTGGTACATTTACAATGCACTTATGAATCGTCAAGACGCTAGATATCGTATTTACTGCTACCCTTCTACTTCACGGACCTATCGTCAGAAATCAGATTGATTAGCAACCATTTACAGACCGTCCTTATATTCTGATATTGCTCCGTCAATAAAAACAGTAAGGGATGATCCATGACCAACGCGCTGACTTAACATACATACATACATACATAATTCACGCCAATATCCCCGAAGGGGTAGGCAGAGGTGAACTAGCACCCACGCTTCGCCAATTAGGCTAGGTCCCATGTAATAGGTGGCGAGCCTATTGCCATTTATCGGGCACAAAAGTCGCAGTACTTTGCTAGTTGGTAGGTATAAGAGGAATGCTGCTGCCCATTCCTCATCACTGATTTATCCTTAGTCGCCTTCTACGACACCCACGGGAGAGGTTTGGGGTGGTGACAATTGTATTCTA
This sequence comes from Cataclysta lemnata, assembly GCA_963931975.1. Taxonomy (NCBI): domain Eukaryota; kingdom Metazoa; phylum Arthropoda; class Insecta; order Lepidoptera; family Crambidae; genus Cataclysta; species Cataclysta lemnata. Next base: position 7,097,026 of record OZ008342.1, read on the forward strand.
CTCTGCCGTCACCACACGGCCAGGACGCGCTGACTTAATATTATTATTTTTGCGAGTCTATTCCCTAATGTCTTACCAAATTTATATTCTGTTATGACGCCGTATCATGAGCAGTTAAACCACTGTAGGAAAGATGAATTCTGTCAATACATAAAATAGGTACACAGAATTAATTGCTCACAGACGTATACAAGTTCTGGAAAAATGCAAAGGGCTTCTCTAACAACATTCCCCGTGACATTTTATTTACAGGATCGAGCAAAGGTTTATTTCACAACAATTCAATCCGAAATTTCGGCAGTCCAATATTGGCAGTATTTGACAGAGGCAATTCTACTACAAACTCTGAGTAGTATTTTACAATCGGCACTAAACGCATAAAATATTTAGATAATAGCAGAATAATAAATTTGCACCCAGTCAACATACTTCGGAGCCAGGAATCGATTCAGCATCCTGGAAAATTCGCTGACTTCTATGCCACTCAGATACCTACACCTACGTAAAGCTCAATTAATCGAAATCTTATATCGGTAATTGCATGCAGTCGTATCTTATGTACACATTCACATTGAACGAGCGCGCGTTTTCTCTTTGTGTTATTAAATCCTTCGTAGTTCTAATCAAAAAGAAATTCAAACACCTATCAGTCTGTTTAATGCTCCGCAAACAGTAGCATCGACGAAGTGTTTTTCTCTGTTTTTGTACGTTTTAATAAAAAAGTAGGGGTTGTTCATTGCAATCGCTAGTTCTTACATAGCTTACTTATACGACGACTTATAGTACAACAACGACTCTTATCAAAGTTGAAATGGTAGTGAAAACGGATCTGGAATCAAGATACCTATCTAGAGTAGGTAATGTACTCGAACCATTATAACGAGATAAAAAACGTAAACAGTTTTGATTATGTCTCAAAATAAAAAAAGATGTACTCTAAAATATAATTATAATAATAAAATAAATAATTATAATAAAATATTCATCATCCATTTTAGAAAATCAAAATGATTTAAGACTTTGAAAAATAGGTATAACAATTTTTTTATTTGTATTTGGTTTATAAGACTCATCGACATTGGTTACGTTGTTTATCTCGTTATAATGGTTGGAGTATAGATGTGTCTAAGTTATAAATTGTATTGAGCTGGATTTGTATCTACATAGTAAGTGAAGTGCACTTCTTTATGGCTTATAAGCTGCATGAGGGTTGTTATCGAGGATCACTCGTTCGGCTCGCATTTGTGAGACCGCGCCAACTGCCCGCATAATTCCAGTTGAGCCACAGCGAGCATTGAGCCAAACTCGACACTTGGGTGTTCGGTATTTTTACACTTGCAATTTTGCAGCAGTGTCAACTGACCAGTAATCCAAACTCGATTTTATGGGGATATTGACAGAAATATGAGTTGTCTCCTTTAACGGTTTGTAGCATTGGTGGTTTAAACAGAAAATATTATCAGCGAAAATAGGGGTACATTTTTCGCTCGAATTAGGTATACATACATACATAAATCACGCCTGTATCCCCGAAGGGGAAGGCAGAGGTGAACTGGCACCCACGTTTCGCCAATTATGTTAGAATTAGGTATGGACTGTAATTTTTACAAAATGTATTTTTTTCGTATTTATGAAGTACAATGCTTCTTGAATATAAAAGAGACACAAATCAGATAAACTTTACTTGCAAAAGTAAATCTTAATGACATACATTATTTTTTGAACACACAAAGTTTTGATATATTTTTTGAACTTTAATCTCATAATGACAATATCAAACATTTTTGAAAATTTAATAGCACAGAAAGACGGAAGCTTTTGTATTTCTTTTTAAATTTAGCTTTCTTCAATTTTGCCAATAATGAAGAACACGAAGAGCCTAACGCGACAAGTTACAAAATTACTGACTGGCTTCCGAAAAACTTCAACTCCCTTGGACTCTACAAATCCCGGAGCTTAAACGATTTGTAGGTAGGCCCACGGTGATTAATAATTGGTATACTATGCAATGCACTAGGTATTCTGTAAACAAGAAAACAACAGCTTCATATGTGTTAAAGTGGTTCTATACGCGTGTCACAAGAGAGCACTTAAGCGAATTCTTTATTATCTTCCTGAATTAAGTATTACCTACTTCTGGACCTTTTTGTCTGTGGTTACAAAATCACGAGCTTTAGTTTTCTGGAGATTAAAAGATATCTAGCCGTCGAGAATTTCTCACGGGTTCCTTGCAAAATGAAAAAAGTTATCCCCTTCAGGTTAAAAATTTTTCGATTTCATCTTTCTTAATATTATACCAATAAGGATGAAGTTGGTATCTGTTATACCAATATTAAAGATGAAAGCGAGTAGTCTTCCGTCCGTGAAATGCAAAAGTTCACAAAACTAAGTACATTTTTAAGTGAAACTATCTCCACGATAGACACGATATTTTTACAGAGCTGATTGAAAATGCAAAAGCGATTCTATTGTATAACTATTATGCAGCTCCGGGTGTAAACTACAAATAACGAGAATATTCTAGGGAACAAAATTTAAAATTATTCTGAATACGATTCATTTAACCCTTTACAGCTTATGTTTTAAAAAAATCATAGCAATTTTAATCTTGTTGAGGACTTGTAACGTTGTCATTTTGTCACTTGTCAAAGTCGTCAAAGTCAAAATTGACAAACTGACTGACAGTGACAATGACATTAGTTGTCATAATAATTTTGGGTTTGCAAAGAGAAATTGGCATAATTGGGGACTTATAAAAAAAAAAAAAAAAAAAAGGAAAAAGTTCAGATAAGAGTTGCTTGGTTTGGGTGGTTATATAACCCCCAAGTGTTATAAAAAATATTACTTTACTTTTTCCTTGGTTTCCAGACAATAATGTTGTATTTTGGCAGGTTAGGATTTTATTTAGTATTTATTCGGCGTTTAGGTTTCGTTAGGTCTTCAGTGGTCACATTTGTTGCCTAAAATTCCCTTAGAATAGATTTTTTAGAGATCGAAGAAATTGTCAATTTGTCAATGTTATCTTGGCTGTATGATACAGAATCGTTGCCCTAGTCCGGCCTAGTAGCCTTACAAAATTTCAGGATTCGATTGTCAAACTATACGGCCAATGACGAGCGCTTATTTTGAAATTCGGAAGTGGAATTCATTCCGTTTTAAAATTCCTAGCTAGACGCTGTAAATTTTTGATGGTCTTCTTATCTTGGTGGAATTTTCCAAATTTTAGAGGAATTTTATAAATATTATATCGGAGCAAGCAAGTTGTTCTCCGAATAACAGCTGTTATTAAAAGGAATACATACTGTGTCACTGACCCGAAAGGTAAATATAATGAAATGTCATAATAGGAAAGTCTCGTCTTGTCATTTTTTTTCTGTTCTAAATTCGAAAGTAAATTAAGTACATAATTTAATGCCGTAATTGTTGTGTTTCGTCATCATTTTGCATATATTTGGATCGGCAAAGTCGGTTGAAAAACCGTTGCTCGGACAATTCTCTGGATACCTTAAGTTGTATGGACAAAATTTCAAAGTAGAGTTTTTGGCGATTTTCGATATTATTTGATCTAAATTGATTATTAATATCGTTTCTTTTTAACCTCATAGGTACTTGCTGCCGGCTCGAACGTGTGCGATAGCGTTCGTCGGTGGTAATTCAGCGAAACCTGTGTATATTAGTTGGTGTTCATGTCAATTTTAGGCTTTTGATTAGGGTGTTTTTCGCATATATTGAGACGTTTTATATTGCACAACTTCAGGGTCCTTTGGTACGAGTAAAGAGACTCCAGTTAAAGCTGTCTTGATTGTGGACTGGACCTAGCGGGTAATCCTGTGAGGAATTGCTACTCCCTACTACACTTCTCTACAGTCAGGTACCTTACTAACCACCAGGCGGCTGAAGGCTCGGAGATATAGATAGACTTCTATCAATATAGGTAGATTCATATCATTTAGATTCATATACTCGTCCCACTCGTTATCGACCAGAACGACTCCACCCGAACTCCTTGGTCTTGGTTCCTTTTAAGTACTGCTTATGTAAATTTTAAATTATAAATTGTGTTAAATTTGTATTAAATTGAAATTATAAATTTACTACTGTCCAACTGGTTGTTTTTATTTTATTGTCACCATTAGGTATATTAGGTAGAAGGGGGGAAATCTAAATTATTATTATATAGGAACACATAAGCAGGAAAAAATACAAGTATTACAGACTACATAACAACCAGTTATGTTGTTATGTATCCAAGGCAAAAGTAAAGTTGTATAATGGAGTATGTGAAAAGGGAAGAGGTGTTTTTCCCTTTACGTTCTTATGAGACACAAGCTTTCGCCACAAAATGAGAAGTAATGTTTCTTCCTCCTTTAACACTCTTCTAGGGCATGCTGTCGTGGTTCACCACTGCTCGAGTAGGTAAGGTGCAAGGTCCGAATAACTACCTTGAGGTGAACACACACTTATCCGAGCCGAACGCGCCGAAGTCAACGAATTTAAAGAAATCATTGTGTCAAATCGACCGAATCTGTCAGTACGTTGATTCAGGCGCGTTCGGCTCGTATAAGTGTGTGTTCACAAAAATATATTCTGCTGCGCCGACACCACGCGGCATCGTGAAAATTTATTGCCGACATAGATTACTCCTATCCCCGAAGGAGTAGACAGAGTAAGGTTGTAGTACTAAGGAATGGGCTGCTCCCTATTCCTTAGTACTATTTCACCCTTTACCTAGTCGTCTTGTACGACAACTGCGGGATTTGGAACGGTGAAAAATCATTATCAACTCTACCGTCCCTACACGGGTTATAAAAAATATGGACACTTGAAAATTACATTATTTTTGCACCACTCAGTGAACGAAGATTGTTGTGAATGTGTATCATGGCTATTTGAACAAAATGTAGACATTTTTCAACTGTTGTACAAACACCAAGTTCTTATTCAATCACCCTTAGACATCACGCGCTAATCATGGAATTGAATGTTCGCTTAATTGATTGTTATTGATAGCAATACCCTTATTGCGGATCAGAATAATTTCGTAGCTACTCCTCCAATCTTCATCATGATAAGATCGTTATCTTTAGGGGATTAATAAATATCCTATAAAACATTTTTAAATTTTATTTTTAGATAATAATTTTATCTTTCCGTCAGTTGTACCTATGTGGTAAGCCAACATTTCCAATTTCATAATTTCATGCCGTCGGTATATACCTACTTAGCTTTATAAATAAGTTAAAATTTAATACATCTAATTAAACATTTTACACACGTTCTGAACATCCGACTGATATAACTAACCTAACGTTTGAATTGGACAAGCAAATGATGGCCAAAAAGATAAGAAGTTTCAATTAATTGAAACAATTCGGTACTAAAATAATAATTTAGAACTTAAACTTTTTAAATAATTAATCTACACCCGGCGAATTATATAAAACGTTAAGTTTGTATAGGTGATTGATTTTAAACGTGAATATTAAAAAAAACAATGATTATCTGAGCACTATTAATAGTAAATTAAAATTAGGCACCAGTAGAAAATACGTGTCAACGTTGCTATGGAAGCTGCCTTAGTGGAGCCCAACGTGGGGCCAGCGTAAGAACTCGCATTACCGTGCCGTGGGGTGGAGTCAATCGGACGGCAACTTTAAATAATATCACCTGCCATACCTTTATTGAGGCTGAAACCTCATGGTTTCTGCTGTACAGCGCTCCAAAAATATCGATTCACGGCGAATACAGCATGTCGGCCGCCCTCTAGGGCAGACGACTCCTCTCGATCTATGTACATATAGGACACAACACGTCAAGCGAGATATCAAAACCGTTTCCCGCCACTAGTATTTCAACACTTGTTATTCCATTGTATGCTGGATTATTCGCGGGAAAACCGCCCGAATTGGTTGTGCACTGTTTTGTTTAATTGAAGATATTTATTTTAAGCTGAATATGACAGAAAAATGAGTAAAAGTTTCATAACACGGTGGGGTTCGGAGGCGGTTGACGCGCCGCCCTCCCGCGCTCGCTCGCTCGGCCCGACTGACTGGTGTTTCCCACATTTCCCGGCGCAAGGCACCCCTTAGAATCGAGCACGTTCGGAAAGATATAACAGTAAAAATCTAGACTCCCCGCATTCCGATTCGGGGTACTCGTTCAAATTATGTTCTGTAATCGAATTAAAATTAGAGTAGTAGGTAGCTATACAGGTCAGGGCAGTCGGGTTAGTCAATTTGGTACCTTCAATTTTTTTTGTAGGCGATTAGTGAAATTTTATCCAGTATGAAATGTTCAATTTACTAATAGTGCATCACTATTAGTAAATTTTACATTTCATACTCATATTATAATTTTGAAATTAAAAATCGAATACTATAGTTTTTGCTTTTAATAACAAATTTTTAAAAGTTTTATTACTATCTGCCTCCATAATTTTATTAAATTGACTGTTTTTATTACCTTATTATACTATATTATTATTTTACTATATTAAATTATGGTTGCAAAAACCTAGCTTTTGTATAATATGTATAACTTGACAGTTACATTTAATTGGATCGCAGTAAGTGGAAGGACGTGATCTCTGCCTTCCCCTGTAGGAAAAAGGCGTGACGTGTGTATGTATGTACCAATGTAGGGACTTTGTAGTTCTGTGCATACATCGCACTGGTGTTTATTCGTACGCTGGCAAGGAAACTATCCTTTACGGCGTTCCATAAGAGGGTGGATATCATGTAGAGAATATGCTAGTCAAAACAAAACTGGCTAAAACTTTATTGCACCGCACCGAATTCTACTTGCACTTATTTCCATGATTGAAACGGCTTACTATATTATATCTACCGAGGATTAAGCAAAATTTCTATTTGATATTTAAACATTTATATATAAATCACAATGCATAAATATTTATCCCCGAAGAGTTGGCATTGGCACCCACGTTTCGCCAATTATCTTAGGTCCCATGTAATGCAATAGGTGGCGAAACTATTACCATCTATCAGGCACGTAAATCGCAGTATATTGCTTAGTGGTATAAGAGGAACGCTGCTGCCCAATTACTGCAGCCTCGTACGACACCAGCGCAAAAGATTGGGGATGGTGACAATTATATTCTGCTCTACTGTCACCACAAGGCACTTGCTTAGATTTTTTATACAGTAATAAGAAGAAGAAGATAATAAACGTAAAAAGCAAGTAAATAGCAACCTTCAACAGAACTGTCAAGTTTGACTGTAATAGCAGACTCCCAAGTCCTCCAATGGTGAACAATGCGACGAAAACTTTTTCTCAAAAAGCGAAAGTTAAGCAATAAAAGTACATACTAAGGACTAGCACGTCATGCATAAGCCGCCCCTGAAGAAGTTATATGAGACCTCATATAATGGGCTGAACCTATCGCGTGCAATTCACGGAGCACGTTTATAAAGTAAAGTTTCTGTATTTTTTTTACTTCTGACAGCAAATGTTGGCTTTTGTATTTTTGTTGAATCAAAAAGAAAATGCAACTTTTTGAGCACAAGCGATTGTGTAATACAGAAAGGATCAGTAGGCCTATTCCCTAACTTTTTTTGACAGTTGAAAGTGATTATCACCGAACTATTTACTAATACATTGCTGTTATCACAGGACAAGTGTCACAATAGCATTATAGTAAAATAGTAATGGATACGTAAATAGTTCGGTGATCATCACTTTCAACTGTTAAAAAAAAGTTAGGGAATAGGCCTACAGAACTCTAAAACAACGTCAAGTACAATCAACAGCATGCCACGTCACTAAAACAAGTAAAATATTATAAATCGTTTATTATATTATTATTGAGGGCCGGTTTTTTGATGTATAGTTAACTCAATCAATTGTAAGAAATTGTTACTAATGTTTAAATATCAGGCTGGTATTTATCATTAAGTTACAATTTTAGTAACTAATGTTACTAATGAGCGGACCTTAGTCGTTGGTGGTTAAAGTGCATTGAAAGTCGAATGACTTTTTTGAATATCAAAGAAGGCATGTATGTGGCTTTCAATGAGTTCATGGATTCGGAGCACAGAACAGAGAAAGTAGTAAGTACCTCTTTTACTGTTCTGGGGGCCTACCGCCTAACTCGATTGCTGATGATAGCTATATTGCAATGCACTGCTTACGGCTATAGCAGCCATCCTGAATTTTTAGGCGGCACGGCTTTTGTGCCAAATTCATACAAAATCATTCGGTGATCTTTCGTTCAAAACTATCGCTAATAGATAAGGTACATTTGGTGCGAAACGACAGCATGACGTCATAAACTATAGCTTTTGCTTTAGCAATCGAGTTAGGCGGTAGGCCTGTTCTGTGTAAGTACCATCTAACTTTTCATAATTGGTAAACAATCTTGGCAAACCTTGTCATTGAAAATACAGCATTAAAAATCAACTGATAACTAGATTAAAGGTTTCAGTCTTTAATAACGATTTATTGTAATAGATTAATGACTTTGTTATTAGTATGTGATTTTTAAAAAAAGATGTACTAATTTGTTTACCAGATAAGACAAGTTAGATGGTACAGACTAATCACTGTGGAAAGAATAGTACCTCTGTACCTACCTAACCAATGATAATTATTATCATTGTACCTAACATAGAATTATTTAAAGTCATTGAAAACACCCTACAGAAATCCAGCGTTCCGGCGCCAGAATTCTTATGCTTTTTTTCTCGTTCGCGAACATAGAACACCATATATTTTATGTTTGCAGCAGCGTATTAAATATCCAAACAATTATTCAGTAGTACACATTGCACTACTATTATTAGCGTATAGAAGCGACACCGCAAACTAGAAATGTAGTCCGTGCGTTGATGCTCCGGAGCAACAACTCATTTACCCCCGAATACAGAAACGCTATTCAAAGTTTGAGTCCCGCTTAACATTTAAGTATTGTCAAAATTGACGTATTTCCATACAAATTCTGACAGATAGTGTCCACTTAACTTTTTAAGCAGTCCCCTAAATTTGAGTAGCGTTTCTGTATTCGGGGGTCTGTCATTTGCCAACGCTCGAACCAAATATACTGTATAGTCTATGGCTCGAAGTGACTGCTTGCAACAATTAATCAAAAACAAAACAAAAAGATATTGGTGTGACTTATCATCGTTAATTGTAACAAAATATTAATTAAAACATATCAAATATTAATTTATTAGCATAATTCCACATTTGAGATGCTTATTCTAATCTTTAAGGATATTTTTTGTTAGACTGCGTTGAAAGAAACGCGTCAGCGCCATGAAATCGGCGGCGCTTACGATGTTTTGGCCGCGAGAAAACTGTATTCTATCAGCGCTCAGCAATGCATGTTTTAACACTTTGGTTATACGATAATCGACTCCTAATTGTGTTAGCGCTTATCTTGTTTGTTTAGCGCTACAGCATATAACTGATTCCACGCCACGCTCGCCCGCTGGCCCCGCACACCCCGCCACCGTAGGTAGATTCGAGATGGGAGAATATTTTTGTTTGGCATAGCGTCTCTAGTTTACCATATAACTCAATGGTAGTACATACAGATTAATACAGAATGTCAGAATGTCCGCACTTATCCCGCCAAAAGGTCAAAAACACCCCTCTCTTCTTAAATTCTCCCTATATTTTAGGTAAGGCAAAGGGTCTAGCCCATAGAGCCATGTCTTTAGTGTATATTTAATATTTAGTCATATGAATTAATGAGTTCGTGAAATGTATGAATGAAATGAATTATACGTTAAAATACGGGTGTCGCATATTTAAACGCATCTAGGGAGTGCTCAGCGCGAATTGATTGGTAACAGAGTTCATGAACGAGACTGATGAAGTGAGCAAAACCACTTTTTACGTGGTTTTCACCACAACATCAAACACCATCATAAGACTTATTTTCAATGATTCTGCATAATTTCACATCAACACGGATGCTTGTGCATCAAAATAACACCACTTTCACTGCACAAAATCCACTCTGAACCAATTTTAGAATTATCGAAAAAATATCTGACTGACACTACGAAACGCGCCAAACACTCTCCTAAACGTAGTGTATTATATACTCTTTGCACTCTCCGGTCAAAAACACCATTTTCAATTTTCCAAATTTTAAATATCTGCAGTAATCCGGGAAAGCAACGGAACCTGTAAGATACAGTCAAGTCTTTTTCGACAATTTTCAGTGTCTTTTGTATCTCTTAGTATTTTTTTTGATATATTATGACTGCACTATTGAGTTTCACCTTATTTTCTTACAATGGCACGTGCATTAGAGAAAGATAGAAAACTGAAGCTAGGTGCAGATTGAAAAGTGCAGAAATGATAATGCTGATGCGAAATTTTAAGTGAAACATTACATAAATGACAATGTTAGAAAATAATACAAATATAAATGCTAGTATGAACATTATGTTAATGTTTTTTCTCTAATAAACTGTTAAGCTACACAACTTTATTATATTATTTAACCTCTTTAATTTTTAAATTACTTAAAAATTAAATAGGTCTTATAAATTGGTATATCGAAGCTATAAAATAATAATAAGGAAGAAAAGGCCAAGAGATCTATTATTATACAGCTATGATATCTGCATCAAAATTCGATGATTCTATTGCCATGCCAAAACTGACAAAATGAAATAAGTGACAAGACATTGACATTGACAGTCCGTTGACAAATGACAATTACGAATGGAGGATTGATTTTAAAGAAATCAAATAAAATCAAAATCAAACAAACATTCAATTGATCCGTAACAAAGTTCCTAAATACTATTAATTTTATTCGATATGGCTCAATCTGAAGATACGGAACTCAGAGATTTAGTCATGGAAGCCCTGGAAAAGAATGGCTCTCTGGCAAAAATTCGTGCATTATTGAGAGCCAATATTTTTTTAGCTTTTGAAGATGATTACGACAATATCAAACAGAACGTTTCATTAGACAATGTTCTTAAAATGCCAGAAGGACTATTATCCCTATCAATCATTCATGAGTTTTTAGATTATTGTAATTTGAAGAACACACTATTTGTATACAAATCTGAGACAAGACAAGAAAAAGAGTACAAATACGAAGGACAGAAGCTTCTATGTGAAAAATTGAACATTAAACAGGACACTGTCAAAGAACCGGTGCTTGTTTCAGTATTGAAACTCATTCTGAAAACACACCAAAGGCAATTTAGTGACAGAAATAACCTAAAACAGAGTTTAAAGAGTGACAGTAACTATCGGGACGACCAAAATTGCACCTATATAGTTCATGATGACTCTAGTAGCACTACCAGTCAATCTCAATCCGATAATTCTTCAGATGAAAAAACAAAGTTACACCTTAGACTTCAGTTAGACAATTCTGATACAGACACTTCCAGTGACTCAATGCGGGACAAATCAAGTTCAGAATATATTCCTAGTGAACATATTTTACAAGTCAATGAAAACAATGTGTCAAAACAGTCATCCGATAATATAATTGCAGAAAATCACAAAAACTTGACAATGTATAGTAATAAAGAAAACACAGCACCATATTTTTTGAATGACCTAAAGATTGTACATAACAGCAGCAGTGACTCTACATCTTATGTTGAACTTAAGCCATACAATTCATCAGAAGAAAAGTTACTCAACACAACTGGTATACCAATACCAACAGAGAATGTTGTGCTAACTGATGCAAATCAGATATCTCAAAAAAATGTTGACACTAATCATTGTATTGAATCAAAAACTATACTAAATGCCAACAGTGTTAGGACATTGTCACATAACAATGACAGTATTAGTGATAAAGAAAAATCAAGTGATAAAAAATCTATACAACTGTCGGCTCAGTCAGAATCTCAAGAAACAGCAGAATACAGCTACGACTTTACAATGTCTGGAGCATCAAAAAACAAAGACACCGAAGCACAAGCATCACCTCGGTCAATTCAAGAGGAGATAGTGAATGAAGACCAGGCTAAAAACATATCCAATGAGAGCCCACATGAAAATTCTCAAAGCTCCAGGAGTTCAGTGTCAATATCGGATGTAACTGATTTAATTAGCGAGAAGAGTATATCATTGGGTCAGAACAATGACTTGTCAGTCACCAGAACAAAGCTTTTAAGAAGAAATCTGAACAAATCACCAGGTAGTCAGAAATCAGCAAGTAACGATTCAGGTGATTTTTCAGATTCTCCTGTGCCCTCCCTGTCAAATCTTAGTCTAGACATCCACAGCGACTAGCATCAATTATCAGACTCCAAACTAAGTCTTATGAAATATGAACACACCATGAGTGAGTATTGACTGATCTCAATTTGCTTACCAATAAAGCAATATTTATCCTGCCTTTATATGTATACTGTTAAATATAATACAATATTTGAGTTAGAAGGTATGAAAAATCACTAGGTATGTTTGTTTCCACTATTAAGTAATAATATACTTAGGTATATAGATGTGTAGCAAAGTGTAGTTTGACTAATGTTGTCTCATATTTGCACAAGTACTACACATTAAAAATAATACAAAAGTTACAGATTTATGCCCATATGGGTACTAAGGTTTTAGGCATACCTAGTTATTACTTCTACATCAATTGTATGCAACAGTTGTGGTCATTTTCAGTTAAGCAATAAAGTTGCCTAACACATAAATATATTACAATTTAGTCTATTAGATTTGTCAGTTGTCTTACTTTTTGTCAATAACAAAAATAAATCAAATAAAATTCCCATTGGACATATTACTATACAGTGTTCTATTTGCATAATATTAAAATGGGCTTTATAAATTAATTTAGAATCTTTCAGACTGTAGAGTTTATAGTTTTGGAATTTGAACAGAAGGTGTAAAGTTTGCCAATATTCTACATTTTATATGATCATGTAGTCCCAAAAACAATTCCATTTTTATAATGGTAGTTTAGCAAAATATTGCTTTATATCAGTCGCATCAATGTTTCTTATAAGTTGGCTTACTTAAGTGAGCTTTGACATGTGTATGATATATATTATATACAATTTTCACTACAACAGTTTTTAATATAGCTATTTACTGTAGTAAATTACTAAAGCAATAACTTTGGAATCAATTATGTAATATTATAATATACTGAATGAAATAAGTTCCTTTATATAGTTCTTAGTAAGTCTAATATTAAAGGTAAAACAGCATCTGTTGCTATACTTCACGTATAACCAACAATTTAGTGTTAAATGAGTATTTTATGATAATGAGTATTTTTGTATAATTGCATTTATTACTTAATTAAACAAAATATACATTTAAAATTAGCAAAATATACTTTTGCAAAAACCAAATACCACAATATTTATTTAATTTGTTCTTGCAAGTGGTTGTGCCTTATTGTGTAATTCATAAACAGAATTCAAAAATAATGTTAGTAAATAGTTACTTGTTTTCAGTTTCTAATACCTTCTAGTCCCTAAAGAACCAGTTCCGTCCAAATTGCTCCACTGTAATGTCCCTTGGTGTATTTTTAATTAATGAAAAATGGCTTTGCATTTTACACATTTATTATTGAATAAAGCTATTACATTTTATTTGGTGGTTTCATTCATTTTAAAACTAATGAATTATTAATTCTGGCACAGCTGTTGGTGTCTTAAGGCAAACTATTAGAGCATAGTCACACCCTTTGCTCTTTTAGTCTGGGCTGGGTGCATGAATCTAGTTTACGATGTAGATGGCGGTAGGCTCGACTCCTATGGCATCGGACCTATAAAGTTGGATATGTGTCCCGTGCCCACTTGCAAATAAACAAGCCTGATTTAACACTTCTAGCGCCAGTGTATCATTTTTGCACACAAAAAATTATATACTGGTGCTAAGGGGTAAATGTAGGTATTTGTGTAAAGTATAAAAAAGGTCCAACTAAACTACTAATGAAGGCTGCTATGGTGGTCTGGGGGCCTACCGCCTAACTCGATTGCTGATGATAGCTATATTGCAATGCACTGCTTACGGCTATAGCAGCCATCCTGAATTTTTAGGCGGCACGGATTTTGTGCCAAATTCATACAAAATCATTCGTTCAAGCTATCGCTAATAGTTTAGGTACATTTGGTGCGAAATGACAGCATGACGTCATAAACTATAGCTTTTGCTTTAGCAATCGAGTTAGGCGGTAGGCCCCCTGGTGGCGACGTGTATGTTTCGTCATACTATTTAAGGAATGAATATTTTTGCATGTGTATTTGGCTTTGGCTTTTTGGTGTGAGTGTACATGATTTTACTTAAGTGGGCTTAAGTAAAATCATGTAGTTTTACTAATGATTTGTGTAGAATTCGTGCGGAAATCGCCCCATTTTCCGGGACAATAGGAAAAGGGATCAGTTTCATGCGTTATACGGGGATACTTTTTACTAGCTTTAAGTCCACATTGAGCCAAAGGAAATCCTTGTGTGTATGTGTGTGAGTATGGTCAGTGAATAGCTGGATATAGAAAAACATTTGCTGCAACCTAGAGATTGCTCAGTTGGAGCGATGAAAGGTGGGAATTCACTACATGGACATGCCCGTCGGACCTCGCTTCTGTTAGGTTTGTGCAATGTTTGCCTACTGTAGGACCGTCACAGCACAGTCAGTCTGGCCTATATGAGGTTCCCGCGGGCATGTCTGACGGGCATGTTCGTGTAGTGAATTCCCCGCTTTGTGCATTTTTTGCGATGACTGATAGACCATTGTTCCTACTCTTCAGTGGGAACTTTTCCCTAAATAACAAGTTATGGGTGACCAAACGACTTACCTACTTTCGCGCGTTTCTGGACAGGGCTAAGTGCACCTTCTATTTATTGACGACTATGAGTTATGTTAGCGCTGTTTGTTGCCGACAATGATTATTTTTATTAATTTGTTGGATGGAGGATTTGCAAATATTCATACCGGCGGACTAACGGCCTGGGGGCCTACTCTGGAACTCCGAACGAACGAACGAACATCTATCCGTCTTTCTCACGCCACTGCGTGTAAAATAAGAGCGACAAAGACGCAACGACTCGATCGAACGAAATAAACTTCTAGAGTAGCGCCTCTGGCTACCCAGTTTGTTGGCGCACTAGCCTATTCTTGGTGATTACCTATGATTTAAATAAAAAAGAGGTTCTGATTGTAAATAAAAATACATGATTTATATGAATGTTTATTTCACATTTTCAGTAAAGCATAGATTGTAGATATCACGTTTCAGTTATGCACACAAGTCAATCCATACCGAACACTGTAACGAAATTGTTACGCATTTCTATACAAAAGTAATGCTATACTGTTTATGGCATAATAGCAGTTAGTGTATTCGCATAGAAAAAAATTATATTAAACATATTTTATTTACACCTAAATATAATTATTAGGTACACGAGTTTTAATATGAAAATGGTATAAAAATTACACTTCCATATATTATTTTACATACAAGAGTAGTAATACAAATGCGGTCAGTATCCTAACTTTGAAAAAATATAACAATAGTAAAAGCCACAATGCTCCATACTAACAGTAACAGTCCTATTTGATTATGAATTATTTTATTAAAAATGGAAAAGTATCGCTCGAGGCACTATCATTTATTATTCCGCACGAATACGTGTAGATTTTTAACACGAAGTTAAAAAATTACAATAATTTGCAACAAAACGAATCAACGGAAAGGCCCGCTCGCTCATATGACCATATTTGCTATACAAACACAGATGAGCAAAATCCTTTCTAGAAAAACAATTTTATATATTTCCGACGACAATTTATTAATTAATAAAGACCAGACAGACCACAGAAAAAAATAACACAGTAGTATCTCCAATTAAAGTAACACTTAAAGTAAATAAATATAAATAATGTACATATATGGCAAATATTTTATTATTTGGCTTTGAATAAAGTATAGATTACACGCGAAGGTACGTGTTCATGTATAAGTCCGTATAAAACTACAAGATTACGTTTTATGTTCGAGATTCGTACGCGAGTACGGAGTCAGTAATATTCAGCTGTTATATTACCTACTGCATCATAAGGGTATAATTTATTGCAAAAACTCTCATTATGATGACAAAACTCTCTTATAACTCGTTTCCCATGGAGCTGTCGTGTGTGAGATTCGAATCCATGCTGGCGTTGTCGGAGTCTTGGCTTTGGTTACCGCTGTAGTTCGCCGCTTCTTGTAGTCGCATCAGCATGTTCAACTGTGGAATAAAACGCTCCTTTAGTAACTTGAAAACGAAATTCCGTGTCTTTCGGCTAATATTCTTGCTGAAACCAAGTTTCATACTGTCCCACTAGTTCAAATAGGGATAGTGAATGAATCTTTCATCAGTACAAATTGAGGCATACAGCGCACTCCTCAATCCTCCCTTGGACGCACAGATTTTTTATGTTTAGTCTTGACGATTCATAAGTGTATTAGAATCATACCAGATATCAATAACCGAATTTTGACTTTGACTAGCATACTATATTCTACGTCTCTTGATTGATCATTAGTATAGTATTTTTCAGTGATGAAGTTTTTCGGTAGCAGACAAGAGATTTACCAATAACTGTTTAAAATACCCTTTAACTTTACCCTAGATCGGATTGCCGCAGACAGATTTTTTATACCTATTCATCATCTCTATCATCATCTGCACTTGAAATAATAATATCCTTTTAGGGCCCGAGAACCAAATGCTTACCAGAGGATCTTGGTTGTTGTTTGCGCTAGAGTCTTGAGAAGCTTCATCGATGCCGATTTCTTCTACCGTGATCATCCTTAGGGTCTGTAGCAAAACAGTACTTATTACCATAACAATAAAGTACAAGTCTGTCACAAAATTATTGTTAACACAACTCCATTTACTTATCAGAGTCGCTGTTCAAGGTGGTATAAAAAAACCATTGACATGAACCCGCAGCGATGATTCCTGCCGAGCCGCTAAATGTGAATTTGACATGTATAAGTTTTTTTTTTTAAATCTAGACAGAGAAGCTCTTGCCCTTAATTTTACCAGATGGTAAGTGACGATAAGGGCGGAAGATGGAATCGAGCTTCACCTGGAACTCCCAACCACAGATGGGCTGGCTATAATATCTTTTCACATTTGTCGGAACACAAATGCTGCTAGCATGCTAGCATTATTATTATGGCGATAGATTATGATGAGATGGTGGTAGCTAGCCAGGCGGACTTGAAAGAAGTCCTATTACCAACCAAACCGACGTCACGGAGGCGTTTGGTATAGTAGCTAAGGTCGTTATCGATATCGACTAGACATTCTCTTGTTGGCAATCGGTGTTAACGTTACCGTAATGTTGCCAGTGTCATTGAATGTTTTATTAAGTTCTTACACGGTATGGTTATCTGAGTAGTGGCATTGAATGTAGACAATATCTACTTACATTAATGTTGCCAGTGACATTGAATGTAGGTATTATTAAATACTGACACAGTATGGTTATCTGAATAGTGACATTCAATTCAGACAGTATCTATACTCAATATCTTTATTGCAAACCATAGTGTACAATGAGGTGGTAGCAATAAATATCATGCAAGCTCACCATGGACCCCGTCCGGCACGTAATTTGCTGTAGATGAGAAGAGGGGGAGCTCGCTAGCGCAGTGGCACGGCGCGCTTGGCCTGCGATTGCGTAAACTAAGCAAGTTTGCTAAGGCCGGCCATAGGATGGGTGACTAAAAATTTATTATCGCGAGTTCCTCCGTGCTTCGGAAGTCACGTTAAGCCGGTGGTCCCGGCTGCATCGGCAGTCGTTAATACCTACCAACCGGCACTGGGCCCGCGTGGTGGGTTATGGCCCAATCTCCCTATATTCTTCCATCCATAGGGAAGGCCCGTGCCCCAGCAGTGGGGACATTAAAGGGCTGGTGATTTTGATTGAGAAGACTCTACTCACGTGGGAATGGTTGGGCTCCCGCCAGGGGTACGTGGACTTGACATGCTGTAGCGGGTCGAGCGCGCCATGCCGCCGGCGGCCGTATAGCGCGACGCCCTCGCGGACCGCCTCCGACGCGTACGGCACGATGCTGTAGTTCCACACGTCCGCGAACCACGCCTGCAAGTAAATCATCGATTATATACATACATACATAAGTCACGCCTATACCCCCGAAGGGGTAGGCAGAGGTGAACTAGCACCCACGTTTCGCCAATTATGTTAGGTCCCATGTAATAGGTGGCGAGCTTATTGCCATTTATCGGGCACAAAAGTCGCAGTACTATTGCTAGGTGATATAAGAGGAACGCTGCTGCCCATTCCTCATCGCTGATTTATCTTTAGTCGTACCTACCTTGTACGACACCCACGGGAGAGATTTGGGGTGGTGACAATTGTATTATACTCTGCCGTCACCACACGGCATTAGATTATATGGTATTTCATAATTGTTCCCAGACTTTTTATATATTCACAACGGTTTGTGCTTGAAATGCACAGTATTTTTCAATATAAGCATTTTGCGGAGTGCGTTAGATGGCGTTTTTAACTCAATTTCGCCCAATAATCGATTTATTTTTCTTTTCTGATTCCAGAAACAACGAGATTGTTACTTTTCTGATTGGTCCGCAATGACTGTTCATGAGTAATATTCAATATTTCTCGAAGATGACCCATTCCATCACTTTTCTTTGGTGGAATTCACCATAAGCACTTGTCGTGTGATGAATGCATGGTACAAATCAAAAGAGAGTGGATTGCTCTCACTTCTGACCGATATTACTAAGAGGAAACACACGGAACGCTGGGAATAGGGCAGGCAGACGAAGATTTTTATATATTTTTTTTTATTTAATTAATCAATTTTATTTGTTTAAAATATAGATTACCTGACTAGCTTCCAAGTCCATCGGGCATGCCAAGAACAGCCTCGGCCCAACTGTGACGTCACTCGAGGAATGCGCTTCTAGGAATGCGTTGAGAGTTGACCATACGCCCGGCAACCACTCGAGCACCGCCGCTAACGCTGGCTCGCGTCTACCGAGCCGCAGTTCTAAGGAGAATAGCTTACGGCGCAGGTACCTGTGGGATACAATTAATAATATTACGATTATGTTATGTTTTGTCATGACGTTTGCATGTGCTCTATGTACATACTTAATTCATATTATTATAATTACTTATACTTAGGTAAAATTACGTACTAAGCGCGCCTAAGTAGGTATTAAGAACTGTTTATTTCCACAAGTAGACTTAAGACGACAATAAATATTCAATGCGTATGAGGTCTGATTTATAGTACAAACAAAACTCACTGAAGTGACATTTATTATTCTTATGACTATTAGTACTAAGTAGGTAAGTGGTACCCAAGTTATTCACATAAGCTGTTTCGTAAAAAAATAAAAGTCCGTTAGGTTGTACCTCGCTAAGAATCCCTTGACGGGTTCCATGTGGTTAGCGGTAAGAAGCCACCTGAAGTTATGGTGCAGTTGTAAATTAGTTGTGTTGCATGTTGCTTGCGACATTGTTCCTGAAAGAAAATAATCAAAAATTTTATCACTGTTAGAGTGAGATACGTACACACTCTATCTATACTATTTTTGCAATTCACTTGCATTGTATACTACCAATAAGACCTAGAGGCAGCCTAGAGTTTTCTCAATCGATCGATATTACAAAGATTTACGTCGAACAAGTTAAGGTAAACAATTGAGTCCTAAAGATACAAAGGCAGCATTATCAATTTTTTTTTATGATAGCATGTTTGCAGTCTGTCAGTGTAAAAATCAGCCCCATTGGTTGGCTTATATAGTTTGTAGCAAAAACAGCATTATCTAATAGAGTAGGTAATGCCAACAAAATTGTTTATACTGCCTTTTTGGTAAATCTGGATGATGCTGATTTTGCGTCTATACGACTCAATGATATTTATTTATTTTATTTTCAAGGGAAACATACATTGCATATTTTCTTATAAATAATTTACACTAATTAATTAATTATACATGACACAATAAAGTTTCCACAGATACATAATACAAAAAAAAACAAGTGAACACAATATGAGTGGTAAAATAAAAGCAGAACATGCAAATCATGTACTTAGGACAATATCTCTGATTCCCGTTTTGAATTGTTCCACTGACAAAGAAAATATATCAATATTAGGAAAATGTGAATTGTATTAATGATACTCACCGATTATAACAGGCATGTTCCTATTGTCAGGCGGTAAGAGCCCCGCGAACGCATCGCCTAGCGCCGATGCGTGTTGCAGATTGTCCAACACAACTACTGAAGGTAGCGCGGCCTCTTCCACTGCGGACGCGGCACCGCATTGGTCGGCGATGTTCGCCAGGTAGGCTCGCAGCTCATTGCATGACTTGCGGTCAACGCTGGAGGACAAATTTATTACTTTGATGAAAAATATCTTATTTATTTCAACTTCATTGTACACAAAAGTTCCAAAATGCCATAAAACATTCTCTACCAGTAAATCAGAAAGCTGGGTACATAAATATTAGTTGGCGGTGCAGAGCATTTTTAATCATCATCCGGGTCATCCGCCTGATGGCGGGCTGCGGGCATGAACTCAGGGGACATCAGTCCCCCGGTGGTTTGAGCCGCCGTCTAAGACGGCGGGGCTCCGCTTCGACCCCCTGTGCTCGACCTCGGTCTGGTGGCGAGGCCCTCGGCGCGGTCTAACCATATGCCGGGTGGTTTGCCGTGGGGAAAGGCCCAGCTAGGAGCCAGCGAGCGGGCCTCGACTTATGCCATGTACCCGAAGGAGTATTTTTAAGTTTTTAATTCTTAAGCATTGGCCGTGTGGTGACAGCAGAGTAGAAAACAATTGTCACCACCTCAAAATCTCTCTCGTTTGTAACGGTACAAGGCGACTAAGTTTAAACAGTATAAGAGGCCAATTAGCAATGTACTGCGAATTCCGTACCCGACAAATGGCTAACCTAATTGGCGAAACGTGGGTGTTAATTCTCCTTTTTCTCGAGATTTTTTTGCTTTTCCATAGAAAAATACGCAAGAAATAGCGAATATTTCCAAAAATTATAGTATGTATGTATTTCAGTCAGCGTCGGCAATCTGATCATTCGAACGGGCTACAAAATTTGAACGCCCCTGTGCAACGTTGCCGCCTACCAACGTCGTCCCAAGTAAGACGTGTAAGTTCTACAGCGGCAGCATTACAGTTCACTGGGTACCGAAAGCTGTATATGAAGGGGTTACAAAAGAGTTAAAAGCGCTTCTTTAGCCTTTATAACTCTTACGTTCACATTTCTTTCACATTTCATTCGGGACTAAGGCTGGTTGGACATACGTACTTCAAGGCCTGGGGTTTGATTATTATTTAATATATTTTATTATGTCTTACTTAAACGTAGCGACAGCTTCAGCCGGGTTGCCTCGCCGCTGCGTCCTCTGTACGTAGAACTCTGCGAGTTTAGCGGCCAAGTAAGATTTGCCTGTGCCACTCGGGCCGCAAAGAATCACGCGTCGGTGTTCCGATAGCAGTGAGACGTATCTGTACAGAGGAAAACAGTATACTTATGTGATCGAACTCTTGTTTCAATTCAGATCCGATTTCTTCGTAGAAACTCATCTAAAAGACTAATATGTGCCTTAAGATTAAAAATGTAACTAAATCGTAGGGAGTTTTATGTGAACTTTAACTTTATACACAACTTCCGTGTAAAATTAAAAGTAATTTTAAAAAAACAATTGCTTACACGTAGTTATTTAACAAATTAGTTACTCAGCACGACTAGAATAAATTGTATGGTTTGAGATTTCTTATTAATGACTACAATGGTTGGTATGGTAGTTGTAATATTTTCAATTGTTTTATATTATGGAAATTATATGGATAATGCCACTTACCTATATACAATATTTTTTGGTATAAGGCTATCGAACGCCAAGCTGCCAACTCCTTGCAAGCAGATATACAGCGTGTTCACAGTGCCAATAATGTAACCACACGGCAGTAGTTCCGGGAAGCCAATTTCGGGGCCCCTCGTCGCTTCACCCAGATGATAAGACGTCACAGAGTCGGTGTTCAGACCGAGATTGGTTCCCGGGTCTATCCTCGACAGATAATCTTTGAACGTCTTCCTAACTATATAGTCTAAATTCTGCCAAGTAGTCTTGCCAGATATGTAAGTGTAGGCTATCGTGAATTCGTTACAATTTATTGTCGAGTCACTATTATAAACGTTCTTATACGAGCTACTGTGCGTAGATTTGTTGCTTTTAAGGCTGTTTGTGTTAGATTTATTTATTTGTGGGAAGTCTTGTGCTTCAGTTTCCGGACTGTGGTTCTGGGACATTCTAGGCGAGTCGAAGCTGGGTTGTTTTTCGAAGTGGTTGTTGTAACCGCTGGCCGATTGCTTCGCGTAAAACCTGCATTCCGACTCGGTCAGCGTGTCTTGGACCTCTTCAAAATATCTTTGGAATGTTTCGGGTTGTCCCAAGTATACGGCTATGGCTATTTTTTTCCCGTCCGTTGTGTCACCTTGGCTGTCCGCTACACCTGTAAAGGAATATGAAATTATAATGCCGATATGTCTAGGAATTATTTTATCAAGTCTCTGAAAGTCCCTATTATCAACTTACACTAATACATAGAAAATGTGTTATATACCATATTTATATTCTTTGATGCGTCATGTGATATTTATTTTTAAATGTGGCTTTTAACGTTTTGTATACCTCGTGTCTTTGAATTAATTGGGTATTAATTTATTGGACTGTTCTGACTGAGCTTTTATTAAAAGATTGAAAAACGATACGAAAAGAATATACGAAATTGTTTTAAGCTTACGTGGTCACTTTCATCTTTAAATTGAGTTAAAACGGGATTTATACAACGTACCTGGATTTCGTTACAATTTTGCTAAAATTTAAAGATATGCGAAATTCTTACCTATATCCGAATAGCTTTCTCCTATCGCCAGTTCCCTGCTCTTCGGAGGCGGCAGCACTGTGTTGATGTCATAATCCCCACTCAGCCTCTCAGACGGGTTCAGACCGTTCGTGAATATATCACTGGTTCCATTCAAAGCACCTAAGAGAGCTTCGCTCTTTTCATTCAATTCACATACAGCTTTGTTTCCGTATATTGGTTCCACTAACGTGGAGTTTGGAGAGCCTTTCTTGGAATAATCCATTGTAGGCGTTGACGTTATGCAATTGAAATCTAAACCTAGAGGTTGGGAGTGGATGTCTATTGCAGCCTGCAAAGAAAACAGTCACAATAATAAAATTACTAATAGGTAGGTGTTCTTGACCTGTTTTAGCTGTTTGGTCGAAAGCATGATGACCAATTTTAAAAAATTACACCACATTGTTTTTACGGGTCTACTTTACTTAAAATAAATTTAATTTTTGTACAACATTAAGATTTTCATAGAAAACTTGTTTTGGATAAATCAGATAAAAATTTCCGCCTAAAACAGCAATGTTGACGTTTGACTGACGTCACTATAGCGTAAAACATGATAGTTTCTATAGTATAGTGATTTTGATTCGCAGATAAAATGTCATAAAAATTGTGACGTCACGCGCCGTTTGACTAAATATGGCGGTTTTATTTTATTTATAAAATAAATATCAATCACAAGTATAATCTGAGAACAAGTGATTTTTTTCGAATCTCATTATCCTAAAACATTATATCAGTGATTCTTTGTTAGTCTCATCAACCCTATTCCTTGTCAAATTGTGAATAAATTTAATGGTATGTTACCTGGTGCATAGTTGCTTGGTCTGCTAAACTGAACCTCCTTGGATCCTCGACAGCGGAGCCACCAGTGCCTAGCGAGCTCTGACTGCCTGCTAACGAGCGTGACGTCACAAGCCGCTGGAGCCTCTCATTATTCTGCTTTAGATTTAGCATTTCATTCTGAAACAATATTTTATCGTCACCCATTTGCTGGAATAGGCATGATAGAAATGGCGCCAAAATAGAAATGGCGTCTGTGTGTCGTCATTATTCCGTAAACAGGCCAGTTTCTATACTAGTGAATTTGATTGGCAAATAAAATAATGGAGAAAACTAAATAATGACGTCACGCGGCGTTTTAGCAAATATGGCGTATTGCTAAGTCATGTACTTTTATTTTTATAAAATAAACATCAATCACATGTATTATGTGATAACAAGTCACTATTGACGAATTTCCTTATCCTAAATTATCCTAAATTCCTCTTATATCATCTAGCTATGTACCTACTGCGACTTTTGTGCCCGATAAATGGCAATAGGCTCGCCACCTATTACATGGAACCTAACATAACTGGCGAAACGTGGGTGCTAGTTCACCTCTGCCTACCCCTTCGGGGATATAGGCGTGATTTATGTATGTATGTATGTAAATTATTATTATAAATCAGTATCATTATCAGTGATTCTTTGTAAGTGTCATCCCTATTAAAACTATACAGGTTTACGGAACTTAATTTCGAGATACAACCTTGAGTCACATTATTGTGATGTTTTACTGAACAAAGGTCAAGAACGGCAACGATTGACAACAAGTCCATTAATAAAACAGTGTGATAAAAACTTTACCACGTTATAAGTGAGTCGGTGTCAATACAAAATCAAACCCTATTACAGCTAAACCATATTGTCAGCGGTAAAATTGTAGGTACAACACTTGTGTATATAGAATTTACTATTAGACTGATATGACCTTTAAGATTTTAATTAATTAGATCGACATTCTTTAACATCCGTTTAAATTACGTACGCAATGCCCTTCGAGTACTAATAATCGTGAATGTTTATTTTGGGCGTCCAGTTTTATCGATTGAATGTTGATCGAATATGTCAACATCAAACAACACATTAGTATCGGCAATGCTAAAATACTGAACTTCCTTTTAGGTCGCAGAATATTAAAAAAACTGGTAGATTAGTTTGCAGGTGCACATAATTAATATATAATAAAATATTCCGTGTAATTTGACATAATTTACTTTTGACAGCCCTGGGGGCCTACCGCCTAACTCGATTGCTGGTGATAGCTTTAAAGCAATGCATTGCTTTCGGCTATCAATTTAGCTAGCAACCATCTTGAATGTTTAGGCGGTACGGATTTTCTTCCATATTCATACAAAATCATTCGGTGATCATTCGTCCAAAGCTATCGCTGATAGTTTAAGTACATTTCGTGCGAAATTACAGCATGATGTCATAAACTATACTTTGTGCTTTAGCAATCGAGTTAGGCGGTAGGCCTGGTTGAACGTTGCTATTTACTTGCTTTTTACGTTTATTACTGTATAAAGGCCCCCTGGAATGAGTTTGTTCAATTTCTTTCTCTGAGTCCAACTTGGAACCTTGTAAACTAGTCGAATGTGTACCTATGCTATGACCAAATAAAAACAATTGTGTTATTCACACCTAAATAAATATGTCACGACTATAATAATGGAACTATTATACCTCGTAGTAATGCCGCAATTAGTTCGACTTTATGCCTACTACTGCCTATTTACTGTAATACTCTATTTTTCTTGGATGACAGATAATTACAAAAATTCATGCGCTATTACAGCGCAATACCTTCGCCGCACACGAAGTTTATAGGCGGATACCCGGGAACTCAAATTGCTTGTAAACGCAATACGTATTTTAAACCATAAAAGTATTACTTGTACAACTACTAATAGTCCTGTGAGTGAGGTTTCTTTCATATTTTTCTTATAACAACACTAATAACTACAAACGGTTTAGACACAAAAAAAGAACCAGGCTAATAGTGATCAGCATTGTTCTATTAAATGCTCAATAATAATTATCCTATGTAATTTTTTATTATTTTACAGTAAAGCGATGCAAAGATTTTTCTGGAACATTATTAGCTCTTTATGACTTATACCTAATAATGTGAAGGTTCAATTTACCTGTTTAAGGTACTGTACCTAGTTCTTATGTTTTCTTAATAATAAAAAAATTAAAACTTACCCTCATTTTAATCACTGTATCCTTCAAACTTTCTAATTGATGCGCAGAACTGAGCGCTTCTAGTCGAATATCTGTTAGCACCAAGTCTTTCTCTCTTAATTGCCTCTTCAGTTCATCCACTAAGCCAGAGGAATCGTCTTGTTTGTCTATGGAAACAAATAAAAACCTCTCGTAACCACTATTTAGGCAAACGTGACAATATACCTTTATACACTAACTGCCGCACTCAGAAACGTCAAATAACGTTAATGAGTACTTAACGTCAAAAAATTACAATTCAAAACTAGTCGCTATTCTTGCCGGGTCTATGGTCTAGATTTGAATGAAAATTTTTGACAATAAATACTCATTAAAGTTAATTGACGTCTCTGAGTGCGGCAGTTAAACCTCATATCCATAAATACTACAGTAATGTTTAGTAAACAAAACCCGTCAAAATTTCTTGTCTGTGTGGTGTCTACTTTTTGAAAAGCAATATTCTTTCTTTTATTGCAATAAATATAAATGATGACAATGTTAATAGCTCACAATCCTATAGTTTCGTGAAATTTGCGAATATATGACATACAGTCAACTGAAATGCAACCTTTTAAGCCTCTTCTTATTCATTTAGTAGGAAAACAAGTAGATTACAGCCCAACGCTAAAAACATAAGTAAACTATACGCTTTATTTGTCGTATGAATTTGAACTCACCTTTGGTTTGGTCCTCCGGTTTCGCCGTAGAACACGTAGCTTTTTCCTTGAAAATAAAGGTTTTTATTAGAAAAGGTTGTAAGCAACTTTGTACATCGGCGGAAGGTCATGCGTAGCACGGTCTTTACAAATCAGTTTTTATCACAGCGTTAACATGCGTGACAACGTTAAAGTCTTAACAACTATACGATAAATACAGCGGGTCTTGGAATAACATCAATACTAAATAGATTTGAAAAGGTACTTAGTAATAATCGTTTTATATACCTGAATAATTTATTTTACTACTACGAAAATGTTTAAGTTTTAATCAAGACACTCTGTATACTTGTTTAGTAACCACGAAGCACCATTAATGAATCTTATCAAGAAAGTATCTAGAGCGCGTTCGAGTATGCTAATACCTACATTATTATTCACACAAATGTGACACAGTTCGGTTCCAAATAATGAAATGAGTTAAATCTATTATAAATTTTATTCTGACAGTCATACTTTTCATGAAGAAGCGGATTACATAAGTCGCCATTAATTATTCATTGGATATTATTTTACTTTTGTGTTGGTTTTGTATTTATTATTGTTAGTAACACCCTGTGTAACCGGTCTTTCTTCTATGATTAAATGCGACTATTATAAAGAAATCTCACAATGCGTAACACATAAAAAATATAGCTTCGTAAATCTTCAGATTCGTTATACAAGACGTTGAAATTTTGAATAATAATACATGTGACCACATCATCTTCTATAAATAACACTGGTAACACTGTTACCAGCAAGCTGATAAAATAGACGACTGTGTGGTATGAATGTAAGTACCTTTGCATATGGATGTTGCGTACTTGGATACTTGTTATATACATGACAGATGTCTGCGAATCAATTTAAATTTTTACATGCCTATGTGGATTTAAGTGATACTCATTAAGACCAAGCTTCCTCTCACCTGCCGCAAGGCTAGGTTGCAATTAAAATGTCAACTGTTCGATTTAATTTATTACTTCTTAATAATAATTATCCACTTATCCATTAAGATAGCTTGAGTATGAAATTGAGATAAATTGCATGTTAAATTTTAGATTTTCAACGTTTTTCGTTTCGTTTTTTATCTATTTTTAACCTTATTTTTCAGGTGGGGATGTTACTTTCTAGATATATTTTGGTGAATGGTAATTTATACAACACTGTTTCTTATTTGAATAAATTATATTAACATGCATAATAATAATTATTACAGAATATAAGTTGATGAATGAAATCCAAAATATTTGCAAACAGGTAAACCACTACAGCACAAAAAATGATACCGCTTTTTGAACAATACAAATTATTACACAGGTAGTGGCCCAATATTCTGCGACTGCGCGATTATTACTCGACGAATCGTGATCGCGAGGTTGCCTTGGTAATTTGTGGTTACAAGACAAGAGAAGCGACTAGTTTTGATATAGGTAGGACGTACCAATGGTAAATCATAATTGTATCGATGTTATTTAGAAAATCGTGCATTAAGCTAACGTCGTTTATTCATTCGCAACTTTAAATTTTTTTGGTTAAAAATTTTCGATCGATTTCGCATCAGGACACACAAGTGCAGTGTCATATGCCAACACGCCACTGTAGTATGAGTAGTGAAGTTATGCAAGTTTAATATGCACTTAACCATGTAGGGTCAGCGACAACATTGTGATAACAAAACGCTACATGACCTTTTGCCACTTAAGTATATCGCTGCAAGCGTAAAACTGCCCATCTTTACCCAGGTTCTTGTTTGGTTGTCAGATAAGTCTTAATAAATAGCAACATATACGGCATCATTAGGATTTGTCCTCGTTGGTAGTTAAATATTATTTTATTATATTATGTAAATAATTAATATCGTATAATTAGTATGCCGTGTGGTGACGGCAGAGTAGAATACAATTTTCACCACCCCAAATCTCTCCCGTGGGTGTCGTACAAGGCGACTAAGGATAAATCAGTGATGAGGAATGGGCAGCAGCGTTCCTCTTATACCATCTAGCTATGGACCTACTGCGACTTTTGTGCCCGATAAATGGCAATAGGCTCGCCACCTATTACATGGGACCTAACATAACTGGCGAGACGTGGGTGCTAGTTCACCTTTGCCTACCCCTTCGGGGATATAGGCGTGATTTATGTATTAATATCGTGTTTTTTCTATTAGCATATTTTTAATTCCGGTTATGAAATAGACACCAAATTTTAAGTAGGCAAGAACGAACTAAAGTTCCCACATCTAGCCTTGCTTAATCAGCAAATAGTTTTTATACACGGAAATAGCCTTAGGAAGTATGTCCGCTTTGGGCCATCTTCCCCTATACCAACGACTCTAGAGAAAATGACTCGAGACTTTGGCTGTTAAAAGTGACGGCCGGCTTGGTCAAATGGCCGCTGGCTATAAGCTAAGAGGTCTCGGGTTCGAATCCTCGTAGGGGCTTGGTTTGTCCGTCATCTAGCATTCATCAAACAAGTGCTTATGCTTCTTACTTTGGTCTAGCTAGGTGAAAGGTGTGTGTAAGAAAAGAATATATAAAGGACTAGCGGTCACCCGTGGCTTCGGTCGCGTTAATGTCGGTTACTAAATAGCCTATAACCTTCCACGATGAATGGACTATCCAACACAAATTATTTTCAATTTGAACCAGTAGTTTCTGAGATTAGCGCGTACAACCAACCAACCATACTAACAAACTCTCCAGATTTATAATTTTATCTATACTAATATAACTAAGCTGAGGAGTTTGTTTGTTTGTTGTAGTACAGATTAAAGAGTAATCAGACCATATTACCTGCACTTTATCGTTAAGAGTTTCGTGGGAGTGCTCTAGGCTGTTCTCGTTGCTCCCTTCCCGTATGGTGTGCGGGTCGTCGTAGTGGTGGGAGCCCGAGGAGCTGTCTTGGGACGACAGCTGCCCGAGGGACGAGTGCTTCGCCGTCTTGGAGATCTTCGCGTTCCGTGAGAACGCTTTAGTGAACGACGAGCGGAGCTGTCAACAATGGAACGTGGTAAGGACGCGATACACGATGGCGGTTTTTGGTGGATTTATTGTTTGAATTTAAGACCTAACTTTGTCGAGTCTACATACATTAATCACGCCTGTTTGTTCTTGATGGGGTACGCAGGGGGGTATGATTTATCACGTATACACAGGCAGCATCATAAGTCGATTACCACTTTAGCCCTCTGTCATACCAAAGACAGCGTAGGTGCAGTAATAATCGCCGCAAATTTGTACGAACAACAATTGTGATAAGGTACTTAAGTGTTAAGGAGTAGGGGGAGGGGTATTAACATGGATATTTGACTATGTTAAGTTCATGTAATAACACGTATATAAGGTAACACTAGATGGTGTGTAGGTAACTGCCCATTCCTCATTTTTCGTGTTACCTCGTTTTAACCCTTTAAAGCATAGGTAACTCAACTCAACCAATTGTTAAAAATTGTTACTAATGGTTGTATATCAGTATAAATATTTAACCATTAGTAAAAATTTTTAACATTGTTTGAGTTCACTTATGCATCAAAAAACCGGCCCTTGGTCGTATTGTTGGTACGACAGATTTACAATTGCGGACAATTTTATTCTATTTAGCCATAGTCACACAACATGTACTTGACAAATCCATCCATTTTGCCATATGTAGGTACTGGTGCGTTAAAACATGAGAGACATTAAAGATTAATTAGAAAGTCGGTATGGTAGAGATCCAACCGAACAAAAGGGCTCGGGTTCAAGTTCTAGTGACGGCAAATAATGCTAGGTATTATTCGGTATATTCGGTAGAAAGTCACGTCACACTTATTTATTTGCACATTGAGTTTCTATTAGTTTCTACCTATGTGATGTGCAACAGCCGGAATTACGCTATACATTAATCTGTATATTTATTGTGCTCTTTGGTGTAAACTTTAGGAACCAAGCGCTATATATTGCGAACAAAATAAAATAACAGCAAATACAAGTACCTAACCTCTCTACTAAGGATAAAAGCGAAATGCAGAGAAAATAAACCACGGGACACATGCCAATACATCCTTATAGACGTACCGTACCTACCGGTTCCATGTACACTGTGTGGGCTCGTTTACTTGTCCATAGGACGGTTGGACCACTCCGTAACCCGGGGCGGTGAAACGATGAGAGCATTGTGCGGTTTTGTGATTCTAAAGCCTTATTATGTTTATTTCGGCAACATTGTTTTCTATTCAATATCATTACGTTCAAATCTGCATTGTGTTACCGAAACCCTTTATCGACCATAAAGATTTAACCCGTGGAACGATTCATGCAGATCAATTAAGACAAAAATCGATTCTTAGGGACCAAAGAGTTGGTAGAAATTTTGCACGATAAACTATTGAAGAAGAATTATTGGGCCTTTGAATTGAAATCGCCAGATCCTTAAGTATGTGCGTGCATAAATCATTCGTGGGTTAATTACTACCTATATAAGAATATTGGTTTCGGCACAGTTAACGGCAATTTAAAATACATAAAACTGTCCTCCCAATGAATTTTCAACCAAATTATAAGAATTTTATTACAATTTTATCGGCCTCAGTGTTTATACATTACTGTCTTATCGTGCCTTTAAAACTCTTCCCATAAAATCTGGGCAACATAAGTAGGTACAACATAATATATCTTCATGAATAAAAATATTATCATCATAAGGAAAACTAGTGGTTGACCCGAATGTTTTTCCCAATTCAGAAAACACATTCGGAATTATTGAGGAGCTCGATAGAGCAAAGGCTAGCGCGCACGGTCTGCGATTGCTTATCTTCGCAATACAATATATTCGCAAAGGCCGCTCTTTAGATGAATGAAAAAATATTTATCTCAAGTTCTCCGTGCGTTGAAAGAAAGGTATGTTAAGCGCATTAGACCCTGCTGTACCTGCAGTCATTAACAGCAAGAACCCTTCAACTGTTGTTGATAAACACCCTTCTTTTATACTATACCCTTCTTTTCATATAGGTAATCTTTTATCTATACGATAGCGATGATCTATGCCCCAGCCAATTATGATGGAGATAGTATTAAAAGGCGTTTAAAGGCGTTGTCCGTAGAATAATAAATAGATTATCGTTATAACTACTATTAACAAAATTCTATAGGCAAGAAGATAGAGGGTTAAATACATTTATGTCACACCTGACCATAATGTGGACTTTTACGCCCGCTACGCGTACGGAAAATCCCACTTCCTGGTCAGGGGGTGACATAAACCATGGTCTTACCTCGGGCGTTAAAAAAGAAAGTCTCCGATTACTTGCGATCTGAGTCATTTTAGTTTTTTTCAAGTTAAATAGGCAGAGCGTTTGGCCACAATTATGCCTGAAAACGATGATGAGGCCTTAGACGGTACACGCTCGCCTACAAGATGCTTGTTCACTCTGGCCGAAATACTTTTTTGTCGTACATGCATACATAAATCACGCCTATATCCCCGAAGGGGTAGGCAGAGGTGAACTAGCACCCAGGTTTCGCCAATTATGTTAGGTCCCATGTAATAGGTGGCGAGCCTATTGCCATTTATCGGGCACAAAAGTCGCAGTACATTGCTAGGTGGTATAAGAGGAACGCTGCTGCCCATTCCTCATCACTGATTTATCCTTAGTCGCCTTGTACGACACCCACAGGAGAGATTTGGGGTGGTGACAATTGTATTCTACTCTGCCGTCACCACACGGCCTTTTGTCGTCAGTGGTATATAATGTTATGTGACACATACCCATCCTTTTTTCTTGTGTTTCTTGTCGTGTGGCATCGAAGAGCCGCTACTAAGGCTGTTGATGCTGGACACGCTGTCGGTTGATAAGTGCCTCGTGATCGCGCCGTTGCCGGCTTGCGCCGCGCGCTGCGGGGAGGACTGCTGCGTTTGCGCATTCGGCTCCTGCTGTGATGTTTATAAGTACAGTCGCATTTATCTCAACACACGCAATAACCCAGCTTAATACAATGGAATAAAGCACATAAAAATGATGGGTTATCTAATGCAGCGCCTTATTAGTAATATTGAATATTGTATAGTTTGCAGTGCCATATTGAAATAATGAGTGTCAGGAACGCGATCATAACAACCAAATGTTAGGTAAGAAGATAATTATTCATAAGACTATGAAGTAATCAGCAGACTACTGGTCGCACTGTAAAATAGCGAGTGTCAAGAGCAATCGAAGAACAGCTGGGATTAAGGTAAGGTTTCGAAGAAAAACGGTATCCTTATTCAAGCAACGTTAGGTCTAAGGACTAACTGACGTACTCAGAGACGTCAATTAACTTTAATGAGTATTTAATGTCAAAAATTTTCATTCAAATCTAGACCATAGACCCGGCAAAAATAGCGACTAGTTTTTAATTGTCATTTTTTGACGTTAAGTAGTAATTAACGTTAATTGACGTCTCTGAGTGCGGCAATTAATAACATAGAACGTTAGAGTAGAAACCAGAAGGGCTAGCCAAGTAGCATAACTGTTCGAACGCATATAGAAAATTTGTACTCTCTTTAAAAAACAAAAGTATGAAACTGACGTCTGGTTTTCTCTGTAGTACGTCAGTTTCATACATTTTGTATTCTATGCGTTCGATAGATTGGCCACCTAAGATTGGCAGGCCACCCACAAACGCATAAGGAAGGTGGAAAAGTTTATTGGTGCGTATTCACCTCAGTGACAGACGCCTGTAGTATTTACCTGTAGTATCTACGTCGATTCACGATCGGGGACATAATCTGTTTGATGGTTGATTTGATGCAAATGCGATTTAAGTAGTCGCCTTATTGGCTGAGTTTGTGAAGGCTACGTCGTATCCGGGATTGTAAAGTCCTAGATAGAAGCTACTTAGAACACGCATTACTTTTGTTTAATTTGAGATTTACAAAATACTTATGGACATTACATACATAAATCATGCCTTTTTATCCCTGAAGGGGTATAGGGGTAATTTTATTAGCATCCACGTTTCGCCAATTAAGTTAAGTCGGTCAGGTCTCATGTAATATGAGCCTATTTGCTATATTGAGATGTACAAAATCTCTTTTTTTTTCCTATTTTGTAATAAAGTATGCATGGGCGATTTCCTAGATCTTACAATTAATTTCCCACAGATGTAATTTATGTTTGTGAGAGATTGACTTTAGTTAAGCAAACAGATAATGAACTTGATCGCATTATGTGCTCGGGTTGCTCAAGCCGTAATATGATTGATTACTAACGCTGGCCGAGATAATGAAAATGTTAACACAGAATGAATGCAGCAAGTTTTTAATTGAAAAATTATGTAATATAAAAAGTAACTTGGAGAGATAGAAACGTGGAAGTTAGTTTTCTTGGACACACGGGTTCTCGGTATTATTCGTCTCGATTCTTATGTGTATTGTAATCATACCAGCCCGGCTAGCATGATCACCGAAACACAATATGATAAAGTCATTTATCGCGTTCAACTGTAAAATATACATGAACTTTTGACATTTCAAAAATCGATAAATGGCTTTATTTATCATATCGTGTTTTGGTGGTCATGCTAGCCGGGCAGGCTATGAATAAACGAATTTTGACTTTGACTTTACCTGGCCAGTGACGTTAACTCCATCAGCGCGTATTCCCATTGACTGCATATGCGCTGTCGTCAAGCCCGCTTGGATGGACTGCTTCCTCAGGAGCTCAATTGTTTGTCGCAACTCTGTTAGTTCAGAATCCTGTATAGGAAAAAAATTAAGTTACCAAAAATCCAATTTTCGCAATTGAATTTCTCCCTTAATATAAAACATGTACTAAAGTCATAGTTTAAAACGGATGCTGTCACTTTTATTTTCTGAATCAAAGACAGAGTTAGCATCAATTTTAAACTTTAGTACATGTTTTATAATAAGGAGGTTACTGTTTTACGTCAACCTTATGAATTTAAGGTCGACAATTGATAGATTTTTGACAGTTTTGTAGGTACTCTCCACCAATTTTAATTGGTACTAATTAAACTATAATTAAAATTTAATTAGAGCTTGAAGCTCCAATAGTTGGGAAAATATTGAAATTCTCTAACAGACCCGTTTTCTTTGCAGCCCAATGTAGACTGTAGCTTATTACGAAGTAACTAGTTTTGATATCTTAAGTTATCATAATAAATAATTTTCAATTTATAGAAAGTACTTAGCGTTAAAAGGCGGGTTTGATCTGGCGGATATTTATTTAGTTTGTTAGTATTAATCGTAATAACAACAGTTTACAACGCAGTAGGGACCATAAAGCAACACACCTGCTTTACGAGGCAAATAATACCATTTAATATTTACGATATACATTACGAATTTATGTCTACAGCTCTTTAATGATATTAAAAATAGGGTTATGATTAATATATACTTATTGCTTAATAACGGAGTCTGTGATTCTAGTCGACGATGGAAATAAAACGAATATGGCCTTTATTGGCTGCTACCCAGACGCGGGACAGTGTGTAAACGTTAATTTTCAATGGCGAGATAAAAGCCAGCTTTAATCTCTAAAGCAATAAACCGGGTTTATTACCTTTCTCTCGGCGGTGGCGGTGAGCTGCTGCAGTCTTTGGGTCATGTTCGAGAGGCTCTGCTCGAAAGCTGACACGACGTGCGCCTGCAACAATGATTGGTGCATTAGCATTAGCCAAATATAAGTTCATTTAAATTTAAGTGTCCATACTAAAACGTTCAGGGTTTGTTGTGTCCGGTATATTTTTCTGTACATACATAAATCACGCCTATATCCCATTTATGGGGCACGAAAGTCGCAGTACATTGCTAGGTGGTATAAAAGGAACGCTGCTGCCCATTCCTGATCCTTGTTTTAACCCTTAGTCGCCTTGTACGACACCTGCGGAAGAGATTTGGGGTGATGACAAATTCTGCTCTTCTTTTTCTGTACAATCGTAACATTATAGGGGTTTTTAATGTCTTTCAATATTCTACACAATGTGCGTAAAGAAACAGGTACAAAGCGCCTAAAACGTCACTTTAGTGTTCCCTTATAGGGTCAGGTAGAAATTTAGGTATAGTTCCACATCCTTGTGTGTATGTAATGTTATAATAAAGAATGACAGTTTCAGGCCACATGCCCGCTTTAGACTCCTTTGCTTACCTATCCCATATTTTCCAATCTAAGCGGATGATCAGAAATGTTTTCAATTTTTTTAAGGGCAACTTATATCACAGGGCAAATAAAACAAATGACTGCACGCATACGTATAATCTTGTAATTATTACAATATTCTTACTACCTATTTTGTAATCGACTTTGCTAATACAACTGTGTGGGCGACTAGACGCTACTTAGTCTGCCACAGATCGAATATTATATTAAGGCAACTTCAATGGGTTATCTGTAACTATGCAAACTTTTCTTTTATAATAAAATTAATTACAATATCAATGTAAATGGAATAAATTTACAGTAACAATTTATCTTACGGTACGTCGTCGGCAAATATAAGATACGGTTTCCACTACAGTAATGAGAGATGACCACAGGGCGACACAGATATCTTTACAGACAACTTGCAGGGTGAGATTACCATGAATCCAGATCAACGTCCTTGCAGTTGCTTGATAATGATTTAAGTCACTTTGCCTACACGGAAACTGGTTTAAAATATCGTCGTGATAATAAATAGCTACCTATTTGATTTTCATTTGAACATTATATAAATGTTGGAAAAATTGGTTTACAAAGAATATGGTGGCTAAAAAAAGTTGTTGACAACGGGAGTTCTGAAAGGTTAAAGAAATTTCGGCAAGTTAATTAGCGTCTCGGTTCGTTCGTCGGTCTCGGCCGTGCGGTTTAGGCACCTGCCCCGATCGCAGTGGACGCGGGTTCGATTCTCGCATCAAGACCATAATTTTTCGAGCTTTTTCTAACCACCATAACATTTTTTGTAACTATATATTTACAATATCATGTCGCCGTAAAATATTAGCTACAAACAATACTATCATAATATATTATGATGACTCATCGGAATTAAATTGGTTTACAAGACCGTAATGGTGGACGTGGGTGGAGTCCACAGGACCCTTTGTTTGCGACGTCACAGGAACGCACTCAGCAAAATTAAAGTTGGGGGTGTTGACCCGACGTGGAGTGCGGACATGAATTACATTTTACCCGTGCTAAATTTAAAACAAACAGGTGCAATGCAGTTGAAAAAGTAGATAATTGTAAGGACGATTCGAATGCGACTATTTTTTTGTTCCTATGTAGAGTCTTTATACGGTATTTCACCTGCTCTGAGCACGCGGCTTTTCCAATTAAAGTGCCCGGCTGCATTGACAATAATCTTCCCGAGCGAGAGACGGCCACCTTTCGCGCGTGCCAATGCGCAGAGCTATTGTTCAGCCAATTGTCTATTGTGATGCATGCTATATTTTTTTCGAAATACAATTGATAACAAAAATTTATTTAATAGTCACCGACATCCCAGACTATACAGAATGGCCGAATTCCTCGATCGAATTTAAATGTATTAATGTTAAGTTTAAATGTATTAATGAGGGTATTTACATTATAATAAAGATAACGTGATATTTTTTAATATAATAATATGTGATATTTAATATTTATAGGCACCATCTACATAATATAATAGAATTAGGAGACATTTTGATTGGAAATGGTATTCTATTCAAAAGGGAAGATTTATTTTACTTGCAAGGGAACGGACGGAATCAATGAAATAAATAATAGGTATGGTAATTTTGGGCTCTCGTTTGAAGTATTTTTGTCTCGACTAAGTGTTATGTAAGCACCTACTCCATGGGTAATTGAAAACTGATAACATGCGACCAATGAACCAGAGAAACTAGGAGCGACAAACCTTTATCTTGTATTCTAAGCAAGTTTGTTGGCTCTAGAGTACAACAGTCACGCTTCCACATGCAATTATCCTTGTTACTATAATTAAAATTTGGTTTATTGATATATTATGCTGCGGACGTATCGACCGACTCACCCCAGGGGTGTTGTTAAAGGCGACTAACGAAGATCGATCGCTCGGTGTTGAATCTACACTAATTGGACAGTAGACCAATAAGCACCTTGGGGAACCCGAATGGTGTAGGAGAACCACCAACAAAGCATACCCAAAACAGGCGATCGGCTAAGGCTAAGACCTAAGCCAAAAAATGGTCCTTTCCGTTACTTTTCTATACATTCCTTCATCGCATCAGTAGCACCATATTGGTGTGATGGATGTTATGAATCAAAAGGGAGTGGATGGCTTAATGACGTCTGACCAATATAAATGGAAGAGGAAAGACACAGCCTCAGAAATAAGTGTGTAAGCACTGAGTGTCCGAAATTCAACGATAAGTATAATAAGTAATTTATAGGTATCTAGGTAGATATAATACAGAAGCTTTGGTAAGCTAACCTGCGTCAGTAAAAACTACTAGGCTACTATTTTATTGCGTTTTATAATATTTTTCAATCCAATCAATTCACTGTAAAAAGGCACTCATTATAAAGTTCAATAAAATTTAATAAGACTACCATTGCTGCATCGGAATAGACAAAATTAAAGAATGAAAGATAAATAAATTTTATTTTATTTTCATTTTAAAATTTAAGCAGCATCATGAAATGTTAGCGCATCAAGCCTAACGTCATGCACATTTAATAGCGGTACACAAAACTAATGGGTTTCACAGTTCACTACAATGGAGACAGCAATTCACCCCAATTGGATGCAGTTAGTGCGACGAGCAGCTTCCGACTTTCGTGTAATTATTCAATGGAAATACTCGCACATATTTAAGTGAAACTACCAAGAATAACAACCAACAAACAGAAATCTGAACTGTGCATACTATTTGCTAAAGAATAAGTTCTGCCGCATACTATTGTAAGAACGGTTTCGCACTAAGTTCTATCCCAATCCGTAAAAATATGCTCTGTAATAGCCGTAGAACTATTTCTATGATAATTCACGTACTAGATCCGATCTCCGTCATCCGATTTCTTTCTGTCAATTCAAGTATTCCAAAAGATGGCTCCTGAATTGCTTGGATCTGTATCGGAGATCGGAGTAGTGCGTAAGCAATATCCGAATTCGGTCCGAGTTTTCTAGATCAATATTTTCACGGGTCCGGATCGGACGTAGTGCTCTAAGAAACCACCATGGCCCCATACTTGTCAGTTATTTATGTGGTCTAGAACAGTCACACAAAATTCAAATAGTAGGCGTGGCGGCTAATAAATGGAGTGGAGCTTATTTATAAACCCACTCCACGTCCCACTGGTGCCTTTTATGAGATATTACTACTATAAGTAGGTATTCACAACAAGAGAGATTATTTGTTCAAGTGCACTCTTCCTTATTCGGCCGCAGCGCAGCGTGCAGTGCTTCTACAGTCAATTTAAGCCAAACTAAAATACGACCAGTTTGACGTCAAAAATTC
This sequence comes from Cataclysta lemnata, assembly GCA_963931975.1. Taxonomy (NCBI): domain Eukaryota; kingdom Metazoa; phylum Arthropoda; class Insecta; order Lepidoptera; family Crambidae; genus Cataclysta; species Cataclysta lemnata. The sequence continues at coordinate 7,136,128 of OZ008342.1, forward strand.
ATAAGATCCTAACTTAGGTGTAGGTATGCATTATTTGTTACAATAGCGTTTTAATAATTTCGAGGTTTAATATTATTTCGTCAATATAAGTGACAACTTGACTAGTAATTTACATCTAGCATTGCAATATTTTAATTTCTGTATTTTTTTAAAATTAAATATGTATAATATGCTCAAGCTTCATGTATCATTATCATCATGTATCTTCATGTATTATTTTAATAAATAGGAAAATTTACGTTAAATCATTAAAATTATTTCCAGTAACAATGGACACATGAAACGAGCCCTGCAAGAAATGAAACGGATGCGGCAGCTTTAGGAAAGTATGCCGTGGTCAACAACTAGCTAGCTACCACAAGATAGGAGACACGACGTCTCGGGTGCGGTGGTGATGGTTATCTCGCGTCCGACAGGTACCGCTAGAAACAACAAAGCGCATGACCAATCGCGCTAATGAGACAAATGTCTTCGTCAGATGCCTCTTTGCACACCACAGCTGCATACGAAATTATTGCCGATTTTATCTGAAATAAGACGCCCAATCGCCATTAAGCACAAGCACACGAATCAACCGCAACCATATATCAGATTCTATTTTTCCCTTTCATTTATCTACAATTTTATCTACCCTTTATTTTAAATAATAGCAATCAATATTACAGATTCGACATTTTAGTATGCAGATGAAATATTTTACTTTAATGGACTTGTAATTTGGGACAAATACGGGAGCTTTCTTAAATGTAAATGTTTTTATTACTCAAGATTAAGTATGTCCCATGCGGACATAACAATGGTCTAATCACCATACCACCCACATCAAAAAATATTGCATCATCCAAATAGTATTTACAAACAATGCTATTATCAGGAGAATTGCAAAACCTAATGTTTATACTCGTAGTAGCATAAATTGTTTAAAGAAAATCTATTGTTTCTACTGAAGATTTTCTAACTTATATTTTGCTGTGTATTTTCAGTGAAGTTATGAAAGCAGGTAAAAGCGTAAAATTCACACTATTGTATCATTAGTATCATTACAGAGTTCGACGATTTATTTTGTTGCGTTCACCATCGTGGGAACCAATATATTTGTGTCGGTGAAATCAGTGAATAGGATACCGAAGGTCCGATTAAGTCAACACCTGACTGTCGAAGTGAATGAATAGATACGTTTTTTTGGTAGCAGGTAGATATTTTTTGGAGATGCAATATAATAAAAATATTCCGGTTTAGTTCATCTCATAGATCGAGCGTCTGTTGAGATAGTTTAGTACATATTTATTAGTCTTCAACATAATATGTAGATTATGCAATATGCATACAAAAAAACTTTATAACTTTCGGCGTTCACGTTATAACAAACAACAATTAAACAATTCGAATAAATTACAGTTGTTCGAAATGCTTAATATGTAAGAAATTACAATCACTTGTCAGAATAACTACCTATGTATTTTAATAAAATGCAAAGATATGAAGGGATGTATTCCATCTACCCTCCTTTAAATGTCAGGTGGATAATGCGCACGCTATGTCGTTCATTAAATATTCTCCCCTGTTGATGTTTCGATCAGATATACCTATGTTAGTTGCATAGTAATTCACTATAGCATTAAATAAAGCACAAGGGAATGAGACCGCACCCTAAATGAAAATTAATAGAATCAAACGTGATTCATTCGTTCTTACAACAAACCAAAATGAACGCACACATAAAGTCTTATGTGAGAAACTGTTGGTGCAAACGTGGTCGATTAGAGGTCAATTTCATTTAGTTGATCAGTTATAAAACTTATAATAAATGGTGGATTGATAAAATTATTACTACAATCACATGTTATATTATATGTTGGGATTATAAATTTAACAAAATTATAGCTCGAGAAATAGTTATATTGTTACATTAAAGTAGAAAATTCGACACTCACCTCTTCCAAAATAGGGCAGCTCTTGTACCGCGTTTTTTTCATTGCTAGTTCCCACCATGGGACCGGCGGTTTTGACCGGAGTATTGTTTGACATCCAATTTTCGAATCTTGGGATTCATAGAGAGTGCCCAGTGTTCGAGGGGATGCACGCGACGGAGATTGGTCTTCTTTATCAGCAGGTATGCCAGTAATACATTCACAACATTTATGTGGTTTTTTCGGAACATTTTGTGGTCTACTACTACTATCTGCACTGAAAGAATGCCTGTAGTTCAATCGTTTTGAGAATCCATTTGTTTCACTTACAGATCTTTTGAAGCAGTTTCTATTGTTTTGCAGAGGCATTCTAGGAATTTGTTGCACTTCATTTATAATAGTGTCATCATTTAATATCGAATGATCACCAGCAAGAGGCGTATTAGGTTCAGAGTGATATCCCATTTTATTTCGATGCAAGCTTCCGTAAAAATGGTTTTCTTTGATTACAGGTGGTTTTAAATCTATAAATTTAGGCCTCCGTAGATTTAAAGTAGCATATTTTTGTGGAGATCTGTGAAAATTCAATTTGTTGGGCAAATCCTTGAGTACATCTTCTGTATCGGTGGATGGTATTGTTGAATTATCACTGTAGCTTGATATTGGTCTATCATTATCAGTAAAGTAAGAAGATGATTCTGAGCAATTGTCTCTATCACTATAGCTTCTTCTGAAATCTACAGAAGAGTTCGACGCATCAGTTCGTGCCAAATGCTCTTTATTGTCTTGATGACCAGTGAGATATTCAAACGACTGTTTATCGTCATTATGGGTAACTGGACTATTTTTTCCATTTATGACTTGTTCTCCTAATTCTAAGCTTCTTAGCCGTCTACGTGGTTTCGTGTCAATCGAATCATAATGAGTTTCTTGCTTAGCTGGTACTGAATTGACTGGGGAGCTGCTTTTTGTGTTAGGTGGTGACAGTTTTTCATATATCGGCTCTGTAAAACTAAGCCTTGACGGTTTGCTCGTGTTATTGGTATCAGTCACATACTGTACACCGCAGCTATTTTCCAAAAAATCATTTTTCAGTGTTCTATTTAATGTGAAATATTCTGAGTGTCTTTGAGGTAGACTAAGCGGCTTTGGTTCCACTAAGTTCCTAATTTTTATCCGGCTCCGTGGAGCTCGAATTGTTGCAAATCCATCATGGATTGGCGAACCATGAAAATTTGGCGATGTTGTTACTGCCATGTCAATAAAGAAAGATCTGACAGTCTACATTATTTTACACTGCACTTGTATGGTGCAATTATAAAACGACGGTATATCATATTATTTTGCACCATGCATTATCCGCTGTTATATAACTGTGAAAGCGCAAAATTGTAAAATATAGTTCATAGAGCCTTGAGTTCAGTGAGATATAATAACGGTAGATTCAATTATGAATATGTAACGGAAAAGTGAAAATATTTTGAGCTTTTAAGGATTAGTTACAGTCTATTAAATAGCAGTATACGTAAATGATTAGTCTGCTATCCACATTGAAATGCTTTATATTTATTTTTGTACTTTAAAGATTAAAGAATTGTAATGGCCACTTGAGCGACTACTTACCATTAACTGTTAGTTTTTCTATAGATATATTACTTCAGTCAAATAAATCAATCAAGTTTATGGGAGCACGGGTAGGTACTTGACGGATAAATTTAAAGTTAAACAACAAGCATAAATGCTAAAACAACTTAACAACACAGACAGCAACCAATAAGAAAATCCATCTATAATTCCAGACCTATTCAGACAATTATAAAATATATGAATAAATTGAAATGAAAGTTGAGTAGGTACAGTAAGGTGCATACAACGCTTTACGGTAAATCTGTCAACTAACTCTTATTGCGAACACATAAGATGTCTAAATTGCATTCATACAAAGCCATAGAGCTTTTAAATAGTTAATGGATAACCGAAACAAACGTAAGAGGCAATCTAAGAGATTGGAAGTTTTCGAGCCGGACAGTGAAATCATAACGTAACCAAAATATTAATGTAGTCTTTCAACGAATATTATATTTAAAGACATAGGTAGAGTTCGTCAATGCAAAATAAAATGCTTTCTTGCCTTGATACACGCTTTCTATAAATATAGGTAGATACAATTAGAAATAAATAAAGAGATCTAATTAAACAATATTTTATCAGTTACTTAATTGAATTTCACCTAAGGTCAGAATTCAAATAGCTTTTGGTTTATTACACCTTGGGGCAAGACGTGAAAATTTTACAGCATAAACTACCTAGACTTTCAATTTCGTTTATGTGTCTGTTGGAATGTCACTTACAATAGCTGTATTTCAAACTCATTCAACTAAGTTCTAAATACATATATTCATTAAATACTCGTTCGAAGTTTAGAAAATAATAATATTGTGAAGTATGTGTAAAAATGTAATAAAATCTAAACAATACAATTTGTGTTTTCATTATTTTATAATACAACACAGACAGATGACTAAATGCATTCAATAAATATGGATTTACATACATTAACAATACGCAGTGTGACCACAGAATTCATAATCAAGATGCCACGATGCACAGAATACTGATTACAGTCTGACTACCTTTCTCAAAGCATCAGGCCGTGCGTCATGGTCATAAAAGGTTTAATGAGGGTCACATGACTTGGGTTACTTGAAAAATACAATAAAACAATCACTAAAAGTAATGGAGTCTAGAGCAGTTGCCACCAATTGATACATAACAACTTTATATTGAAGATAAGATTTAATGAGGGTCACATAATTTAGGATACTTAAAAATTGAATAAAACAAATACAAAGAGTAATAGAGTCTAGAGTTGCACCATGTTTTACTAATGCCACCAATATTGATACAAAACAGCTTGGTATTGAAGTTAAAAACAAAATCAAACTATAAAAGGTCACGTTCGTTATACGGGCACCATAAATTAAGGGGGAGAAGGCGCCAATCAACCGATTGGACTCTTTGACGGAAGGGGAACCTGGGGCCCCTCATCGTTCACGTTACTCATGCTCAGAGTTTAAGACGTTTTATTCGTTTCGGTTATATAAGTTGTATCGCAGCTTTCGATTCGTTCTAATTAAACTTTTTCGACCAATTGAAGCCGAATAACAAAGTAGCGCAATTTCAATTATGTTTGTCACTAACCCATCGGCATAATTATTATTTTCCTTACGCAATGTTGTCATCAAGATTATACTAGACAAAGAACACTATTAAACTGCAAATACGTCTACTACTTAAGTATAGTGTAACATTTCCTGTCCACCGATCTTTTAAAACAGAAGCTCCATTTGGAATCCGCTGACGCTTTATCGGACCGGGATGGATGTAATGTTTGTATGTCTATCTCGTTCCCGCAAATGCAGCGTGTGCGCCCGCGTCCCGTATCAACGACCTGCGCGTGCGTGAGTTAGCTTACAGCTCGTACCGTAGCTTACTACGGTAAAGTGTTCACAATATTTTCATTTCACGGTCATTTTGTAACATTTCAATAACCCAGAGTGACCGTTGACTGACGTGATGTAAATATAACTGACAGTAACTTACTGATGAAGAATAGGGATGATTGAAGCGATTTTGATTAATAGCCTACAAGAGCAAGCCTACGCTTATTTTATTTATACGCAATTTTAGGTCTGAAAATGTATTCCACTGTGACTACAATCCAATGCCCGCTACTTACATAAAATATATTGAAATAAAATTATTAGCACCTTAGAGGTTAACCATGTTGGCAAGGACAGCAAGTTATTTATTTTAAAACAATATCAAATTACGCATAAAATTTACTAAGAGATAAATTGACCCTGAGACAATAATCATCATATAGCAAAGTTAATCAATAGGAACTATTAGTGTTTCCCTAAGAAAATTTCGCACTAGACTTTTAGATCAAAGTCACTACGTTGCCTACTGTGTGATTGTTATTACAGTTTTAAAATAAGATTGATATAAAAAATTCACCGCAACCGTAATTATTCTTCTATAATACAAAAATTACGAGCAACCTTTATCAGTCATTTGAACAATCTAACTAATAAAAACACTCATGTTGAAAGGAGACCAAGACCATAACGGGTCGATCCGGTCAATCATATGAGAAACGATTATTTAGCAAAGCAATACACTGATTATTAACTGTACACGTCTACATACGTACCGCACTCGATGGGAAACTATGCCGTAGGCATAACCCTAATGGGCACATGTGAATGATCTATTCGGTAAGTACTTAACATGCACACGAATAAAAATGACTATGGAAATGATCGTGTTCAATCATGGGAAACAACTTTTTTGTTCACGACAATGTAATCAACAACATACATACATAACTCACGCCTATATCCCCGAGGGTCAGAGGTGAACTAGCACCCACGTTTCGCCAACTATGTCTATTCCCATGTAATAGGTAGCGAGCCTATTGCCATTTATCGGGCACAAAAGTCGCAGTACAATGCTAGGTGGTATAAGAGGAATGCTGCTGCCCATTCCTCATCACTGATTTATCCTTAGTCGCTTTGTACGACACCCACGGTAGAGATTTGGGGAGGTGACAAATGTATTCTACTCTGCCGTCACCACACGGCAAATCCACACGGCATCAACATCAATATATTTATATTATGACAGTTAGTATAGATTTAGCGTTCTCAAGTAGAAGGCAGACACTCTGTCGGTAATATAAACCTAGACAAATCCTAGAGCAGAACCCTGAATAGACGGATGGATTGGATTAGAAGTAAGGCAAAGAACAAACTGTACAATATCATCGCGTGAAAATTACACAAAGTGTTGCACCTGTGATCCGGCACCGATATTAGATAATCTATAATATGTACTACAGAATACGTATGACTGATATGATAGATCTGCAGATAAAGATAAGTAAGTATTGTAGATACTAAAACGGCACAACATGATTCGTAATTTCAAGAGTACCTAATACACGAAAAAAAAGTTATTGTAAATTACTTATTGGCATGAGTTGAAGATTAGCGTATTTGTGATGGGACTGAGTAATGGTTAAAGCTTATGACACAAATCATTTTAATGTTGCGAGTAATCGTATGCACAATAGAAATAACTCTTCTTCTCCCTGCCCTGTTCCCAGTCTATCTGGGGTCGGCGCAGTATGTTTCCTCTTCCATTCATATCGGTCAGACGTCATCAAGCCATCCACTCCCTTTTGATTCATATCAGCCAACACACCGTAAAGGTGCTAGTGATGAATGAATGTATAGAAAAGAGACGGAATGGACCATGTCGAGAGACCGATGAACGGAGAGAGTGATTGGAATGACAACATTCCAATCCATACTGCTCAAGGTTTTGGCTTAGGTTTTACAGCCGGCCGCCTGCCTGACACCAACCCTCTTTCGGTATGCTGTTGTTGGTGGTTTGCCCTCCACCATTTAGGTGCCCCAAGGTGCTTATTGCTCCACACCGGGCAATCTCCCTTAGTCGACTTTAACGACACCCATGGGATGAGACGGGGCTGGCCTATTCTACGTTATTTGTTCGCTCCCAGGCCAGCATAGAACATAAATAGCACTAACTTTAATATCGATGAACAACAAAGTAGAATAAAACGACATACGTTCATCAAATGAAGGAAGGAGGCAGCTCTCTCCATATATTATTTGAAGAATGGTTTATTCACGTTGTAGAAAATAGAAGATCATGTACCTACGCGTAGTATCCGTCTATTATAATGATAACTACTTATTAAATACCTTTATAGGGCTATAATAATTTGAACTCATTATAGTTGCTACACACAACGTACTTGGCTAGTAATATTACCTACCTATCGTGTCGTGTTTTTGAGATAATAACCCTTATATTTGGTCTCGTGACCCGAAGATGATTACTCAGAATGAAGAATGAACAACTTGAAACTTTTAATAATGCTGAACCATCAGTAGTATCTATCAAACAGTTGCCGACCGACAACACCGGTCTAAGTATGTTTGACGTTTGAAAAAAAAATTGTAAAGTGGTGATGATAATTTATGTTGACATTTAATATCCCACGATGACCTTTGTTATCGAGGTTGTACAACTGCGTCTCAGAAACTAGTCAATATGTAGAGTTAGCAACTAAGGGAGCATTATGAGCCTTATTAATTTAAATATGAAACATTCTGGTTTTTTGTGGATAATTTAACTACAATTCCGATGATACGGTACAGTAAAATATGAGCACAACAAAAATCGAGTAGTACTGCAAAGTCGTATAGACTTATTTATATGCTTAGATTCATGCTGACTTGGGAGCGTAAATGATTAAAATACGTCTGCCCCAATTCATCCGTCTGCTGCTGTAAAGACTATGCCAAAACCTTGAGTGATATCATCAGTATAATCAGAAGGTAACTACGTTCGTCGATCTACCGATGATGAGTCTTCTCTATCACTTTTCTGTACATTCATCACTCCAGGGGAATTGAAGGAGAATTACTAAAAAGGAGCTGATTGATCGATGACGTGTGATCGATCTGAATGGAAGAGGAAAGATACTGCGACAACCCCAGATAGCCCTGGGAACAGGGCAGGAAGGTTGTGATAAAGATGACTACGTATCTATACGCTTAAAGTTAATAAGAATATTCCAAAGTACTGCGATATAATTTTCATGGATAGTGGATAATCTCTGTGGATTTCTCAAAATTATATGATAATTATTCGAATCATTCTAGAAAAAAAAAATTATAAAATAAAATAAAAAAATCTTTAAAGCATGTCTAAAATGTATGTAGAATAATAGGTCATATACATAAGCCAACGTATCAAATGTATGACGGCCATTATTTGTTATAAGATTTGAAAACAGATATTGAATATGAACCGCATTATATTTATTTCATTCTAATGTAGTTTTATGTTATGATTCTAATACATACATACATACATAATTCACGCCTATATCCCCGAAGGGGTAGGCAGAGGTGAACTAACACCCACGCTTCGCCAATTATGCTAGGTCCCATGTAATAGGTGGCGAGCCTATTGCCATTTATCGGGCACAAAAGTCGCAGTACTTTGCTAGGTGGTAGGTATAAGACGAACGCTGCTGCCCATTCCTCATTACTGATTTATCCTTAGTCGCCTTGTACGACACCCACGGGAGAGATTTGGGGTGGTGACAATTGTATTCTACTCTGCCGTCACCACACGGCAAATGATTCTAATGATACGCAAAAACTACATAAGTAGGTAGGTATACATATTGGCAAGATGACTTCATCATCGGTGGAATAAGTAAGCAATTATAATGCGATCCACAGCAACCATTACATGAATGTTTATTTGGTATTAAATCCGTAATTGAAACGTTTTAAATCAATGTACCTAATATAAGGTTCAATGTTATCAAATATGTAAATACTAGTTTTGAATAAAAGACAAGCAGTATCAGAAAAATAAACAATATAGAATTAATCTCAATTTACAACTAATTTTATTATTAGCATAAAAACGCATAGGCCAGAGTGTGAGTCAAAACATTTACTTCCAATAATAAAGCTGGTATTCATATTTTGTTTCTACTCAACCATCAAGTGAAGAACAGTTAAAAGGCTCAAGGGTAGCATCTGGCACACACATGGCTTAGACTTTAACGTATCCGAAGGTATAGGACATTCGATACGATCGCGAGGTAATCGCTGAAAGCGACGTCATCTGGTAATTTTTTTAATTACTCAAAATGCGGTCAAGGAATTCCATTGAAGATGAAAAGAGGCATACAGTTGAGATAAAATCAAAATTTCATTTTTACAAATTGACTATAAAAGAGTTTAAACGTTTGTCTTCAAAAAAAGTTGCGCTTTGAACCAGAATAGCAAGTTCGAATTAGCATAAATATTCGATTTCTATACGGCATGAACAGGGCGACTGCTCAATCGAAATCCAAGTGAAACGGAACGGATATGTTTCGAATGAGATAGGTATGCGGTTTAGAATACAGTAGGTACTGGGTATTGCGAATAAAGAGTATGTCACCGAGCAAAATTTCTCAGACAACAACCGTCGTAAACTCGAACAGTGTGTGGGTTGGGCGCATTGTTTGCCTTGCCCGTATGCGCGTACGTCATGTCGAATGCCATAGCACTGTTTTAGGGGCAAAGCTGCGTGAACCCCGACCTCTATACTATTCCATTGTCATGCTAATCATAAAGACCAGTTCCTAATGGACTGTGACGAAACTACATTTTGGGTAAAACTTAAATTGCTAAGAGTTATCATTCAACATATTAAAATGAGCGAAAATAATAAATTTTGCATGTTATAAACATGTTATCAATAGTTTAGTTCTGTAACCATAATAATTCGTTTTAAAGCAACGCATACGCAACTATGCTATGGCAAAATGATTCTTCAAAAAAAAACATACGGTAGGTACGAATAGAGTAACCTCCTCCTATTTTTCGTCCGTTAAAAACGAATGCCACACAAGTAACTACTCAATCAGCTGACTCATGTAAGCATCACAAACAAGAGCATCTTTCGTTGACTCAGTAAGACCACCATGATTCTATGGACGTTGTTTATCTTAGTTATTGCAACATGAGACCAGTGCTTGCCTTGCCGGCTACCGGTACTCGCTCTATTGATATAGCATGTTGTCTAGGACTTCCTTCCGTGCTTATCCGTTGAATGCCGTACAGGATAGCGGATAATCCACTTAGAACGCTCTACCTACGCAGGACGCACGAAAAACACGTGGCATAATATTTTTGTACACGTGTTACAGTTTTTATGTAAGCCTTTTAGCATTTTATCATACGCCCACACCCAATAAACATCTTTTGGGATGGACATGGTCAGAGATTCGCCACTCCTTCAAGGTCAAACCGGCCCGTTTATGACGCAAGAGAAGTTAAACAAGTTTGCATTAACGTACGCGGTTCATTGATAAATTTTCTGAGGTCAAATAAGTACATATAAAGAACTTGTCCTGAATTTTAACTCTTCTTATTTGCAGGACACAATACCGTAAACTTGATGAGAACGTTCTGCCCAGTTGCAGTGGCGACTTTTAATGATATACTTTTACACAGGCGCTCGCAATACAGAAAGCAAAGCATAAATAAGTATATGTTTATTGAAATAATTTTAATTATACCAAGTTATGTACATATTTTTAAATATAAATTATTTTGAGACTTTGGGAATACTTCGTTTGTACCTTATTACTATAACCGAATTATTTATTCGGTATTGTCTATTATAACGGCCCAAGAATCTACAACAATAAACTTACCTACCTAGTACTTATTTCGTATCTATTTAGTGACATTTTGAATTTGTACGCAATAGCTTACCATATCTATTCAAAACAAGTTTCAATTATCTCTATGCGGCCGAAATATTGCGAGGCGAGAGTTATTATGACAACTTAACAATCTTAGGAACATTTATTTAAAAATAATAATCTTATAGTACCTAACGACTACGTAATAAATAACAAAAGAATACTATAACTGAAGTCACACAACAACAATATGTCTAACTAAGTAGGTAATTCATTTACTGTCTTGTTAACAGCACCTTGTGTATATAATTAAGAAACTCGGACAACAATAATGTAACTGGTACGTAAGACCAATTCTACGTATACCCAGAAAGGGACAACATGGTCTACACAGCACATTTGAACACAAATAAAATTATAATGTAAATAAATTGACGTGCCACGTGAGACATCTGATAGCTTAGTAATTACAATAACAAAATATACAGTGTATGTAATTAATAGTGACCGTTCTTGCAGTACAGCGTATTCTTGACTAGACATTGGTATAAATAATATAATATTTTTTTTACATAAAAACCAAGCAAGATTTCTTTCCTTTTCCGTTATTACACCAATTTATATCGCACACGCCGGGTACGGATAAAATTAATTAGCATCGATTAGTTTTATTTCAGTTCCTTCCTGCTATCAAAGCATTCGCAACGTTTCCGATGCAATTCGTAAGATTGCATGTTTATATTCAAGAGCGACTCAGCTAAAATATATTACATCTTCAAGTATATCGACATCGACTGGCAGGCTTCCAATAATGATCAGATATAAGGATTCCTAATATTTAGGCCACATATGCTAGCGTTCGAGACGTATTAAATCAGTACCACCTGAAAGGATACAGTTATTTTATATGCATTTTACGAGTTCGTTGTCTTTATTGTATAAACAAGGGAGTTGGTCGGCTTGATCTAGAGAAAACATTTAAGTTTTTCTTCACGAAATGGCTCGTAAAAAGTATTCCTGACAGTAACATGGATTGGATTATGTGTGAAGGGGTCCCCAAAATAACTTCACCGCATTATAAACCTAACAGTAACATAACATTAGTGGATAAATTACGGACATTGAATTTACAACTGCAGAGTTTCGCTAAAAAAATTAAAAATAATGGAGGCGCCTTCTATGGGCAATATGTTTTTTGGCATGCCCATGTGAAAGATGCCCCTAAAGTATTGATACAATTACTCTATTAATTTCTTTATTGAACTACGAAAATTAATGGCAATAGCAATTGAGCAATGGCTATAATTTTTTTACCAAAAGTGATTTAATGCTAACAGACATTATATAATAGCGATGTTGCCAACTCACAAAAATAATAGTAAATAGAAACACTTTTTTCACTTCTCATGCTCTGAAAGTGCTTGTTTGTGCAGGATATAGGCTGCACAAAATCGAATTTTGTGCTCTAGAGCATTAACGTATCTAATCATAAAAGTATCTATATTAAGGCAAAGAAAATGAGCTATGCAGCCAAACACATTAAGAAATTCAGAGATAGAATTTGTTATTTTTTAATATTTACCTTAAATTTATTTGCCTAATGTGTTTTTAAGACATAAAAGATATTAAAATTATAATTCAAGTAGGTTATTAAATTAATTTAAGAAAATTATTATTTCAACATTAATTTTATACTTGGCTGTATAGGTCTGCAGCCCAAGTTTAATATCAATGGGAAAAACAATTTCCTTCAGTATTCAAAACGGTGCTAATTTTAGTTTGAATTTTAAGAAATGTTATGATGAACTACTGTTTTATTTCCTCGCAATCGAAGTGAAAAGCAGAGTTTCTAACTCGTCCACAAAACCATTTTTATCCTCGACATTACTATCAGCCCTCGCCTTCGGCTCGGGCTGCTAAAAGTCTCGGACAAAAATGATTCGTTTTGTGCACTTGATGGAAAATCTACTATTGCCAAAGCAAACCTATAACAACAAGGACTCATACACGGTAGGATGGGTAATTGAAAACGTATTAACAACCTTCATTTATGAATATAGAGACAATTCACTAGGCCATTTAGCTTATTGAACGAATAAATTATGTTGGGGCGCTAGAGATCCGTGGCCAGTCTCCGTACAAATTAACCTCAATTGACAGTGCCGAGAAGGCGCTTCGCTGATTGAAGACAGTGTATTCTAAACTGCCAGTAAGTAATATTGCCATTGGAATATACAACAGCGGAATGGTAATGTCCTCTACATTACCGTTGTAAATAGCACATCTTGTCGAGATAATTAACGAACGTTATGAACCTTAAATAAATCAAAAACTTGCAAGCTTATTGCTAAAATACAAAAAAGGTACAAGTCAAAATTGCATTCGGCAACAGTAATTCTTATTGTCATAAGATTAGAACATACAAAGTTTTATCAACTATCATCATCACCTGCCTTTTTTTTCTACAGATGAAGCACAGGTCTCCCTAGGGCTGAAAGATATAGCTAGAATGGGATATAATCCAAAAACCTGATTTTTTTCCGAATTCCGAAGCAAAGAGTAGCACATGGTATGGTCACCATCCAACGTCCGGCCTTAACGAACATTACCCATTGCGCAATCGATCTCCTCTACATTCTATAAAGTTATTGAGTAGGTGTTACAGAACAAAAAATAGAACTAGACAAAAAGTATAATGTAACTGTAACTGCGAACTCGCATGTTAGCTGAAAACCACGATGATATCAAAGAACGCAGATGAGCCATAAACGGTGCGAGTGCCAACCCACAAATGGATGAATGATTAATGGAAAAAATAATCTAAGTTAACCGCTCCAGTACCATCCGGTTCGTATAACGAGAATCTTTTGAACTATTCCTATAGTTTCTTAGACGTATCTTTCATCTCAATGCTAAGGAGAACAGGAAGAAGAAACAATATTTGCAGAAAACATTTTTTACTGAAGCCTGTTTAACGATATTATTTTACAATTGATAAGTACCTATCGGGTCCGATCGAAAAGTACTTCAATTTGTATAAGAGATTTGATTAAAGGTCATTCAAATTCAAACTATTCATAAGGGATAACTACGACGTAGTGTTGTTATAACATAAAATCTCATCATACACACAGTGATGCGGTAATCGTTCAATACCTACCACGACAATAACGACGTAACAGTTGCAATATGAGTTTGTGTAGAGATGATTGAGTGTTAAATGGACGTACTAAAAATAGAAATCGACGAAGCATCAATAGCCGTTGAAAGACTAATAAGCGGCAAAAAACGAGTTCCTACCTATCTTTCAGTAATATAACAATTAAGATTGGCCTACATGATATGAAATCAGCTTTAGAAGATTACATGGCAATGTACTTTTTATAGTAATTTTCAAGATAAAAATGTCTTTGTACAATGATTAAAGATATCGTGTGTGAGCTGGTTATTTTATAAAATTTCAATGGAGACACGAGACGTAGATATAAACATTCCAAAATGGTAGAGTGAAAAGAGTATAAGATCAATATTCTGTGACTAGAAAGAAAAACCACAGATATTTTAATGCGCATGTATACTTATTTACCATTTATCAAAGCTTACTGTGAATAATAAAATCTTAATAAAATTTTTGAGTTTTCATTGGAAAATTATAATGTAAACTCATATCTCATAATGGCAGGTAATTTACATATCAGGATGTAAATTTGAAGGATATTCCCTTTTTCACTTAAAATTTCTAAAGATTGAGTATAATTTTCCGACTATCAATAATTGGTGTTTGTCGTACAAAGTAGTCTGACGTCTTTCATTGATAAAACAAATATTGGCATATCTCGTCTATAAACACGGTTTCAAAACAATATTATGATAAATTATAATTACGTTGGAAGTGTATTTACCAAATAAGACATTTGGAAAAAACGTAACAACTTGTTTTTGTATAAAATCCAACACAGAGCAGAGTACGAACACCATCCCTTTATAGTAGGATCTTGACAATAAACTAGCACAAAAAACGGGACGCTGTTACCTGCCAACCCAACTGAATTTTGTGTAGGAACACACTGAACGTGTTTTGTTATTAGTGCCAAAACAGTAAATGTATAGTAATCCATATAAAATACAATAAAATAATTAAGAAATTAACGTATGTTTCCGTTACATATTCAGAATAAATTTTCTACGATGATTGTCAGTTCAGTTCATTTCCTAAAAACAAAAGTTTCTTCGATCAAACTTGTACAACTGAAAGCGAATTATTCCCGGATGTCTAGGTAACAAAACAACAAATCATAATCAAACGTGTTTCGCTCACATGCGAGCTCAAAACAAAAAGCACTCTTCAACAATATGTGTACCATATTCACAAACTCAAGGCACTTGAACGTCACTAACAATTTACACTTTTCTCACTAAATCACAATAATAATTTTCTCTCATTAAATTATTTTAGAGCGTCGTTCGTGGAAAATGACGCAGGCGGAGCGCACGTCTGTCCCGCCTCGTCGCTTTGAACATACTGGTTTGACTTATGGTTGTCGGTTGGCTGGTTGGACACCGATTGCTTTGAATTAAACTGAGTCACGGAACCCCAAGGAACCCGGATCACCATGAAAACTATTACCCACGATCTCTCTATTGATTGCAGACAAAACGGCAGCCGGGAAGCTTCCAGGGGGTGACAATATTTGTATCGCTTTACAATTTACGATTTTTGTGACCGACTATAGTCATGTAAGTATCGATAACTTTAAGGTTAATAAAGTAGGTATAAAATAATTGATTGAATACGACGAGTATCAAAAATTTAATCGTGATGATGATGATAATGCTGTGAAAGAGAGGCGGGTCGCACACATTATGGCGGCCGACCCAGGCACTTGTTGCGCAAGTGTGGCAAGCACTTCTGAAGATTTATGGGCCACGGACTCGAGTTACATTTGATAACGTCTCTGCGCACATGCGGTAAACAGCCGGCTACACAAAGGAGATGTGCTTTTGTTTACACTTGTCTAGTGGAAACATGATAAATCCGAACTTTTTATGCAACACCAGTTTTTGTGCTCAAAGCAATTTTTACGCTCAAAAGTGATTTTTTGTTTCCTAAACTGATTGTAAAACCTCCGCATTCGTTTGACATTTCCAAAAATAATGTGAAAAATACCAAAGAAGCAAAAACAGTAGTAATCAGACAGAACGCAATAATTAAGTAATTTCTAAGCGTCTTACGATCTTGAGATTTGCATTCACTGCGCAATTTCAAAGTCTAGGTCTGACTAGACTATCAATACCTCAATACTTCACTTACCTGTATAGCCATTAAGGCGTTAGAAATGTGTAGAGGAAATTACGATCTCAATGACAAGGCAGCGGGATCTCAGGACGCATAAAAAGTATTACCACTACCTGCCCTGACACGGAAATAGACTCTAATTCAGAGAACCAAGAGCTGTATTGATTGCTGGAAGAAACAGGACTTTTGTGGTGAGCCCCGTTCCAAAACTACACAATAGCCAGACAAGAACAGAGACTATGCTTTCAGTTGAATTATTTATGGCGGCGTTGCTTTAACTGGCTAGTAAATTAGGAGAACAAAAACGTAAGGAGAATCTTCCATTGCGACATGGAAGTTTTTGTTTGTCTGGAAACGAGTCAGATTGCCAGGTGTACAATTGATAAAGCAGACAATTACCGTTATTTGGAACTCGGACTTTCGTTGAATTGTCATTTTTCCGGAATGTTAAATTAAATTTTAATCTAAATTCGTTGCGGGTGACTTAATGGTTCCTTTTATTAGCTATATGTATATAGCTATATACTGTATGTATATAAAATAAATGCTTTGAAAACGCACCCATCAGTTCTTCAGCGATTATTAGATCACTGAGGCGCAACTCACATACGAATAGTAAAGCGCCTGCTATCGCGTAAATGCTAATAAAACCTGTTGTAGAACGTAACTGTATTACATAGTTAATTAACGTAGGCGTAATCGAAATATCGATACTTTATACAAGCATTTGAATATGATAGCAACCGCAGAACATCAATAAGCGTTTAATATAATACAATCATAATTATTATTATCTATATTAGCGGTAGAACTACTTAATTGGGTACTACCAGACAAGTTTGAATCAATATTACACATTTCTGAAACACTATTAAACAGTACACTATATGCAAATAGGCAATGATTTAATTAAAGAACTGTCACCTATTATATTTGTAAACCTTAATAAAGCCTAAAAATTAAGTATGTATAATATTTAGTAACAAGCAGTAGTAATATTCCATAACTAGGTACTCTAAAAGAATGTAAAAAATTATACCTCTGCTTAATATCAATAAATAAAATATTGTGTCAAATACGAACAAACAGTCGTATTTTAGATTACGATGTAGTGGATTAGGTAGAGATTGTTATTATTTTGCAGTTTGAACCGTTTACACAAAGTATTCAAAAATGTTCCAACCTATTTGCCGTTGATACTATCAGTCATCTGAATCATTTTTACCGATTACAAATGTAATCGTTCTCGAAATAGAAATCTAAACGCTTGGCTCTGATTTAATTGTTATTACAAATATAAAATCAGTTAGGTACACTTATAGTCATAGATTGAGTTCCACATGCGATATATGGCAAGAGCATGTCCTCCGATTTGCGATGCACTCTCAGTTTATCAAGCGAACTTTGAACCATGTTTTCTTCTTCGTATTAGTCATCAATAGAGCTTTGTCATGTGGATGAACTAGTCATTAGAGAGCTCAAGTCATAGATAACTTACCAACTTACTAAGATAGTCTGATATCCCTGTATCTTTTACGGTTTTGAATTTTCTTATGTAAAAAACCCAAAAATAATAATAATTGTGTAATATTTATGTCGTATCTTTATATTAATTATGTATACTTATTATTAACAAGTATAACTACACATAACACACCCGTATAAGCTTCTTTGTAGTACAAGAGGGTATAGGTACCTATGAGTATAAGAATAAAAGTAATTTATGAATTAATTTTTATACTAGCGAGTAAAATTTTGTTTCCTTTTATTATTTACATACGTCAGTGAGGATGTAAAGTAATTTATGGGACAGGTGGGCGTCAATGCACTAAGGGGTGACAGGGAAAACATCCACCTGCGCTGTAATCATGCGCTTGCATTTTAACTGCTTTTATAAAGCTATTAATATAATTTAACTTTTTATTGTGCCTGGATGTTTGGGCAGCAATTACGGTTTTAGGCTCAAGGGAATTCGACGAAATATAAATTGAAGAGAATAATTGGTTTGAAAATATCATGCTTCTTACTTGTCCCTCATTCATAGATAGTTCAGTAGCAGTTGTCGTTTGGCATACATACCGGGCGGCCCGATATGGGAGCGAAACGGTCGACCCAGCGTCTCACGGCCATACGGCCTGGTATTATTTATTGACCCTTTACTTTGAACGATTCGTATGAACTTTCCAAGAAATTTAGCACCGCTTCTAGTTCCGCTGACCTCAAACCATAAATATATATGCCATCAAAGTTATACTACAAATATATTGTTTTAGCAACAGCTTGACGTACCTTCCGAGTGAGGGGCTTAATTGTGACAGTGTATATTCAGTTACCCTTTCCAATAATTGTCCCTTGCGACTGTTGGATAGTTTAGCCATTGCCCCGTCAAGCTCCTATGATGATGGCTTACGATAACAATTATTTTTCAACGTTTATAATTAAGATTCCATTCCTTGAACAGTATACCATGAATTGGGTCATAAATTAAGAACACACAATGTGTTGTATTTTTTTGGGTTGCGCATCTATTGTACTGTTAAATGAGCGATGTGTAGAGACGATAGTTGACCTTGATGATAAATAATACAATTGATTATGTACAACAGTGGTCCCGGTCGATTACTTCTCGACCATATTACATTACAATAAAGTCGAACAGTTGTCGACTAGGAACTTATCTGATGGTACTCAATAATACGGGAGCGGATATGGTTTGTCTGTCGCCGTTGTTCCGGAACAGACTTCGCAGTTTCTTGCTCGAGTCAAATTATTACAGTTGATTGCAGTGCATTGTTTCAGAACGGTAAAATGTTTACTGAAAACTGATAATACAACCAATATAACTTGAGACTTTTTAGTTGGTGTAGAATTTTGAAAAGTATCCTAATAAATGTATTTTTTTTTTATTTTTTTTTTATATTTTTACACTCACACCTATCATCTAGCCCAAAGTACTTGTATTATGGATGCTAGATGACGGACATATTTTTAATATAATTATGTATATAAATGTTGAAAATATACTACATAAACATATACACAACCATGACTCGGGAACAAACATTTGTGGTCATCACAAAGTTTGCCCCTACCAGGATTCGAACCCGGGACCTCTTGGCCAATACCCAGCGATCTGAGCATTCGACCAAGGCGGCAATTAATATTTATAGACTAACAAAATTTACTTAAGTAATATTATTACAGCTTTGTCTATGCTGGCTATGCTATTGAATAAGTGGAGGGAAAATAAAAGAAAAGGACCATATTCTCTCAATATGGTCCTTCGAGACAATCTTCTATACTTTCACTCATCTATATGGATATGGTTTAAAAGGAATTGGATGGCCAGATGAAGCCATCTGACTGATATAAATGCAAAAAGAAACATACTGCGCCGTCCCCATAACCTAGGAATAGGAACAGAACAGGAAGAAAAAGAAAGTACATATTTAGAGACAACTTTTGTACGCACGTTTTCTGTTACATCTTGTCAGTTAACCACGAAGGATTTTCAATATCAAATAACGTGAGTGTTAAAATGAATGTCAAATATTTCTCTTCGGGGTACAGCGCGTTGTGGAAAAACCACAAAATTTCGATAATATAATATTACAAGGTACAGTAAAAATAATAACCGCGAAAGCCTCCATTTTATATGTCTTCTTTACCTTTACAAGCTTTGTTATACTGTTCAGATGGGTAAGTTCTAATTATAATTATGTATGACAATCTACTTTAGTATAAGTTGGTAGTTTTTTATGTACGTAGTAGCAAAAATACAGCCCACACTGACGGTCGTCATTTGGAAGGTAATTGTAACTCGTAATTGCATAATGAGTGATTCAATCACAGAAGGCAATTCGTATTTACAATTATGATATCACCTACCTACTCAACCAATTAGGTTTGTTAACATACAGGGCATGACAGCTATAACAATATGAACGACACCCCTGAACACGTTACACTATTTCGTGACATTAATTTATCAAATAGTTTTATTTTATATTATTAAATCACGTAAAACGACCATCCAGGGTTTATTAAGTTTTATTATGAGTTATTAGGTTTTGTAAAAGTTTATTAGATCTATAGCATAAAAAGATTTTTCGAAATAATTGAGGTAACAAAAATTGGGAATGTTCTAGTGTAGGTTTAGTACTAAACAATTATTATAATACAAACGTCATTGAAGAAAATTGCGGAAAACAGAGTCAAAAATCCCGCATAGGGACCTTCCTTCTTTGTTCCGATCACTAGTGGTTTAAGTAAAAATTGGAATTAATCATATAGAAATAGTAGTAAATAGTAGTAAACGTACGATTGTCAACTTAATTATTGCAGTGAGATAATGTATACTGTAGGTCTCTACACTATGGCGATTCTAAAGTGTAAGCAAACCACCCGTGGGCAGAACTTCGACAACTTTACAATGTGGCAGGTAAGTCATTATTTTGTCTACGATCGGATATTATGTTACACTGTTGTTTCACCAAGACTGTTTGTGTCATTCATTATTACTTAGATGAATTGATGACTAAGGCTTATTATAAGGTGTCAAGTGACATTTCTGATAAAATTGCTGATTAAGCAAAAAAAGTGCTTAAACTAGACATGTAACAAATTATGGTAGTTACTGTTTAAGACGCTTTGAATATTATTAAGCTATGAGTAATGGAGGCTAGACAGATATAAATGATAATCTGGTAGATATGACTTGGATAGAGAAATATAAGCAAACATTATTTATTAGGTAGGAATCTGTACACGCGGAGGCAAACGGGAAGTAGGTTACTTATTATTAAAATTATAGAGGGCAGAGCTTGACAACACTTATCTTTTTGAGCGCTATGTATGAGGCGTCTTTTAGTTTTATGTCATTATTTTATATAAAAATATGTGTGCCAAGATATGATATATAACGGTAATATTGGTAATCCGTCATTGTATAAAATTCCTAGGAAATATATTATGTAGTTCCTAAAATCACCCGGATATGTATGAAATAAATTATATTAGACACATTTCCTTGGAAATCTATACATTTCCAAAATAGTATGTATACATTTCCCAGGACATGTATAAATTAAATCATTTTTAAAACAAAATTGTATACAATTCCAGGATATAATACATTTACGGTAACATATAACATCAACAAAGAAAAAACATACGGGTATGAATTAAGTACCCCCTCCGTTTTTCGTTGGTTAGTAAAATACCGAAAATTTCGGTGGCATAATTGGCGTATATAATAATTTCTTAGTCAATATCAGAAACTCTTACTCAACCGATAAAGTGTTGTTAAACTTGTTGCATTGATATATAAAAATAAGTAAAATATATATTTCTTTTTTAAATTTTGGGTATAATAGAAAAATCTTGATTAAATAAATAAATATATATATATATTTTTTTTTATAAATATATTTAAATATATTTTTTTACACTCACACCTATCATCTAGCCCAAATTATAAATAAATAAAAAATAAATTTAAAATTCTCAATAAAAAATTGACGATCGTTATAAATGGTTATTTTCTACGCCATTAGGAATTGACATGTAATTATCAAGGAAAGAGACTCCGTAACACTTTTTAAGTAATGGTAATTAGCCCTTTTGTATAACTTGCTTTGTATGAAGGTACAAAGAAGCATTAGACCTGTCATAAATTAGTTTTTAACGTCCAAGCTAATTACCGAACAGTGCGTGGGGTATTAACATATTTGTAATGAGAGAGTCGAGTAAAAAAGGCGGATCGTTACTTACATTTGTTGTTAGCTGGGTGGTCAGCGTATGCACCTTATCTTTAGCGTCTGCCAGTTCTCTTCTTAACTTTCGCACCTGAGAAAATTAAAATACTATAAGTAAGGAGCTAAAACCGCGAAGCTCAAATGGGACTGGGCAGGACATGTATGCCGCATGCATCCAGATCGCTGGGCAAAAGTCACCACAGAGTGGTCACCTCAGGATGGTCAAAGGCATCGAGGTCGACATAGAAAGAGGTGGAGAGACGATCTGGAGGCGTACTGCAAGACATGGACGGTATTGGCTTCCATGTCTTGCAGTACGGCAAGAGTATGCAGTGTTGGCTCGGGATCGCTCGAGATGGAGGGCTGCGGAGGAGGTCTTTGCCCAGCAATGGGATCTTATAGGTTAATAAAAAATAAAAATAAAAAGTAAGTATTAAAATACCCATTCACACTGGCTCAACGTGGTGGGTTTTGGTCCATTTTCCCTATATTCTTCCATCCATAGGGAATGCCCGTGGTCCAGTAAAGGGGACATTAAAAAGTTGCTGACGATAGTTATAACTAATAAATTTAAGCAACAACAAAATAAAGTAATTAAAAACTTAATACTAACCTCATGCGCCTGCCTCTCTTCGGATCCGGCGCCCGCAGCTAACGATGAAGCAGTAGACACTAATGATGCTGTAGAGCCGTGAACTAAATGGCAAGAGAAACATTAAATTATATTACCATATTTATGGGTTATAATCCAAATTTAGGAAAAATCACACGCATCTTAGAGCCAATACCAAATAGGCGAAGATAAAGATTTTGAAAACTTTTGCAAGAGAATTCACAATGTTTTCAAAGTGACAGTTTGAAAAAGTCCAGGTCCCACTCCTCACCACAAACTGTCACGATTTCCATATCGATTTTGTACCCTACACATAATTAACAAAAGTTGAAAATAGTTTGGAGAAATATTCTTGAGAAATTAGTTTTTGTTGACTTTATCCTTATCTTGCAGCGCATCATATCCATTAGGCTACATGTATTGTCCACAGAACAATATGTTCTGTCGTTTTATATGATCTTTTGATCGGTTTAACTAAACAGGATTCATACCATCGTCATTTTTCTTTGGGTAGTGGTGGGAATGGCGAGGCGTGTGCATCACATTTCCAGGTTGATGTGTTGGGCTGAGGGCTGATCTCGGAGATGGCGAAGGTGGTTCCGAAACTCCGTAATTTAAACCTAAAAAAATAATTTATTAAAAAAAATATAGCAATTAATTAATTCTTTGTTTAGCGCATGTCATACTTTCCAGAATTCGTTTCTCACTTATTAGCTACACTGTCGAAACCAAAGGGTACGACTATTAATTTTTTTTTCAAAAATTCAATCATGCAATTTTAGTTTTCATAAAAAATCGGACCCCAGACACCTTTGAGTACTTTTCGAAATTCCTCATATTTTAGGATTTTGCCATCCACGCCTACTTTAAAAATTCACTCTTTATACTAAGTTTTAGGTTACATAATTATAAGGATTTAAAATATTTACCCTGACCACCTGGCCCATACTGCACTGGTAAGCAATAATAAGGCTCGTAATCGCTTTCCGAAGACCGCTGCAGCATAGACGGATACAGCTTCTCTGACTTGGTTGATCTGTAATTAATTTCGTTATTAAGCCCTAACCGGCTAGTATGACCGACAAAGCACGATATGATATAGCCATTTATAGCTTTGAACTGTTAAAACAGAATGGAGTTTTGACAGGGCTATATCATATCGTATTTCGGTGGTCATGCTAGGCGGGCTGCCCATTACAAAAAATCAAACTCTGTATGCTTGCCTTACGCGTTCAGTGGGTTTTTTAAAAGCACGACAAAGTAGTGGTATTCTACAGAAATCGATGTAGGTAGACTAAACAAAAATGATGAAATGAAATGTCAAGTATAGTCAATGAATAGGGTCGATTCTGACAATGGTTCTCTAAACCTAAGATTAATTTGACAACAGTGTTTCTCTTTCATTTTCAATACGGAATGAAAAGGAGAGACTGATACTAAATTTAGTTTTAAGTTTAGAGAATCATGTCAGAATTGACCCTAGTGTCAACTTTAATAGTTTAACATAAATCTCAAAGTCAATTGCGATAATTAAATATTTATGATGGTGTCTGTATATTAGACGGCAAGCATTAATTTTAGGGAGTTTATTTAGTTTTAAATTCATTTAGTAACGCAAGCTACAGTGTTTGGTTTAAGGCACCGAAGACACATAGCACAATCAAAATTATACACTTAGCGTGATGACAATAAGCCTAAATTACTGTGACAAGGAAATAGCGAAATAATGGAATGGTCGCTTCAAAATTAATAAAACAGTAACTTAACAGTGTGGTCATGTGTGCGGCGAAAGTAATGCTTACTGGTACTGATAAAGAAATAATATCCAGAAAGCGAGCTTACATTGTTTTGTGCATTTATGTAGCTTTTTTTTTTTAATTGAAATTAATGAGTTACTCAATGTAAGCGATGAATAAGTTTATAGGTACTGTGGCATAAACAACGATTTAGAATTGTCAAGTAAAATTGTGTCCTACGACAAATATATAAGTATAAAGAATGCTTAACGCACTTCTTATACTTTTCAAGGTCAAGCTTGCAAGTATTATATTTTTATATGCCACAAAAAACATATTGTTTAGTCTAACGCCGATAGCTTTAAGGCTTTTTTTATTTTGCTTTTTTAAATAATTTTTTTTATCAAAATACTTACCTGTGGTAGGGTGTAAAACATATTTTAACACATTTCTTGTGCCTTAAGGAAATTAAATAATCTCTTGATGCACACAAAATTTACCTAAATGATCACTTCTGCACAATATTGCCTACTTATTGTTTTATTTACAAATTAAAGACAAAATTAAGACCAAAAATCGGCTCTTAACAGTGTACCGAAATATTCTTCTTCGACGAACATTACGCCAAAATAAGAAACCGTAGAATAAAGATAAGATTTATTGGCAATACGTTCATCGTAAAAGATAATTTCAGAACCGATAGAAATGCCAATGTGGGTTCATGATTTGATGAATAATTGGTAGGTCTGTACTGGACATGTTTTGATGAGTAACTGATAATAGTAAGCCGTGCCACGTGAAAATCATGCAGTTTTTGGAAACTATAGTCAAGCGTGCCACCTCGAAGCCAAAACATGAACAAACGTCAACGATGTGGCGTACCTTGGGAAGGTCCTATCTCTGAGGTAGCTAAAAATTTTGTACAACAATTTGTTTTAACTTCGTTAATCACACATCTAAAATATTTATTAATAAAATTATTAATTCTAAATGGAAACATGAATGAGTATGATGCACAGACAGAGGCAATGAGTGTGGATAGATTTGTATTGAATAATGTGGTGATGATAGCTACTATGGATTTTTACAATTTCATTGGTAACACTAAAGTTTGAGGTTCTTCTAAAGGTATGTTTTATTTTAAGAATAATGTTCAAACTTTTCTTTCTGAATAAACCCCGTTTAGTCTCAGTTAACATCTATCTAATAACGGCGGGTCCCAATATTATATTACTACAGTTAAAAGTAAGCTTACTTAAGTTAGTTGCGTGGCATTTTTTGTTAAATTACGAAAAATAACAGAAGTTGCTAAGCAACTAAGCTGTAGTACGACTATCTTCAACTGTTGATAGAGTATTGGGGCCCGGCGTTGTTTATGGACCATTTTCAGTTTACGTGTCCAATACATTCAAAACTAGTAATTCTATACCTTGGATTACTATAGGTACTGTAAACTACGGTTCTTTACTTTGGGACTCGGGAATATGTGCTTCACAACTCCTAATAAGAAACCTACCTAATACTGTTGCTCCTGTTAAGCCTGGAGCCCTGATCCCGATGCATGATGAGCTTATTGTGAGTGAGTGAGCTGCGGTGGTGTGAGTTAGGGGAGGTGTGGTTGTGCTGCGCCGAATGGAGAGAGGTGAGCGACTCCATAGACTCGCCTTCCGAGAGGCGCCCGCTCGCCGAGTATGTATTGCTGGAAAGGGAAATGTGATAAGGGGCATGCGGGCCAGCTGCAGTTGCTCTCAGTCCAAAAGAGGTTATGTTTTATTTATCCTCTTTGGAGCTTAAAATATATTTCTTCTGCGTTTAAAACATATTCTTCTTTACACTTCCTCTTTGTATTTAAAAAGGTTCTCCTAGCAAGTAGCCTTTTTAATGTTTATTGATTTTTTTTTTGTACGGAATTTTACTTGTAATGACTTTGCGAACAATTATATTTGTGTGAAAAGCGGGTATTTCTTCTAATCGATTTCATTCCATTCAAATATAATTTAAATTGAGGTAGATAGTTCATTACGTTCAAAGGGCAAAGTGCCTAAGATTAAAATATTTGCATAGTGATTATTTCACTACAACTGACCAAGTTTGGAAAATGGGACAGCAAAGCAAGTGATTATGACAATTTATAAAAACAACAACAGGTTAACAGTCACAAGTTAAACAGAAATTATGACACACAAATGCACAGAAAGGGCACAAAGACGGAAGGAAATAATGATTGATGATTATGATTATGCTGAAATCTTTGTACAAATACCTACTTAAACTATAAACGAGATGTTTGAATTTTCAGTCGGCCAGAAAAAAAAATCACTTTTACTTTAGAAAAACCATCGAAAGCCATTGCATTGATGGGCTACTATTTCACAGACGGCAATCTCATATCACCGTATGTGAATCAACAAGTTTCATTTCAGACATCGTTGGTTAAAACTAAATGAAAATAATCTGTTAGCTACTTTTATCAATAAATAAGAATAAGATAGATATTAGGTAGGTACATTTTGATTACAATATAATGTTTTTCTATTCCATCTAAGTCTATGAAAACTTATATCAGCAGTATATGTATACAGTACGGAACTGTAGATACTGCTGATATGAGTTTTCAGTTAAATAGCTACTTGATGATAATTAATATATGATGACCCATTAGTAAAATAGTCAATTGATGATAAATCTTTAATGAAATATCTTAAATGGCTTTCAATGAAATAACTTTGATCGGTTCTAAACCTGATTAGCTCTATGTTGTCTCTGCATAACAATTTACACTGTACACGCATTGTAATAAGGCCAGTTTTCCAGTAATAGGATGTAACAACCCTTTGACCAACTGTACTGAGATTTAATTAATTGCTGTTATTTCTATAATAAATTGATTTGGACCAAAAAAGGTACATATTATGGTCATTATATTCTTGTATATTCTGTATGGATTGCATATTAATGTAGGTACCTACCTGTGTCGTAGCCATGGCGCATAAGGTATGCCATAGTCAGATTTCACCTCGGAGTAAGTTTGCGTATCTGATAGGCTGCCGTCGCTAATCTTGATGCCCCCTCGTTGAGTAACTCTATAATACAAAAATAAAAAATAATATTTAAAAATAATTATTATGAATGTAGTAATAAAACCAAGTAAGTGGGAAATAATACACTTTACAGTCAGTTTAGACAAGTTGAGTCGATAATTTATTGTAGAAATGTTTATTTAGTATACCACTACCACAGCATAATGCATTATGCAGCTTACTTTAGATTCATGACTGATAGCCAGCCATAACCATTCAAGCATACCAGTAATCTTCCAATACCTCTAAAAGTATTCTTGAAATAAGTTCATAATACACAAATAAACATGTAGGTATCGATTTTTCTAAGACTTGATTGAGATTATTAAGAGATATTTAGATTAAGAGATTACAGTTATTGGTATTATGACCTCAATATTCTAATTATTACTTTAAGTAAATAGTTACTTAAATTTTAGACTAAGGAATAAGATAGGAAAACAATTTAGTCTACAATTTACAAATACACAAAGCATACCTGAATCTATGAGACATTCCAAAACCACAATGAGAATGTATCTCATCCACAACAGATAATGGCAGTCACGTGATTATATTATTCATTCATTGAATAGCGTCTGCACTATTCAGAATGCTCCAAAACAATGAGTTTTATTTACTAATTGATGACTACCTACTGGGAGAAGGATAGTACAGGGATGAATTCAGTTATAATGTATTAATTATTATAATGGCAACAGCTGATATCACCTATCTTTCCAGAGGCTGTTGTACAGGCAAGGCAACTAAGGATTATGAAGCCTGAGTACCTATCAACGGTCTTAGTGCACTTGTTAACAAAAGGTACAGCAATAACACGCCTGGTAGATAGTAATTACCTACAAAGGATTGAACAATTCGAGAATTGGCAGTTTTGAGAGAAACTAATTTAAAATTTATCACCTAAATTGGAAATTAAAATTGTGCCGTGTGGTGACGGCAGAGTAGAATACAATTGTCACCGCCCCAAATCTCTCCCGTGGATGTCGTACAAGGCGACTAAGGATAAATCAGTGATGAGGAATGGGCAGCAGCGTTCCTCTTATACCACCTAGCAATGTACTGCGACACTTTTGTGCCCGATATATGGCAATAGGCTCGCCACCTATTACATGAGACCTAACATAATTGGCGAAATGTGGGTGCTAGTTCACCTCTGCCTACCCCTTCGGGGATATAGGCGTGATTTATGTATGTATGTATGTAAATTAAAAAAGATAATTGTTAAAATAAAACTAACTATCTAATATAATACGTTCATAGTACTACAATTTAAAAAAAAAAGTAAAGTTAATGTTTATTGATGTCATGATGATTCAATAAATGTTTTTTTTTGTTGTAAAAAATCACTACCTTAGTCCTACCCTGTAAAGCTGTGTCATTCAAGACGGTAATTTGGTCAAAGGAAAATGAGAACAACTAATCTATGTCTCTCTTTCTGGCCCCACAAATTAATCAACATTGGGATAAATTATTTTAACAGTTTAATTGCTTGTGTCAGTATACGATACATATGGGATTAATGGTTTAATCTGCCACAGTATCAAATTTATGGCCTTGTGATTATGTAAAATAAAATAAAAGTTATTGTTTTCTTATATTTGCACGAGCACTACACATTTGAAATAAAACAACTTTTACGGATAAGACTCGCGTATAATTTGGTGTTTGGCATATTAATTATTTAACCCGACGTTTCGATCACTTTACAGTGGCCGTGGTCACGGGGGGACAGTCCCCAGTCAGTCACCAAATTATACGCGAGTCTTATCCGTAAAAGTTGTTTTATTTCAAATAAAAGTTATTACATAGATACATACATAAATCACGCCTATATCCCCGAAGGGATGTGAACTAGCACCCACGTTTCGCAAATTATGTTAAGTCCCATGTAATAGGTAATAGGTAGGCGAGCCTATTGCCTTTTATCGGGAACAAAAAGTCGCAGTACATTGCTAGGTGGTATAAGAGTAACGCTGCTGCCCATTCCTCATCACTGATTTATCCTTAGTCGCTTTGTACGACACCCACAGGAGAGATTTGGGGTGGTGACAATTATATTCTACTCTGCCGTCACCACACGGTAAAAGTTATTGATTGAACAATATTAATTATTTAAACAGGAACCAAATATTTTAAAATTAAATGATCATCTTTCCATTTAATAATTATGATTAACAGAATTTAAAAATGAATGTATTTAGTAAGTAAGTTTATTTTTTTAATAATTTGTGTGATTATGTCAGCTGATCATGCAATGCAATCGTTAATATTAAATTATAAAATTAATTTTTTCATTGAGTCTTTTTAAATTATACTCCTACTTATAAACAATTTATTACGTAGGTGCAATATTTCCCTGTCTTTCATTTCGTATCGTCGAATTTTTTACACGGTAGGATTTTTATTACACATTTATGTTATTAAGTAATTAATAAACTAAAGAGAATAAACAACGAGGTGGGTACCTGTGATGGTGGAACAGTGCCGCAAATTCATGTGTACCGGGTTTAGGTAGCGACTGCGAACCAAGAAGCCTTTCTCGAACCGATGCTGATAATTGAGCCGCTGCCGTTCCTCCCAAAGAGTACGATTTGGGTCCAATACCATTTTCTGTAAAGTTATTTACTTACTACAACAATTGCTTATAATTTTATTAAGATAGTTTTGTCTTACCAATTTACAAGTTAATCGTAGCGACAATTCGGAACACTCTTGACAGAATAGTCAGATATTAAGGCTAGACTATTAGGTAACTTAAAAAAAGAGTAACAAAACATAGCTTACTGTGTATTTGTAGATCTTGAGTACAGGTTTGCGTGCCGCCTGACACTTTAACCTTAGTACGTGGTACCGCAGAAACTTGAGCAGTTCTTCCACCTAAACCCATAATGAAGAAAGTTATTACAAGTTATAATAATATACGCCAACCAAAACTACAAGACCAAGGAAGATAATTTGGAAAAATTACATACAAGGTGCCAGCCCCGACTCATGCCATGGCTATAGTAAACGTCGACTAAGGCAGATTGCCCAGTGTAGCAATGTGCACGTTGGGGCAGACGGATGTTGGAGGGCAAACCACCAAAAACAGCATACTCAAAGAGTGTTGGGTGTCAGGCAGGCGGCCGGCTGTAAAACCTAAGCCAAAACCTTGAGCAGTCTTCATAATAATTGTCTCTGTTCATCGGTCTCTCGACATGGTCCTTTCTGTATCTTTTCTATACGTTCACTCAACACTAGCACCTTTACGGTGTGATGGATGACATGAATCAAAAGGTAGTGGATGGCTTGATGACATCTGACCGATACGAATGGAAGAGGAAACATACTGCGCTGACCCCAGATAGACTGGGAACAGGGCAGAAAGAAGAATATGCTATCTGTGGATTACTTACTATGGCCGTGAGGTGGAGGACCGTTCGGCTGCGGCGAAGGCTGTTGAACTCCATTTTGTCTCTTCACGTAACCAAAGTTTTGTGGCACTTTCGCCTTACTAGAACAGGTGCTCCCATTTCCACCACTCGACACACTTGATGGTCTCGAAGAGGCTCCACTAGGAGATTGTATCTGGAAAATACATCCTCAATTTATGAATGTGATACTTATAGAAACACTGTTATAGTAATATTTCTTATGTCACACCTGACCATAATGTGGACTTTTCCACACGTGACTGCGGAAAATCCCACTTCCTGGTCAGGGGTCGGCTCGGACCGCATAATTTATAAATTACTTGCGATCTGAGACTTTTCTTTGTTTTATCGCCCTTGGTACAATTTACTACGTATTATGAATGTATTTACTTTACTATATTACAACAAACAAATGTTATTATCTAATAATTATATAATATCTAATCTAACGGACTAACCTGTGCACTACCACTTCTTGAAGTATGTTGATTAGCTGCATTTGCTGCAGCATACTGTAAAGTTAAATAAATATTTCTTACACTCGCAGCCCACATAATATCGTCTAGGCACAAATTAAGGAGCTTAGACGGTTAGATCATATAATAAGAAGTAGGTAGTTTAGGTACAAATATTTATGTAAAAACTTAATTTTTGAAATTATACCACAAAATCGCCTGATCAATTAAGTCGCTGAATAATCAATGGTGATATTTTGCTATTTGTCATTGACAGGAGTTTCAGAAGTTACCATTTTTTATTTTTTTATTTTGTGCCAGTACCTATGTATAGAAAGCATTAACTGAAATAAAAATGAAACATTTATTATTTTTTATTAGAATGGAAAACTCGCTTTTCGATAATATTCGTAGTATAATTTCGTTTTTAGTAGGTTATTAGATAATTATATTGTTCCAAAAAACTTACTTGAGGATGTGGTGCAATGCCAAGCTGTTGAGCAGCAGTAAGCTTCTCTCGCTTATGATGCTGTGGGGAATGGTGGCCAGTTCGCCTTTCACCTTTACGCCCGTGTGATGGGCTAGGAGGCGCTTGTGTTGGTGGATTCTGAAACGATTTTCATACATATACATAAATCACGCCATCCCCGATGCGGTTGTAAGAAGTGTATTAACACCCACTTTCGCCAACTATGCAATACAAGGGAGGTTGAATTGGAGGCAAACCTATTTCAATCACCCGGGCACGCTAATTACCACCATCGTTGAATATGCCAATGCCCATTCCTATTATACATAGATGTATTTATAACCATCCGTTAACTTTATACTTTTCTCAAAGTTTTATTAATGTAAGTACTATTTTTCTAAAAAACTTTACTGCGCCTTATTTTTATTATTGACAGATGTTGGTGCTACCTGCGATATTTACATAAATTAAGTGAAATTAAATTCAAAGTATAAATGGAAACAAACATTAAACTAATAATCAGTGTTAGTCATACCTAAAGTTGTTTTGATCAGAGAATTATTCAAAAACAATACCAGACCATAAAGTATTCATGCTTTCAAAAATAGTGGGTAAGAACAGATAAAAGAGGACTTCTTTAACTGTTCTGTGGGGTAAACAAAATAATTTTCTTAAGAAATTTTATTAGGTCATGTTTTTTTTGGATGCCTACTTTAGTTATTTAACAAATGTGTAACTTTACTGCTACTTTATTATGTTAATTTTATTTAAGCAAAAATTTCACCTTGTAGGTAAATTTTGTTCCAATTATTGTTGAAAAAAAAATTGTTTCAATTATTTTTATCAAAATGATTAGAAAAATAAGAATTATTGATATAACTATTAGTATTTTTATTATATGTTTTTTGTCTATATAATATAAGTCTTTCATGTAGGCATTTGGAACTCCTAATAAATTGTCTAGTGAAAAGTTATTATTCTCTTCTTTTCTAGGTATCTTTTGAATTATACACTCTGTCACACTAGTCTGCCTTTCACTGTATATAATTTTGCTAAGCCCTAAATTAACTACATGAAAACTAGTATATAATAATATTAATTATGTAGGTACTTGACTGGCGCAAACTTAGATATATGAATTATTGTTACTACAAAAAATAGGTCAAATATATTACGATTGAAAAAAAGTCAAAGTAATCTACTCCTTAAAGAAAATTCTTATGCGTAGAACATTAATTTTTCGAAAATTCTTTAACTTTCATTGTAGAAACTTGAACTGTTTCCTTGGAGATTTCTGAAAATTCGATGCTAAGCGGCTTCATAAAGCGTGAAAGGCAGTTAGTAACTAACTACGGAACATGACTACCAATGGCGGAGTCCCCACCCCAGGCGAGTCGGTGTACTTCTTCCACGTCGTGTCCTGTCTCGGAGGCTGCCTGTCTGTCTGTTGGCCACAGTCAGTCTTGTTGCGGGTCCGTCCAACCACTCGGTACACCACTCCGCTGCCACCCTCCATGCCTCTACTGCGGCTTCCACCACGTCTGTGAAGATGAGGATGAAAGATTCAAGTGTTTATTTTTCTATCGAAGCGTACAATACACATAACAGGCTTATCCCCGAATATAGAAACGTTATTCAAATTTTGAGCACTGCTTACAAAGTTAAGGTATTGTCCCCAATGTCAATTTTGACAATACTTTAAAGTTAAGCAGGATTCAAACTTTGAGTAGCGGTTCTGTGTTCGGGGGTTATTCTGTTAATATTGAACCTAATAACTAGGGGAAGGTAAACCAAAGCGGCGTAGTGCCTGAATCAGCTACTCTTGTGTATAAAATGCTTTCCAAAACACCCAAGTAGACATTTGAAAACATAAATTTCAAAAATGATTTTATATGCGATTAGTGCCCGTTTTAAGAAGTTTATATTACCCGTTATAAGGCTTACTTGACCGAAATAACTTTTTAATCTAATAGTTAAGATTAATTAAAAACATCAATCACAATTTTTCAAGACATCTCAAGAGTGAACAATTTTATCTATCATACCCAGTTCTTATAATGACAGGTTTTCCCTATGGTTGGAGGAGTACTGGGGGAATGGGCCATAGGAAAGTCTACGCCCCAGCAGTGACATTAAAGGGCTGGTGATGATTACACACTTAATTGTAATGAAGTAGGTGAGAACTTAAATAATGAACTCCTCCACCAAAAGAACGTTTCGAATGATTATGTAAGCTACTTCCAAATGGGCGTAGCGACATAATTAATGTGTACCGTGCTACCCTTAAAACGACGTTTGCGTGTTACAACTGATACGTTGATCTTAAACACTTTCTATAAATAAGTGCTACGTGCAGGCGGGCTGGCGGTAATCGTGTTGTTTAATTAAGCTCTTTATTCTTTTGCTTGCTCCAAACCAAATTAGTTAGGTACTTACCATCTTTTTACGACACATCGAGAAATTTAGAACATTATTATAATGTTCCTAAGTATTTTTAAGTTTCGACCATTTTTTATTAAAAGTGCGATAAGTTAATTAATACAATAATAATATGTGAAAATAACAAATCAATTCTAAAAACTATTACTCTTACAAGCGCGAGCAGGGTTAATAACTTAATTCTACATCATACGGTTCTTTCGTATCGATGTTTTTCGCTTTACATAATTTCATCAAAGGTAAGCTTTTGACACCTCAACGCATACGTCGTTGACTTGAAGAAATTCAAGTTATACAATGTCTAAGGATATTTTATGTAACTTCTTGGTCTATTAGTCTCCCTTCTTTTATTAATGCCAGTATTACTTTAAGTTTTTCAATAATTTACTTAATTATGGTCATCCATGACGGATGACCATAATTAATAATTAATTAAACAGTGAATAAATTGCATAGAAATCGTCAGTATTTTTAGAATGATCGCCGATACATCATAAAGCCAATAAAATATACTTAGATAAAGTTGATGTGTGTATACGTACATAGAGTAATGTGAGTAAAGTAAGGTACAGTTAGGAGGGTTAAGATAAACTTCTTATAGACAACTTGGTATTATGAGTAACTACAGAGAGGAAGAAACTAAAGTTAATCAAGAAATAAGTATGTGATACGATTGTATTAAATAATAAGGTTTTATATTTTTATATAAAACGGACTTAATACATAGGTAAATTAAATATTCAGGAGAGATCTCTGCCCCACCAAGTCAACACACACCACCAGATCACTGCACTTATATAGTATTATCTTACGAGTCAACGTGTTGTAGGTATTTGAGTATATGGACCAAAAGCCCTACGGCATGTCAGAGGGCTTTCATGGCTGAACAATCAATTGATGGCAGTTGATTTTGAAGAGTTCTCCACTCACGAAGCAACACGTTGCTCTGACCTAGTTGTCAGGGTTGCACGACATGCTTTGCAAGCCATATGTGCTTTAAGTGTTATTTATCACACACACTATTGATTACAGTTTACTCTAGAAATGTTATAAATTACTATAACTTAGACTACTATAACTTTAGTACTGGTAAATTTTTATTATCAAGATATATTTTGAAGTATGAAGTGAAACTAATAAGATTTTGGTTGTAAGCTCAGACAATTCAAAGAAAAATAAAAAAAATAGGTATCTTTTTAATTCATAACGTTATGAAGGTTTTTGCGGTTAAGTTTATTTCTATGGAAAATGATGCTGAAAAGCAGATGTAATTATGTGAAATAAGTTTCGAAAACAAAGTACGCTATGAAATTTGTTACTAAGCTACCCAAACAACTATTAAAAAGGATTGCGCGTGTTCATAATTAAATCAAGATGGTATGTTCGAAGTTAATCAGGTTAGATAATGGGTGCGTTCATAAGCATCAGGCAATTCTGGTGCACCAGATCGTACTCAATGAATCTTTTGTACTAAACATAGCACACTTATATTAATTGCCGTTAAAATTGACGCTGGCATATTAAAATAATTAACAGTAAGTAGCGAGAGTTGTTGTATACAACCTTGAAAGCGAATATTACTATTGATTTTATGAAATTATTTTTCTTAATTGTATTATAAATGGCCTTTTCTTACAAACGACACAAATGATACACAAATGACCCTAATATCAGAATGAAATGTTTAGTCCTTCGTCTCTGAAGGTATTGAGAATTTCATTCTACTAAGGTATTTCTTTAACTAAGCATTCGTAATTCTTCAAGTCATTTCCTCGTCATCATTCGTCATCTCCTCATGAAGATAAAAAGTATAAGTTCTATACTTGCTTAGGGAGCAGGTAAAATAATATAAATGTAGAATTTCACAGTACCTTCGCTCATTCGGGAACATTCATAACCTGTCTCTCAACGCCAAAACATGAAATTTTATATTCTTCAGTCCACTTACACGAAAAATCGCCTTCACATAAGAAATACGAAGTTCTCGTGAGACTTGAAGAGGTAAGGAAAGGTAGCGCGCAAATTAATCCCTTTGCAAGAGTGAGGTCATGTAAACTGTAACAGATTACATTCGCAGTCTTTGCGGTAAGCAACGCCGCAGTGCCCTACTTTACTGCATAAGATGCAGCAATATATCAGGCATTCCTTTTATTGGGACAATTTTGTGTCCGGATGCAAACGAAGAGCCGACTCTGCACGATTAATGGTTTCGTGGCTGGAATTGTGTAGTGCAAAATTGCAGGTTAGATTCTTGGCTGCAATTTCATCCATATAGTCCTTCTACAATCAAAAACTCTAAATTGTTAATAATGATGATTTTAAATGCCTTTGACTTTCTTTTGCTTATTAAATAAATTGATGCAATATTTTTCTAGTCGTGTGGTGACGGCAGAGTAGAATACAATTGACACCACCCCAAATCTCTCCTGTGGGTGTCGTACAAGGCGACTAAGGATAAATCAGCGATGAGGAATGGGCAGCAGCGTTCCTCTTATATCATCTAACAATAGTACTGCGATTTTTGTGCCCGATAAATAGCAATAGGCTCGCCACCTTTTACATGGGACCTAACATAATTAGCGGAACGTGGGTGCTAGTTCACCTCTACCTACCCCTTCGGGGATATAGGCGTGATTTATGTATATATGTATGTATATTTTACTTAGTTTCAGTCTTGATTTACAAATTACAAATTGTTGCAACCAGAATCAACCCCTTCGTCTGTCCAAAGAAACGCGTCTCCCCTAATCTCTGTTCAACATAGGTATGTATTACTCGGTAAAGCCGCAGTAATACGTCGGGGTACGTGAACAGTAATCTTAAGGTGCGTTAATCCCGCCCCGTCTGACTGTTTTGTCATTTGAAACATCGGTGCTTTAATGAAAACTCAGCCCAAAGCCTCCCACTAATGATGACGGATCCGTTGAAACGCTTTTACCATCTCATTATCTATGAACTGAGCAGTCCCCTTATTATTCTTCCGTTCGTCTCTATTATTTAGTGAAAAATGTGGCGCGACATTGTTTGTCTACTTTCTTTTTAGTTCTACTAATTTAAGTTAGTTTTCATGATTGCGGAAAGACTTTATGGCCTGTTTGTATATTCAAGTTACAATAAGCTTACCTCTAATACTTAAAAAAAAAGTAATATGACCATATATTATAACAAATAATGTAATTAATAGATAGGTATAATCTCTTAATAAAATGAAAAAATAACTAGAAGACGATGGAGCAAAACTTAAGCAAATAATATAATATCTACGTTTAGCAAAGTAACAACGCAAAGCCAGACGGATTTCCTGCCTTCGGATTCGCTATGAATGGGTTTGTTATCGAAGCTTTAAGCTTCACAGATTTACTTGAATAAGTAGGCACACACAGCTTTAAATATAAGTCAGTTACGTTAGGAATTGGGATTAAACGCTAGGAATAATAATATACCTAATTTATTTCAACTGAAATTAGACTTATGTTAGTTAAATAAAATAGTGATAAGTAGGAAATTATAGTTAGAATGTAAGAAGCATCTGATTTTAAATGCTTGACAAGTTTATTGGCAGTAACTGACTGATATGCTACCAAAAAAATTAATGCATTGAATTTCAATTGTATTTAAATTGATTCTATTGTCAACGCACGTACCAGCAAGCGTTATCAATGGACTATATCAAATATAATGCGCTTAATACTACGAACTGGGTTCTATAATTGAATGATTAATAAATCAATTTAATTAGAAATATTGAAAAATATAAAATTAAATGACGTTACCATTCAACAAGCGGACAAAGAATTGATATAAAACTTTTTTTGTAAAAAATAAAAGAAAACTACAATTAATTAAAGATTATATTTTTATTTTTGTTTGAACATTATTTAGATGTGTAATACATTTGGCTTTTTGCATAGAATGCAATAATGAAATGACTGTTGACAAAGTAAAAAGGCGGTCCCGAAATTAAATCTAATATGTTTTGCTAAATTTTCCGCCTAGAAAACATTGCAGTGATGAAAGTAAGCACTTTCATGGGAGCAATAAACCGAGTAAGCGGGACAGAAGAGTTCAAAATTACGGGCTCGCTTCTCTGCAAACGAACTCATTTCGAAAGTTAAATAGTATTTTTTTGTTTTTGGGCAACCTACTTTCCCCGAGTAAAAGGGGATTTTTATTCTGTAGAGTGCAGAAAAGTTGTATTTATGTTCAATACAGACACTCATAGGTACTTATGACAAGGTTTTCTTGCACTGGGTTAGGCACTTCCTATGATTCTTACACACTACTTTCCCTTCATCTATTGTCATTAATGTCCTCATGCATGCCAAAACTGACAAGCATACATGACATGCCTGTCGGTTTTGGGTTCGCTCCAGTCCAGTCCAGGCCCGGCCCTTTTTAAATAGAACTGAGAATAAATCAGATTCCTTACTGATTTGGGTACTATCCAGGTATCACTTAGTATTTTAAATCATCATTTCCTATTATTTCTACTATTTAGCCTACTCTTGAATTACTAGTGTTAGTGTTGAACTACTCTTCAGAATCTTGAAGTAGGCACTTGAATTACATACATACATAAATCACTCATCATCCCCGAAGGGGTAGGCAGAGGTGAACTAGCACCCACGTTTCGCCAGTTATGTTAGGTCCCATGTAATAGGTGGCGAGCCTATTGCCATTTATCGGGCACAATAGTCGCAGTAGGTAATAGCTAGATGATATAAGAGGAACGCTGCTGCCCATTCTTCATCACTGATTTATCCTTAGTCGCCTTGTACGACACCCACGGGAGAGATTTGGGGTGGTGACAATTGTATTCTACTCTGCCGTCACCACGCGGCACCACACTGCACACTTGAATTACTGTAGGTTATATTAGTTATTCGACCACAATGCAATCGTCTGGCCAATGTTTTTTTTTACAGAATGGAAGTTTATTTGTGGTTGAAACTGAAACAATGAACGTAACGTATGCGTTCAATTTTAGGAGTAGATTTTTGCTATTCGTATGGACACGGGAATTGAAGAGCTAAGTAAAGTTAAGTTAAGGCACGTGACTGACCAAGATATATTTGGTAAATTGTCCATTGTCGTAGCAAATGACACTAGAAAATAATCAATAAGGATTCGACAACTAATTTTAATAGTTTCGGTTATACCTATACCGACACACAGACTTAGCTAACATTTCGAATTTAATATAGTATGCTATGTATGTATTAATACCCATCTACGTTACTTATATTATTGTTGATAATAAAATAAAAAAATCGGTTCCCAATTCATGGATAAATCAGTGAACATACATAGAAAAAGAAACCTACAGTGGGACATAGAAACTTCTTTTTCGAAGTCGTTTAAAAAGACATAACTTTAGTGTGTCGATTAAAACATTAACTAATGTAACAACTATTAGGTATAAACTACTAATTTCGGTTTTCTTATCGACGAAATCAGAAACTGATCGAATGGCACTTACACGAAAGCATGATACATTAGAAACATAACCCTCCAGTGACGCCAGTGCTACACGCAATAAACAGACCGGGATGGGTGAAAATGGAGTTATTTGTTATGCTACTCGATTAAAAAGATACGAATTCAGTAGTCGTACATATTCAGTAAACACGAGTCGCGATTCGGTCGGTTAACCCTCATTTAAATGGGGGACAAAATTTAATGTCCTGAATATATTTCCAATAACTATTACTTATACCCTTTTACTGT
The DNA here is from genome assembly GCA_963931975.1 of Cataclysta lemnata. Classification (NCBI taxonomy): domain Eukaryota; kingdom Metazoa; phylum Arthropoda; class Insecta; order Lepidoptera; family Crambidae; genus Cataclysta; species Cataclysta lemnata. The sequence continues at coordinate 7,176,338 of OZ008342.1, forward strand.
TTATTTATAAAAGCTGATAGTAGTTTCCTAGCAGCTATACTGAAGAAATTATTAACCGTAATACACGGCGTGCATTACCAAACAAAAAGGCATGGTCCTTCGTGAGTCATAGAGTAAAAAAGGAATTCAGCAAGGAGGTTATCCTGTTAGAATTATTTATAAAATATCCTATTCACCGACATTGAGGCTGAAGACTCAAAGAGAGCTAGGGACTCCCGACCCACCCCTGCCCATAACCCTGCAGATGCCGAAGCAATAACCTTACACTTACATGGATCAATCGGCCCGGGTCACTAACCGGCTCTTACGAACATTTCACACAAATAAGAAATAATACTTGTAGCATAAAGTGATCATAAAATTAAGTCTATGCCGTATGCCGCGCAAATGGTGAACACATGTGACAATGTAGCAATACATGGACTTCGCGAACAACCAGATGTTGACAAGGTTATTATTTCACGTACAATCAATTTAATTTTCATAAATTGTATGGTTATACATTTTTAAGAAAAAATATTACCAAAAAATAGTGAAAGAGTTTTCTTACCGATCTCATTGTAGCCAACTCCGAAACAATAACTTTCTAATTTTAGGGTATACTACTATAAAGCACCGTAAGCTTACAAACGTCTATCGCGAAGCAAAGACACGTAGCAAGGCAACACTGATCCTTACGCTAACTTCCGCAAAATTATTACTGTAGCGTACAAAAACTACTAACGAAAGTTTGTTAAAAAATTTCACCCGCGGAACACGTGACGGAAGGCACAACGCGTATGGTCCACTACCACTTACAATAACTCTAATTATTATTACTAACACCAACAACAGTTCGCGTGACACAGGAGTCCGTGTGTTCTCTCTTTGTTAGCGATCCAGATACATGGCGCCAGCTGTGATCGGCGTTTGGGTTCGGTGAGCGCGCGTCTCGTCGAAACGATCGATGCCGGCTACGGATTTACATTTTCCGTTGAGGAAATCGGGAAAGTTTGTCACGTGCGTATGTTAGCGCGGCGGCAAGAGCGGCGCGCCCGCACGCCGACCGTGCCCGCCGGCGAGTGCCGCCCGCCCTGCCGCCGGCCCGTCGCACCGCGGCTGTCCCACCGACCACGTACTACGGTACATCGGGCAGCCTCACACTGCCGTTTACACCATTTAAATCAATCCGATTAGATTCACTGAGCCAAGCTGCCAATAAGCCGATCCGCGATTGTATAAAAAAACCAGCTTCATTTACGGGTCACATTATTAATTCAACTAAATGTTACGATTATTTGGTTTGATGTTAATAAAGGAAAACGTCTGCAAACATGACATTATTGGCAAAACAAAATTCTCCGGCAAAGCAAGGAGTTGACGTGCAGTCGGGTCGGAAGTACGATTTTATGTTGTGATCGCTAAGGTTCCCAATGGTGCGGATCTGTTAGGGGTGGTTAGGGCCGGGCGATAGAGGCGCGGGGCAGGGCGTGAGGCGTAGGAGTATCGATTTTGGTCACCCCGCTCTCTCCCCACAGCTTGCGACAGTGTGTGTGCGCGCCGTACAATTGCACTAGTCCTCACAAAGATCGTCGTTGGAGCGCCGAATATTAACAAAAGCTTTGTTCACACCAATGTTTCACGAACGCTTGCCAAATGACGCGTCCAAAACGTACGTTTGGCTTCTGACTTGTGACTGGCAAACATTATGATACGTGTAGGCGGTTATGAGCATGAGAATATTGTTTAGGAACCAACATTTTTAACTTAAGTTACGGATCATTAAAAAAAGCAAAAAAGCTCTTCAAAATACTCATTTCTAACGAGCACACTTGAAAATGAACAGTATTTTGGAAAACAATTGGAAACACGTTTCATTTGACTACAAATTTATGTTTCTAATTGAAGATCAAACAAATGAAATCAATTAAATCTTGAAAGTCCGCTACTAAATGGGGTTGTTTGAAGATAGTAAGCTCTCGGACATTGTTACACGTAGGATAGTGACAGAAGGCGGGGCGACCACTTGTGGATTGAGAGGCTTGATGCTATTGGAAAATAGATTTTCTTGCGTTCAGAGTGCGGGTCTATGATATTTGCAGATAATTTAAAATTCAAAGTGTACTTCACAATATAACATGAGCATATTCAAATCCAGAAACGTCTCGCAGAGATTATGTGAAATAAAAATCTTGAACTGTATGTAATGTAGACACACGAACGTGAATTGTTATGTTATTTTTCTATCAATCATTATTTCTATGTCGTGGACGAAAATGTAAATGTATACCTACTGTAAACCAAAAATTTATACAGGACTTAAAAATAACCCATAAAAATAAATCATTTTACAAAATATAACATAAATTATAAAAAGGGATAGGAAATTGCTTCGTTTATCTGCAAGAACGTTAGATAAGTTAAGGTTACGATCCTGAAACTTACAATTGAATGAACCCAGAGTAGGTAATAAAATTCGAACCCCACTACTATAAATTCCCCAAAACACAGTCGATGCAATCCCTTCGTAGCGTAATACGTTGTTCGTGAACGTTTTAATTTAAATTTAATTCGAGCTTATGTTTATGAGAAATATTTATTGGGTTCATTTGTGTGTTACTGGTAATAAATAACGAGTTTCTTACCTTTCATCTAGTTGTTGGAATTGCGATGGCTGCTGATAATTCATCCGGCGGCCATACAGTGAAGCACCTCCCTCTGACATATATCCATCCATAATATCATTATTTCTACCAGAATCTAAGTCATTTACGTTAATTCTCCGCAGGCAATCTCCATCAGACATATACCCGGAAGCGATTTCAAGGTCACAATAATCAGGATTAGAAAATCCCGGGCCATAGTTTATTCTGTCTCTAAATCCAATGTTTTCCCTACCAAAGTTGGCTTTAACTGTATTTGCGTGTTGTGGATAACCAGTCACATTCTTTTGTGTTATACCAGAGGTTCTCATTGGTAAAGTCAAGTGGCTATTGTAGCCACGAAGCAAAGGCCTCATCGGCATTACGTTCATTAAGGGATTCTCATCTTCACCAAGCGAATTATCACGGCAATGTGAAGGAGTACTAGATCGGCTATTACTTTCGATATTCTTATTCAACTCTGTCAATATTTTATTATGTTCCTGTTGCTGTTTTAAAAGAGAATTATCTATTAGCCGTTTTTGGGCTGCTTCTTTTTCAGACATTTCTGCTTCATTAATGACATTGTTAATATACGTCGCATTCATATCAATTCTCTTATTTGTTACCAAATTATTAGGAGCTTTAGACATTTCTGATCCAGATTCACTTGATGGACGGTAAATAACGCTGCTATCGCTCGAATTAGAATGTTGACCTGTTGTACTGTGGGTAGAGTTCGAATGTGAACTTTCCGACATCTGTGATATAGCTGCCTGAATCCCAGAATTTAGAACAGGCATAGGAGAAACCGCTAACGTTTGTTTTTGTGATATATCTTTGCTTAAATTAGATTGTTCTCTACTAAACGGAAGTGCACTTACATTATTAGTAGAATTTAAACTAGAATTGCTCTGTATAGGACTTAATTGACTATTTGTACTTTTGCTAAACACGTGTTTATCATCTTTTGATATTTTGAATGTTCCCTTAACAGCGGCTGTCGGTTTTGGGATGCCAGTATGATTTTGAATTCCAAACCCTTGCCCGCCAGGTGGAGTTTGTGGTTGAGACTGAGGATTTTTATTTTGTACACACTCATGTCCCTTAGCTTCTCCTGGATCAGATCTATGTTCACTAAGTTTCAATTGACTACCTGACAATTTTATCATTTTCGGTTCCACTTTTACTTTAGACGATCTTGATTGATCTTCAATAAGATTTAGTTTTGTATTGCTAACGGACTTTGGTGCTGCCAGTTTTGATTCCTTATCTCTTGCAGGCAGTTTTGGACTATTTTTAGATTTTTCATTACTGCTAGTTTTAGAACTAGTCTTACTTAAGTTCGTGATAGAATCTTTAGGAGCTTTCGAATTAACCAGCTTAGATTTTACATTTTTACCAGACTTATCTTTTGATAGTGTGTCATTCTGTTGACGTATGGTTTTTGGCCCTATTAAATTAGAAGACTTGATATGTGCATTTGGTGTATTTGATGATTCATTAAGACTTAAACTGGAGTCTGATCTTTCACTCTTAGCAGAAGAGAACCCGCTAGACGAACTAGTTCGTTTTGAAACAGCTGTGCTTTTACTATTCTGTTTTTCACTACCAACTTTGTCTTTGTTGAAAAGTTTCAATTTATCTAGCATAGAATGTTTCGTTGGTGTTCCATTTTGATTGGAATTGTGTTGTTGAGGTTGTAAAGTAGATGGAATTTTACTGGCAGAAGCTAACAGCGATGAGTTAGGGCGAGACCTGCAACCAAATAAAAAAAGTATTGAATAGAAGATTAAACTATAAACAAATACGTAACTAAGTACAGCTAGCATACTGAACCTGCGATGGCATAAACTATGCAAAAAGTGTTTACGCTGGACAATGGATATATGCCCAAATTAACCTAAATTGAGTACCTCCGTACTTTGGTAGGTAGTAGTTAATACTCAGTAATAACTTACTGGGCCAGCGTGATGGCTAATGGGCCATTCTCACCATATTCTTTCTTTCGTTCTCACCATATTCTTAATATAATGATTTCTCTTGGTCTACATCGCTATTTTTTATACAGCATTTACATAATATGAAACATTTATAATATAAATGTTTTGTCAATTGGGTGGAAGCAATAGTCAGGAAAGGGTATTACTTGTTTGAAATCTTATCTAGTAATTTATATGTGGCTTACCCTGAAGAAGACGGTGGTGCCCTTGGTATAAAGCTCACGGCTCCTTGCCCCAGGGGACTTGTGGAACGACTGGAACTAGCAGAGAGACCGCTTTTACCGCCTGTAACAATAAAATTTTGATTAGTTACGAGTCAAAATGTAAAAGAAACTATGGACAATATTGTTACATTTTTAACATTGACTATGTTCTTAAGAGGACTGTAAAGCTGTAAATTAGAGTACAAAAAGCGATAAAAGTTTTCACCCCGTAAACATAGTCCAATTAAAAATGGATATGTTGTAAATATGATATAAAACTAGGTTCGTACGTTTTTATTTTTACGAAATATTGCTTACGTTAAAAGTTGTAAGCATCGCTATATTTTTATATTATTGACACAAAAAGTTCCTCGAGTATTATATATTTTTTTTATAATTTAACTAAACTGAATTAATTAAAAAGTAACCAGTAGTCAAAGGTACAAAGTAGTCAGATTTAGATTAGGATGTGTTAAATCTAAATAACCCAAAAATTTGTAATTCTGTAAAGTTTTAGGGAAATTAAAACGTTATCGCTCGAGGCAAGTATTCGAAAAGTAGGCATTACTCGCGCCGTGTATAGGCACATCACAATCCTCTTAATAAAAAATAGTTGAAACCATCATTCATGAAAACATAATTATATTGTCGTAAATATAATATATCGTACTTTTATAAAATATTCCACTTGACAAATATTGGAAACCACTTGTGAAGCATATATTGGTTCTATACCCAACAATATATTTCTTTGAAACTTATTCACTAAGCGTTGTCACAATATTGACTAATGCTGCACTATCAATCTAAAACGAACACTCGCTAGATAAGACCGTGTTATCATTAAACAACTCGGGTGGTCTACGGTGCGCCCGCGCTACCGATGCACTGAGCAAAGTAGCTTTATAAAATACTATGACCTTGGATTCAACGACAAAACCAGATTTGCAGGACCCTCTTTCCACCCCAAGCTCTTTTATTTTGTGCATGAACAATCTCAGCTGTACTGCTGAACAATAGGCCCAATTATGCTGGCCGAAAACATCGATCGAACTTACAGCTACCAAATAATAATACGTGACGTCATACCGTTCTAATGTATGCACGTGCACAACGACCCTAAATAAGGGCTGACTGAGTCAATGTTGAATGTAAATAGGTGCATTTCACAGTGAATTTGCTTGGAGTTTGATAATGTTGTTGTGGTTGAAGTAAATAGGAACATGACTGCCGCCCTTACAAAGTGCCTAATTTATGAACACTACGCAATTTTACAAAATATAATATGAGCAGCGGTACCGTCTACCAAAACAGTGTAAAGGAAAAATAAAGACACAAGTTTGATTAGACTTTATTGTAGATTTTTGAGGACCATTTAAGCATGAATTTTTTTTTAGTACGTTTTGTATGCCCGAAAATCTACATCCAGCAAACTGCTCGAGCATAGGTCTAATAAAGGGTAGTGACACATTAATTTGACATATGGCCCTAAAGCACTACTAATTATTATCATTCTCTTTGCTGAATGGTTAAATACCATTCATAGTCCAATTCCTTTGCTTTGCTTTCTTAGTTTTGCTTAGTCCAGTATGAACCCAAAGCGACAATTAGTCCATCATTCGAATTTTAATAAGTTTTGTTGGATAAGAAACTTTAGCCGATATCTGTACGACAGAGAAGGCGAAATTAAGTTAATATTAGAATGAAGAACATCCACTTTTATACTGTGGATTATTCAATAGTAAGTAGCTTGAAATTAGTAGGAGTAGATACCTAGTAAAGATTCCGATGTAATCAGTTTTGTACTTTGTATCCACTTCAAAGTTAATTTGGGCCAGAAATAACTAAGCAGATACAGCAATTCTATGTTTAGATCGATACGAGGCTTTGTTTAAGCTTAAAATAGTTATACTCAACACAAAATATATAGCTAGCTTTATCATACAGCGAAAATCTTTAGTGGATTTTATTCGCAAATAAATGTTGTGTACAGTTATAATTTTTTCAGACGTTTCCCTTCGTTTCAAGGCTTTTGAGCGAATTACATTAGTTGTAAGTTGTTTTCTATGAAATGTATACTTATACACATTCGACCGAACTCATCAATCAATGTTTCATTCGAAAGTTATAAATATCTAAGTCAATATTTATAATTACGTTTGTTATGCTAGAAAATGGTCACCACCACCCATCTCTTCTGCGAGTGGACAGCAGCGCTCCTCTTATCGTACCACCTAGAGATATATTGGGATTAACCTGCCCAACAGATGGTAATAGGCTCGCCCCCTGTTACATCTATATAGGAAAGAAAAACAAATGAAAAGAGGCTATTTTTTTAAAACCTAACACAAAATGATATGACTGCCTCAAGGCTTGTAACTATAGTAGATTTTCCATCAAGTGCACAAAACGAATCATTTTTTCCCGAGACTTTTAGCAGCCCGAGCCGAAAAAATAGTAATGTCGAAAATAGTAATGTCGAAAATAGTAATGTTGATAGTAATGTCGAGGATAAAAATGGTTTTGTGGACGAGTTAGAAACTCTGCTTTTCACTTCGATTGCGAGGAAATAAAACAGTAGTTTATCATAACATTTCTTAAAATTCAAACTAAAATTAGTACAGTTTTGGATACCGAAGGAAAAGTTTTTCCCAGTGACATGAGAAGTGAAAAAAATTTTTTTTTGCTAGTTAATAATTTTCTATAGATAAAAACAGTAGTCAAGAATTCAATTATATGGATGTATGAATTTTATTTAAACCGCGCTATCCCGGCAGCATAGGAAATAAATACGTAAGTTAGCAGTAAAGGCATCTGTTAGGATACCGCTACATCCACGAAAACAATGAACCTACAATTTCCTGCAAGCCAAACGTCACCTAATACAAAACAAAACGAAATTATTGACATTCCCATAACCATAACAAATCCAGGTGGCTTGACAATGCCAGAGGAAGGCAGCGCGTCATCGCAGATGCGAATATAACGATGTCAATCAAACGGGCATCCGCTCCACATGCAGAGATGATCCATCACTTAAACCACATAGTTAACACCTCCTTGTTAGATGCATGCGCCAGAAATAGAAGCAGTACCCCGCCTTATAGCATTAGCGATAGCGATAGCCACTATTGGGTGCTCGCCTCTGTTGTTACGTGTTGAATCCTAATTATGATCCCTGGGCATTGAAGAATGCGGTTGGTGTACAACTGAGGTGTGCGTTTACGTAAGACCGTTTTATTAATTCCATAACAACACAGCTATAAATAAACAGCTTTCTTAGTAATAATAGTTATAATAAGATAGGTACATGTTATTGTTCAAATTTCACTTTATTTATTTTAAAACCAATGCTTATAAAAGATTGTTTAAGATAAGACATCGAATAAGTATTATATGAATTTTATATAAAACTTATAACAAAGGCAAAAAGGTCAAATTTCATAATATAATATTTTCTAACATTTCGTGGTCTCTTACAAATTATTTAATACGAGTATTAAAATTTATTATTTTATTAAAAAAAGTTTATAATTTATTTCACTTTTGACTCAGTATTATTTTGTAGAACCAGTATAGATCTTACTTATATTACACAATTGGTTGACAATGATCTAATTGTCATAATATTTAAGCAGTGAGCTGTTACATTTAATCAGATTTTGAATCTTCTTTAATGGTAAATTGTTTTGTACTTACAAAAGGAACTATACTAAATGGTAACATGTGTTCTTTCAACAAAGAATACTACAGAAATTATTCTACATGACGAGGAAAAAAAAAGAGAAATCAGCAGCCTTTTAAAATTTAAAACACTATATTGTACAGGTCTTCCAAATGCATTGAAGAAAAGAGGGAGAATGAGCCATAGCCCACAAACGGCATTCAGCATTCACGACTGTAGATACAGTCGGCACCAACATTTTTTCGAATCACGAAGGAACTCAAGATAACGTATTATTATTTTGCTACCTACAAATGACCCTTCCAACGATCAGCATTTGTGAACAATGCTTAATTTGCGCAATCGCTGGCCGAGCGCACTTGCCAATACGCTATTGAAGTCCTCAGGTTTTGATGTGATACTTATAGAGACTTGAAACACCCACAATAAAGAAGTACCTATAATTATCGCTAATTTAATAAAAAAATGGAATAATTCCAAAAATACCTTCTACAAAATATTGTGTATTAAAAATGTATAGTATTAAGATTTTTTATTGAAAAGTTTTAGATTTGTGCTTCTTTATAGTCAAGAAGCAATATGTAAATACAGTTGATAGAAAACAAAAGAAAACATAATTGTTGCTGAGGGACCTGAATTGGAAAATGATTCAGTTTTACTCATCACTCGGCTTTCAAAGTCTGTGTGTAAATAAACTATCCTATAATGTTACTAAAATAAACTTAAGTGCTGCTAAGTTCTCAAGCGATCATTACTTAAAGCTCCGTTTGAAACGTTTCTATGAAGTATACGTATATTTCTTACTGTGCTACTCAACAATATTAACAAGCCTAATTTAAAAAATTGCAAAATAATAAAACAGCTATTAAAGAAGGTTACATAGAAATATAGACCGAATAAATATTTTGAATTTTATATTCAAAATAGCTTTGAATTCCTGTATTGAAATATACGTAAAAGTCTTTTTGTAAAAAAAATCACTAATCAGGATATTTTGAATAAAGAAAAAAAAATACCATTTAGTCCTCTCCTATCACCAAGCAGCGGCTTGTATTCGTTTTCTGCACAATATACAAAAAATCGTACACTCCACCGACCGTGATCAAAGATGCAAAGGGATTGATATGAATTTTAAGCGCTCTCCCGTCGGCCACTAGTTTAATACTGAGCTGCCTCAGACTGCATTCGAGGCAGAGTGTAACGATAACATAAGACGAAATAAGCATCGAGATAATGACGAGGGAAGAATCATAAGTGTTTACAAGATTTCTAAGCTCGGTATTTCTAAGCAGTTCTTAGCTTAAAGCTAGATCTTGCAGATTGCGACAAAAATGCCTATTTCAATACACAGTAATTTCAATTTTTAAAGCACCTATCTAGTCAGATTCTTATAATTTTTCTCCAATTTTTTTACTTTGTCTAACTTTTGTTAATGTTATTGCTAATTATTAAACATCCAACTTTGGAAGTAAAATACGTTGATTTTATATATAGATATTGAAATGTTTATTTATAAGCCTTTACTAGATGAATAGTGCTTGTTGAATACAAAAGAGCTTAAAGTCAAAATTGCATTCCTGCTAAGGTGAGTCTTGCTTTTATAAACTTTGAACACATTGTGAGTACTTATTTATTGTAAGTTATATCTTGCAGAGTAAATAAAGGTTACACATACAGGCAATGCGAACTAAATTTTCGTCTGTTTTATTTATACGTAAGCAACTATTTCTTCCTTTCTATCAAAATATTTGTTTCTATCAAAGTCGAACACGACTTGACCGAATTCACAAAACAGCAATATCGTCTTCCATCCCACTCCTTTATCGTGTGTGACAATTTTATCAGGTACATGCAATAAACTTGATGACTGCGGTTATCAAGAGGAAGCGAGCGTGTAAACTTTGAAGATAGATATCTTACCCTCTTGAGTTTTGGTTCAGGTGAGAATTTACGACTCATAAAATTGGTGACCGTACTTTGGCTGATTATTTACTTATGTCTTCTTTATTTCATATGTTTCTTTCTCACACTGATAATATATTGGAACGCAATAAGCCATACTATTGCTTTTTGAAATATAGTTTGATTTTTATTATTTGATAACTACATAAACGTAAACTTAAAAAAAAAATTGACAAGTTTTAATAACGATTTTGATTAAACGTTAAACAAAAACGTTATAAAAACGGATTATTATATTTAATCCGTTTTTATAACGGATTAGGTATATTGAACGTTTCTATACGAAAACAGCAAAGAAAGGTCACCGACTTTGTAACAAGCCATTCCATGACAAATCACGAGAATAATTTCACGACTCCCTGAGCAATATTAAGCACCAAACTTGCCTGTGAAACTATACGCGCTAATTCAAAATTTATTAGCCTGAACTGATTAGAATCAAATCAAACCCTAATTTATGCGTCTCTAAGGTAATTCTGAGAATAAATCTGATCAAAACGGAAAGTTTAAATTTCAATATTACTTTTTTTTCTTGTTTCTTTATTTTCTACGAATGCGCTTTGTTACTGGTTAATTGTAAAGCTGAGTTCACACTTGTATTTGTTCAGAATTGTACAATGTAACGCCAATAGTCTGGACTTAATGCGAATATTGTGTTAGTGGCCTATTAAGTAGGTTTAACATACTCATTGTTCCATAAGCCTACAATTATTTCTACACTATCAAATGAAGAATTCGGACTGGAACATAAAGGCTGTACATAAAAATATATGATTAAGTATGACCTCGTCCGCTATTCGGATGACAGTATCGTACTTATAATAAATATTGAAATATACCACACTAACCATAGGCCTGTGTCCCAGCCTATGGACATTAAAAATCTGGTGATGATTAGGATTGCATTTTGCGTTTGTACTAAACACGGACAGTCGATGAACCAAAGAAAACGCATAGGCATTACAAATTACAATCACAAATTAATGTTACAGACGAAATTATCTGCTGCAAGCAAAACTATCTCTGGGGAAGTCGCGAGTTTCCAGAACATCGTCCTCCAAGTGAAGAACAAAATCCTCTAACTTTCGGCACCTAGTAAAATATAGCAAGACTTGTAGTTGTAGTATTTGTTCTAGTTGCCGAAAGATTTAAAGGAACTTGAACTCTATGCTTTTCTTTATAAGGCTCAAGGATATTGGGCTATTGTCCTCCGATAAATATTATATACAGACTACCCGCCGCTGGTTTGTTACATATTGGCAAAAAATATTTCAACAGACAGTGTTCCATCAGTGTGGTTCTAGCTTAACAACTAGAAAATTGTCGTAGATATATTTACAAACAACCGGAGCCCGAGCGTACACAGGGGGTCGCCGGTAGATCGTTGCACTTAGTCCGGTAATTGGATTAATTAATATCATCACGTCTCTCGTTCTTGACAGCGTATTGTAGCAACATATTTCTTTATTTGATACGGTCTTGCAGACACAGTGTCTGGCGTCTGTGTTTTTTAATTAAAAGTGGACAAACAGAAAATATAATATTATAAAATGTAGGTAGTACGTGTGTTAGTAACTTGGAGGTCAACGAACTCTTATATTAAGAAGGATAAAAGCTCACCGCTTGATAAAAGTCGTTGACCTAAACGTAACCCTAAGCCGATCTATTCTGCATATTGTGACCTATGGAGCCCATTATAGGTATTCCACGACAGTACAGAGATAGTTCTGTAAACGAATTATTAATGAACTAGTGCTCGGTCGTATGTCGGTTATTATATAGCCTTCCTCGATAAATGGACTATCCAACACAAAAAAAATTCTTCAATTTCAGTCAGTAGTTCCTGAGATTAGCGCGTTAAACCAACTAACCAAACAAACAAACTCTTCAACTTTACATACATACATAAATCACGCCCATATCCCCGAAGGGGTAGGCAGAGGTGAACTAGCACCCACGTTTCGCCAAATATGTCAGGTCCCATGTAATCGGTGGCGAGCCTATTGCCATTTATCGGGCACAAAAGTCGCAGTACATTGCTGGGTGGTATAAGAGGAACGCTGCTCCTCGTCAATGATTTATCCTTAGTCGCCTTGTACGACACCCACGGGGGAGTTTTGGGGTGATGACAATTGTATTCTACTCTGCCGTCACCACACGGCTCTCTTCAACTTTATAATATTAATATAGATTGTCTCATGCCGTATAACTTGAGCATAACTTTTTCGGTTTTCAACGTATTGAGATTCAAACTGATTTTGATCTAAATTAAATCTTTCTATCATTTTGGCTGTATATACGTACCATGTACAGGCGTAGCGGGCAGCGGTCTCTTATCCGGCGGAGCTCTCCGCACCGCCGCCGCAGACGCCGGCAGAGGTATCGACGTCTGTAGCACCGACACCTGTCTGCAAAACACACAACACTTTAATATTACGAGTTGTGCAACCTATACCTATTATTATGTAGCCCAAACTGAGTAGTATTAGCACTTATGTTTTGGATACTAGTAATCTAGTAACCCACAAAGTGCATAAAAACACTGTTTGCGCACACATCAACGGGAGAGTTTGGGGTGATGACAATTGTGTTCTGATATATATGCTGTCAACACTAGGCTCAATATAAAATCTTACAAAAGTAAATAATAAATAATCGTAGGCACATACAATCATTTACAATTATGTTGATTGAATAATAATAATTGGCATAAATATCTTTTCTCTCCTTTTACCGTTCTTTTTTCATTTAAAATTCAGTACAGTTTAAGGCTCAAAAAATCAATTAAAAAAATGTAAATCAAAAAATCAAGAAAAAGAGATTAAAATAAGAAAAAAATATAAAATAACAACTATTGTTTGCAAGTTTACATGTTATAAGACACAAACATTTTATATAAAAAAACAAGTTTCGAGAGAGCGACAAGGAGAGACATTTCGGAGACACTGTTACAAATTGCTTATCATGTCGTAAAAATTTCCATAACATGCATTTCCTATTTTCCTTTGTAGTTATGCCTAGTTAATATTCCAACTATATTCCAACTCAAGCACCCTGTCTATATTTAGAATAGAAAGACCTTTCCTAGCTGAATTTATGACGTGTGCCATTTTCCTCACACGTCACGTCTCCTGTATAAAATAAGATCCGTATAAAATATGACATTTCCGAATATCTCGTGCGAAAGAATTCCCATTAGCAGTGCCCTCTGGGGCGCAGGTGAATCGCTTGACGACTTCGAAGCTCCGCTCATTAAAAGCGTAGCTGGCGACACGTTGATATTCCAACGTAAAACATATGAATAAATTACGCCTTTTTATCCCGGGTAGGCAAATTATGTTAAGTCCCATGTAATAAATGGCGAGCCTATTTTCATCCAATAGATATTGTGCACGTAAATGGTATAATATTGCTAGGTGAAGTAAGAGGGACGCTCCTGTCTTATTACTCATCCATTATTTTGCCAAGGTTCTACTGAAAGTTACGCATCCGCAAGCAGTCATCCTCCGTCACAAGGTGTATGTGAGACTCGGAGTAAAGGCGTTACCCCCATACCCACTTATTATCAGTTATTACTTATCTCTGTATTTAACCTTTAGTCGCTTTGTACGACACCCACAGGACAGGTTGAGAGGTGTTGAACTGGTGACAATTGCATTCTGATCTGCCGTCACTTGAATACACTTGAACATACTTGAATACAAAGATAAAAATAGTGCATTATTCGCCTGCCCTACTCTCAGGCTATATGAAGTAGACACAGTAGTTAGTCCTATACTTCCATACATCTTGGTCATCTGTCATAAAATCATCCCTAGTCGTTAAGATTTATTTTGGTAAGATCCCAGTTTTAGATCACGTTTTATAGATTTTACCATGGATCCCATTTACTATGACCCAAGTTAAAGTTTGTCTCGTCTGTGGCTGTCCCGGTAGCCGGGAAAATCGAGAAGTGCGCATCTGTGGGATTCCCGGGTACCGGGATTCATGAGTCATCGATGAGTCACAAGGTGGACGGTGTCGAATTTCGTTGCCGTACGAAAAATCTATGGTGCATGTTTGTATAGACTCTGTGTAGTTTGGTTGCCGATAAAATAAAAAAAACGTTCTCTCTCATCATTCATAGACTCCCAAAACAAAATTAAAAAGATAAACGTCACGTAAAAGTCAATAGATGACGTAAAAAAAGTAGGTATGGTTTGGGACCAACTTCTACAGTTGAAAAAGCTTGTTATTTACGGATTTTAATTGCTATAATTAGTGAATATCGAAAGGAAAAATGGTGCAGTAAGTACTAATTAACTTTAATTACACATCTAACGTAAGATTTACGAAATTTGCCAAAACAAAGCAGAAGTACGCTCGTCCTTGAAACTTTCCTCACTATTTTTAAGTGAGTATTATTCAGTTGAATGTGATGAATGAAAAATTGTAAAATACTTTATCTATATTAGTAATTTAACTATAAACAAATGTTCTAATTGTTCTAATCCACAGCCAGTCTGTTGAAATGTCGGGACCCGACATTAACAGCCTGTCTGTTGAAATCCCGGGTCCCGGCGCCACAGATAGGGGGGGTCACAAAATGTAACTGCCACAGACGAGAGGAGTTAGTGTTACCGCTCCTTCCTTTCCGTGAGGCGGTTTGGTTGATCTTAGGACTTCTTTCAAGTCCGCCTGGCTAGCTAACCACCATGTTATCAAAATCTGTCACCATAATAATTATGTTAACAGCATTATTGACTATTGTGTTCCGATAAAGATAGCCAGTCCCTCTGTGGTTCAGGGTTCTAGGTGAAGCTCGATTCCATCTTCGACCCTTATCGTCTTTTACCATCAGGTGAGATGAAGGGTAAGAGCTTCCTTGTCTAGCATTACAAAAACCACATTATACCAGAGGCTCTTACGAAACCGGTACGCTATCTATCGACCTCTTCAATAAGATAACAATAGTTACAAAATCAAATTAAGACAGCATCAGACAGTTTCCAGATAACGAAACGGAAAGAAAGCTACCATAAATTGACGTCTATTAGAATCAAATAGGTAATTGAGACCGTGAGCACATGCGTTAATAAACGGAACAGAGAATAACCTTCATACAACCACGCGAAACGGTTGCACTGCTACAAGCAAGCGGAGCATGTGTGCGTTACCACTGGCCGCTGCGGCTGTCGCGGACTCGGCGAGACTGGATAAAACCGGTTTTTGACGCACAGCCAGTTGCATAATATCAGGGTTAGTGCGACGGCGTTCTTAGGAAGCTTTTACTCTGTTCGGTTTATCTACTCATGTGCCGTGAGCCAGCCATATATTTCGATCTGAGCGTGCTCTCATCGGGCGAGGGCAATTGTTGGTTGTTACTTCGTCTAGTTTAGACTAGTTTCTGCAATTTCAAAGCCTGGACGGGTTTCTGCTAAAGAAAATTGTATTTTCTAGCCTAGTCCATTAGCAAAATCGAGAAAAATTAACAATAGTCTATACCACTTACAAAAATGTCTAATTACCTAAAATATATTTGACAAAAAAGCCTTAGAATAATTGATGGTATTTAAAAACTGACGATTACTACGGTTTATTTACCCTAAAGCAATGAGAACTGCTAATAAAAGTTACTACCGTAATAATAAATTCGTATATATTAGTATATATTATATAGTATTGATAAATATTTACATTTTGCCAATAAATTAGAAACTACGTAATTCCAATATTTCATTTTGACCATGCACTACGAATCTACCTATCTTGTCCAATAAAAGCTCAGTTTTTTTATTTCTAATTCGTTTGTGTGCTCCCAACAATATCAAATACTTAGAAATATACATTCATTGTGTAGTGACATCAAAAAAAGCAAATAATTACCTATACGAAAATACTAGTAAGTAGATTCATTAATGAATGCGTAACAAAGCATTAAATTTAATAAGGTAGGAAACCAATTTTATTTGAAAATTGTTTTACAAAGTATTATTTAACTAGCGTAGGTATGGAAATATTTTTCTCTGAAATACCTAATAACCTTCTTTTGTTTTTGCAAACACGTGGTCCGAGTGGTACATGAAGGAGGAGAAAATTTGTGTTGATCGGAGTAGGTACATTGCCGTTTTTCTTCGCACAAAGTGTGCATCCAAAGTCAAAGTCAAAGTCAAAATTCATTTATTCATATCTGGTATGATTACAATACACTTATGAATCGTCAAGACGCTAGATACCGAAAACCCGTGTGTTCAAGAAAAAAAACAGTGGAGTGCGCAGCATGCCTCAGTCTGTAATGATAGGTCTCCCAAACCCGCCCACGCCCCGGTCCGCAACGAAGCGCCGACCCTGCCGCGTTCAATACCAAGATGGTACTAAACGCATCAGGGCCCAACGCTCCGCTAGCAGAACGGCACGCAAGTAGGCTGTGGAGAAACCCACCATTGTCAACGAGTTATGACATTGCAGGTACATTGTAAATTATGCACCAAATACAATCCCACAACTCGCCAATCACATAAACCGAAACATGCCGCGCACTACCAATCAACCCCCCATCCCCCACCCTACCTATACGGACACACAAGTTTTCAATATCTAGCGAAAAATCTACGCCATCCGTTCGTAAGCTACCGGGAGGCCCTGTTCTGAGAAGAACGGGCAAGAAACTCAGTCGGGTATTTTCCTCCCTTAGTTACATATATAATATATAATCTAAATTCAATGAAAATTTAATGAAAGATGTCAATAGCTTTAACGTCAAGTAAACATAATTAGAGTCACAATTTCAGAAGCTATCAACATCCTTCATTACAGACAACAGCATATTAATCATCGATTATATAAAAATAAAAGTTATTTATTCCAAACATCCTTGTCATCTAGATAATCCTGAATTTTATAGTATCCTTTTGCCATTAGTACTTTTTTTACATAAGGCTTAAATTTGTGTTGAGGCAGTTCAGTCAAAGATCCTGGTATCTTATTATAGAAGAGTATACATTTCCCCATAAAAGAATTAGCAACCTTGTGCAATCTGAATCTAGTAAAGGCAAGTTTATTTTTATTTCTAGTGTTGTGTTTATAAATATCACTAATTTTAGCAAATGTATTTAAGTATTTATAAACATATAAAATGCAATCGTATATGTATTGTGAAGCAAGAGTGAGGATATTAATATTTTTAAACAGACTTTTAAGTGAATCGCGAGGCTTTAATAGGTAAATAGCACGTATAGCTCTTTTTTGTAAAATAAATATATCCTGAATATCTGCAGCTGTACCCCAAAGAAGTAAGCTATACGACATTACACTATGAAAGTAACTAAAATAAACAAGCCGGGCTGTTTCAACATCAGTTAATAGCCTTATTTTTTTTACCGCATATGCTGCTGAACTTAGTCTCTCGGATAAAGTTGAAATATGAGGATTCCATTGCAATTTGGAGTCCAACTTTATTCCTAAGAATACTGTAGAATTGACACATTCTATCGTTTCATTATTAATTGCAATCGGACTACTAACTTGCCTAACATTTGGTAATGAAAATTTAATACATTTGGTCTTCTTAGAATTGAGTAACAAGTTGTTATTTGTAAACCAATCAAGAACTTTGGAAATAGCTATATTGATGTCATCATAATTATCTTTACCTCTGTCTACTTTGAAAATTAATGAGGTGTCATCTGCGAATAGTACCGTATCACATAGAGATTCTGTGTAGAAGGGAAGGTCATTTATATATATAATGAATAGTAATGGTCCCAGTATTGATCCTTGAGGAACACCCATTTGCATTGGTGAACCCGAAGATTCGGCTTTATTAATTACTACTTTTTGAGTCCTATCACTCAGGTATGACTTTATCAGTTTCAATGAGGCAGCAGATACACCGTAATGCTTTAATTTTGCTAATAACGTTTGATGTGAAACACAATCAAATGCCTTAGAAAGATCACAAAAGATACCCAAAGCATCCTGCCGATTTTCCCAAGCATCAAATATGTGCTTAATGAGGGTTATTCCAGCGTCAGTGGTGGATTTTCCCCTCGTGAACCCAAACTGTTTAGCATGTAACAGTTTGTTAGCAGTGAAGTGAGAAAGCAACTGGTTCAACATAATTTTTTCAAAGATTTTACTAAGGGACGGTAATATAGAAATGGGACGAAAATTATTGGGTTCACATTTGTCTCCAGATTTAAACAAAGGTATTAGTTTGCTATGCTTCATTAAGTTTGGAAAACAGCCGTTATCTATACATTTATTAAAGATTGATGTCAGCCGAGGAGCGATGACATTAATGATGGGATTCAAAATGCTAACTGATAGACCCCACAAATCTTCAGTTTTCTTCATATTTAATGTCTTGTACGTTTTGATAATAGTGTCCATATTAATTTTGTGAAAATCAAAAGGTATATTACATTCGACTGTGCTTAATTGTAGTAGAGACAGAGCTCTTTTTGTGCAAGAGTTGAGCTTGCTGGTTACTTGAGCAGGGATGTCGGTGAAAAAAGTTTCAAAGGCATCTGCAACCTCACCATCGGACTCCATAACCTTATTATCCATTTTAATTTTAAACGATCTTTCGCTGTTCCTAAGTTTTCCGGTTTCTGAATTGATAATTCTCCAAGTTGTTTTTATTTTATTATCAGAATTTTTTATTTTATTACCAATTGAGATCGATTTGGCAGTGTTGCAGACTTTTTTGAATATTTTGGAATAGTTCCTGACGTAGTCTATGAAGGTGGAATCAACAGACGTGTATTTTTGGCTATATAAGTCATAAAGTTTCCTTCTACTTATATAAATTCCTGGGGTAGCCCAGTCACTGAATTTCTTTTTACGGTGTATTGTTTTGGATTTTTGTTTAAAAATCTTATGAAATTCGTCTTTAATAGGATTAAACATATTATTGTACATTACATCAGGACAGTCATTGTTATCATTTATAAGGTAATTAAGTCTATTTGTAACATTATTTCCAAATAACTGCAACTGCTTTTGTGTTATTGGCCGAAATATTATCTTTATTGGTTTATGAACATTTTGATATTCAACAGTAATTTTTTGGCCAGTATGATCTGAATTAATACAATTTATAATTGATTTATCTAATATATTACAATTACAAAACGCGTTATCTAAGCAAGTGCCTGATGTTCGAGTAATTCTTGTTGGTTCATAAAATGTATAGAAAAGGTTATAGGATCCGAATAAGTTGATAAATCTGTCTGAGTGAGAACAAGTGACTAATATATCTACATTAAAGTCACCAAGGACGGCTAGTTTTTTGTTTTTATTACAAAGTTTATTTAGTATACCTTCCATTGAAGTCTCAAAAAGTTCATAGTTTCCCGTAGGGGGCCTGTATATACAAACAACAACTAGCTCCTCAAGTTCTACACAAGATACTTCAATTATTTGTTCAATAGAATATTGTACAATATCTTTTCGTTCTTTGTATTTCAGTCCTTCTTGCAATGCTATTAAAGAACCGCCTCTAATAGCCGTTTTCCGGCTAAAGGCGCTACCGATTTTGTAATTTTCATAATTCGAAAGTATTTCAGTACTTTTTAACCAATGTTCAGTTAAACATAAGACGTGAGCCTGTATACTATTTAGGTATAACAATAATTCCAGATCCTTACCCGAAAAGCCTTGGATGTTTTGGTGGACTACTTTCAATGCACTAGACTTAGGCAATTCGCTAGAGACTTTCTCTATTGTCTTACGTACTAATTTAAATTACTTGGAATATATTCCACTGTACAATTTTGTACGTCAGAACATGTTTGCTCAATAAAAGCATTGTCAGAACACGATCGCTCAATAAAAGCATTGTCGGAAGATGATCGCTCAATAGAAGCGTTGTCATAACGTGATTGCTCAATAAAAGCATTGTCAGAATGTGATCGCTCAATAAAAGCATTGTCAATATATTTTCTATTACTAATGATAGATGGATTAGCCAAATTATTGGCTAACGTTTTTAAAGTATAGCATAGCGACATGGCTATTTGTTTTTTGTAAAAATTGGATAGAAACATTCTACCTCCCGTTATACGAAAATTATGGGTCATTTTGTTCGTATCTATGACATGTATTTTATTACAGTACTGTGTCATGGTATGCAGACTTAAATTCAAAATGAATCTTTTATGATTTTCCTCTGATGACAGGCTATTACTGTACGGTAAAGTGTACAAAATTATTTGTTTCACATTTAACAAAGATAATTTTGAAATGTAGCCTTTAAAAGTATTTTTATTTTCTCGGCTCCTATTTCCTATAAATATAATAACTGTGTCAGTTTGTAAGAATGGGCATTGTAGTAATTTATCCATTACGTTCTCAAAGCTACTGCCTGGCATGCAGTAGTTAAATGCTAGTTGGCCACACTGTTCTGAGAATAATTTACTAAAGTTTTTACCAATGTCATCACTAAATATTAAATATCTATCAGTCAATGTACCATTAGAACTCTGACAACTTTTCACACATTCTACATTATTTGGTATTAGTTGATTGCCCACTGCTGGGACCGAGTTAGTCAAACTTTGACATTCACCCGCGGAACTCAGCTGGTTCAGCAGTGGACATGCAGCTATTTGAGACCTATTTTTTTGTAACAAAATACTACATTGTTTTTTGTTCAATGCATCAAACCTGTCAGCATTATAATTACACATATCTTCCATATCCCGACACAATATTTTTTGGTAATTTAAATTTTTTTCAGACAAGACCTCAATATTTTTAAACATTTTCACTATAGATTTTTCCAAAGAATTAAATCTGTCTTCTACCGTTTTTGTGTACAATCCATACTCAATTTCACTCTGTGAAGTTTTACTTTTGATATTCTGTAATTTATTTATTAAATCTGACCTTTGTTTTCTTAACATAATGTGACTCTTAAAATGATTTTGTCTGTTAATTAATTTATTAGTTTTCCTGATAAATTTATTTATTTTAATATATTTTTTAAGTTTTTTAGAAGAATTCATGTGAGGAGTATGGCTTGCACACAAAGTATTACTAATGACAGGTTTGTCATAATTACACAATGATAATTCACTGAACAAACTGTTGGAGCAATTCATATTATCTAAATTATTATTTTCTGACTTAGCTCTGTTTAGAGCATTGTGAGCCTCTGATAAACTACATTCTAACTCTTTTATTTTGTAAAGTGCATGTTCATGTGTGTCACTGCATTCTTGAAAGGATTTAATTTGGTCTTGTAATTCACTGCAAAGGTCTGCTGCATCCACATACTTAAAGTGAAGTTCAGCTAACTCGTTCTTTAATTTCTTATTTTTGTCTAATATTTTGACAATTTCTTGCTCACTTTCTTCCCGCTCCTGCATTAGTTGATCGCAGAGCTCTCTTGAAGTTGCAAGGTCTAACAGTGCCTGCTTCAGTTTTCTCTCTGCGTCAGAAACAGATGCTTTCCTGGTCATCATTTTGAGTTACACTTAAGCTTCTATGCTCAGTCAGTACAAGCTTTTCAGCACAGGAACGCTGAAAAGTTATCAGCACAATCAAATTGATGTCTGCCTAGGACTTTTATTATTAATTAAATACTATTATGATTAATGATATTTATTTATACAAAATAATAATAGAAATATATGGGGATAAATAGGTAATAAATATATTTTCTTTATAATGGATAAAATAATTACTTATGTGTGAAACTTTTATTGACAACTAGGGTTTTTAATTATTACTATTGCAAAAATATTGGTCCAAATTATGGGTGCGTCAAAAGAACAGTGTGAGTGTGTTGGTGATTGTCTGAGGCAATAATTATAGTCACCATCAACTTTACTTCCACTTATAGTCAAGTAAAGAGAGATTAACTGATGCCAAAAGTGTGTAATTGACGTATCTCACTGTGGTGAGAAGTGTTTAGTATTGTATTGTATTTAATAAATCAATTCCTTTATAATATAAAATGTACTAACTAACTAGATGAATAACAGGTTATTCCTTAACAACAAATTCTAACTAGTTCAAATCGGTTTCTAACTGCAATTTGACAATATTTACCCTATAAATTGCCATTAAAATAAGCTTGTTGCAGGTTGTAGCTGATATAGTTTAAAAACGATCATAAAATAATAATATTTTTGTCAGTTACTGATATTGTGGGTAAATGTAAAAGCAAACTAATATGGGTTTAAACTATTCAAGAAAACAAAGTAAACTAAAGGAATGTTAGTCATGTATGTATATTTTAAGCATAAATAATGAAAACAATACTCCCCGGGTACTTTTATTCCAGTTTCGTTGATTCGAAATTGAATTGTTCGTTGACAGCCGGCCGGCTAGAAGGTTCGTCACGTAATCTTGTTTATTTTAATATACACTGGTTCACAAACGTTACTAATTGATATTTATACTCCAAATCACATTTATTATTCACATAAACTAGTATTAAAGTACTATAAATAATTAATTTTTAAATTTATTTCATCAGCTGTTAATAAGACAACCATCCAACAGTGTTGCCAACCCAACAATCCAAAAAACAAAACACGGTTGCATTGGTACTTGCCAAGTTAAATGTTATAAATCCAGTTTATATGAAACTGGGTAATGTGAAACTACGATAGGTAGGTAGGTATACCGTAATTTTAGCTTGAAGTGCGGTCGTTGGTCACGACGCGAGTCACGACTGAGTAATAAACTACCAGCTAGGAAGCTGCAACTGCCACCGTGTCTGTTTGCGGCATAGGAGAGGGCGAAACAATGTTTTATTGTAATCTAATACCTACTCTGTAAATGCCCGGCTGGCAATTCGAAAGCTATCTAAATTATGGTCAATTTCGTACTAAGAACATAATAAGCTTTTTAAGACCTTAAATGACAATAGTAGACGTCACAAAAAAGCTATATTTATATTTTATTTAGTTTTACTTAATTTAGTCTTTTTAATAGTAATATATATTATATAATTTTAACATTAATTTTCTTTATAGCTTTTACAAAATAAGCATGTCTTTTGTATGCGTGGTTCTGCTACTCTCCGCTAGATGACGTTACATGCTTAACCTTTCGAAAAGCAACGTTCTCTTCAGTCGCAATGTTCCCCTCCATCGTCAGTCTATATCAATAGATATTATAAAAATATTCAGACTGAATAAGTAACAACAATTTTAGTCATAGTCAAAATTAGTTAAATGTTTTTTAATTTTAGGGTAAGAAATAGCTGCTGAATGTTTTTTTGGTCATTTCTAATAGTAGTTAGATAAGTAGGTACCTAATGCTTAATTTAACATTTATATACCTCGGTAGTCACCAGCTAGATTAAAATGCACAAAGGCTGTGAAAAACGGAAATTTAATAGAACTTCTTTAAGAACTAAAATAAAATGCAATTAGACCGGAGTAATACATCACTATGGCGAGACTCCCGTAATGTGTTCAACAAGAGATAGCCGTCCAACATAATCCTAGTCTGCGGTGAGAA
The DNA here is from genome assembly GCA_963931975.1 of Cataclysta lemnata. Classification (NCBI taxonomy): domain Eukaryota; kingdom Metazoa; phylum Arthropoda; class Insecta; order Lepidoptera; family Crambidae; genus Cataclysta; species Cataclysta lemnata. The sequence continues at coordinate 7,200,270 of OZ008342.1, forward strand.
GAAAATGGGTTTGTTTTTCTTTCCATTAAATAGTCGCTTCTGCCAAGCTAAGAGAAGATTGCACTCACGCTGATATTTAAATATTGTTGAGATAAATCTTGTTTACTACAAAATGCTTTATAATAGAATGTTTGTCACGTGACCGCCAAATCAAATGCCGACCTAGCAATATTTCTGTATAGTATTACCGAGGAAAGTTCAAATGTGGAAATAATACGTGTATTTTAATGAATAAATATTTAAAGTAGTATCTCAATCAGTTACCATAGTTTCACATAATAATTATTCATAAATGAGACGAAAATTCTTAGCATTCCTTAGATTTACCATGCCGGGTCTACAGTATTGAAGAGAGGGGAAGTCTGCGATTCATTTCTCACGGTAATTCACCGTTGCAATAAATTTGCACCCACATTCAAATTAATGTCAGGTGTAGTGCAAATATTAGCTAAGTCTCAAAAAGCTCCTTATATAAATTCTGCTCTTTATCCGGCGGCTGCCATATCTTGTAGATATCGTTTGTCGATTACCGCATTAAGACAATAAGTTTTCAAAATTTACTGGCCTGTCTGATAGATGATATGTATTAAAAGGGAGTGGATAGGTCGATGACGTCTGATCGATATCAATGGAAACGGGAACATACTGCGCCGACCAGATTATCGATCGATGATCTGAGTATCTTCCTGCCCCATGGCTTGATAACCAGGCAATGAGGATGATGATGATGATTTATATTAATTATCAACAAATACAATCAAACGACAAAGAAAATTCGTTCATCACAAAACTTACGCTCCATCAAAGCCAGCCGATAATGAGGCCATAATTCTAAACAAATGAACATCTGGTGGCGCACACGCAGCTTTACTGTGTAGTGTCGTTTGACATGCGCGGGGTCTTTGCGTAACAGATACCTACAAGAGATACGAGTGTTCGATTTTCTCGCAGATGACAATCTATTGTATCCTTAAACACATTCCCATAGTGATCATAATCAAACAACACGACGTAAACTTGCGGTAGGGTTATAAGCGTGCCCATGTAATAACGCAAGAATGATTGACACTTGAAAGCAATTGATACGAAGCTAGATAGTTGAAAATAGAATCGGCTATTCATAATTATTTTCTCTAACTTGCATTTTGGATTATGTTAATAACTTTTTCATAAAATTATTAGACGGACGACCTCGTTATAATTATATTTTTGGTCACCCATCCAATGACCGTCCTTAGCGAACATTAGTTAGTTTAAACGATAGCACTTCGAGCGTGCTAGCTACTGCGCCATTGGACTTTTACCTACAAATCGTTAGGAGTATGTCTGCATTTCATAATACATAATATAAAGCGTAAGCCATAATTACCAACTAGTTGAAGCTAAGGGACGATTTTCAAAAGAGACTTCTCCTAAAAGGTATTAATTCAGCAGGTAAGTAAGGCAACGTAAACAAACGATGCATTGTCAAAATGTCTACCGTTTCCCAGTTCGTTTCCAATAGAATGGCTCGCTCCAGTTTTGCGATGACATTGTTTCAGTTCAGGAACGTTTGAGTAGTTCCAAAACACAGCAACGAACAAAATCATATCTGCCGCTTTACCTAGAGCGTGATTTTCGCGAAAGCAAGCGCAGAAAATATTGGTTCTCAAATATTCAAGCGCGCTGTTCCGAGCGAATGCCAGAATGAATTTTTCGAGTACACAATATTGGAGTGCTTTACACTGGGCCGTTGCGGCTTGCAGTGCCTGGAGGTCTAGACCTTTTTATGGTTATTTAATTCGGGATATGGTTAAGCATTTGTGTCACTATTTGAAGAAAATTATTTTGTCTTTATATCGTTACTGTCACTGGATGTCGCCTTAAAATTATAAATGCCGTTAGATAGTGATCTATTTCACAAGTTAGTAAACTGAAAAATTGAGATCAGTAAAAAAATATCTCTTCACAGTTCACACTCTCCACGACTATAATATGGTGTCATCAAAGTGAAAAATCACTTTAATTAGTACATAGTACACTCTACTTAATTGTCCTTGAATTATTATCCATTAAACACAATTTATTTCAGTAAACTCCTAGATTTTCCCTGGCTTTTAAACTACCCACATTTTTAATTTTTGTTGTGGCTATTAAACATATTTTTTTAAGCGGTTTCTAAAGATCATTAACTTCTATTCTATATTTTCTGGAGATACCTCAGAGGAAAACAGTGACTTCAAGTTTACAAACACCCCTTGGTACAATCGGCACTGCTATGATTGGGAGTGTCATGTGTGGACCTCAACTTCCTGTGAGGTCGCCGAGATATTTCGGAAATGAAGCCTGTCGGTGTCGATGTTGTTGTTGTAGCTATCAGCGTCTCTGTATCGACAGTAACGTTCGACGTTGACATGACTGTAATTGTAGGTTACAGAACTTGCCAAACATTATTCCAAACACAAAATATTTTCCGTGGCGCAGTGTTGAGTGAATTAGACGGAATGGAATGGAAAATTCAAAGGATCGTCGCAAAGGTAATATAACATTAATATGTGAGAATAATCATTATATAAATTATACCGAATCATTATTATATAAATTCTATTCATTAATTTGCTAAATTCGTAGAAAACGATCTGAAAAGGAGGAAAAAATTATATGACTGTTAATATTGGTAGTATCGAGTATTAGTAACAAGTGACTAAATTGCCGAGTTTAGTAAGTTATAGTTTGTAAAATATAGGATGATTGATATGACAGCTGTTATACATACTCATACACATTTCTGTCTATCCATTTCCACAGCGATCAAGCTAAATTTTACGAAGGCCCGAGTTCACCAACACGTAAATCAAACGATTAAAATATAACCGGCAGTTTTTGAAAATTCTTCCATACAGAAAAATGTAAAATACTGACGGTTAAATAATAATCGTCTCTTTATGTGTTGGCCATCTAAAGTCGACAGCTAACATTTTCTCATAGAATGCATGTACCTTATCATTTACTCCGAGTACAGCCTTAAAACGCAATTATTTTGCAGATTTGCATCTTGGTGCTGTAAAAGGTACGCTTAACATTTTACCCTTTATTGTTGTACCGTACAAGAGATTAAAGATTACGTACGTTACGATATATCGATGCTGCTGAAGTATTCGCCATAAAATTTTAAGATAATGGATAATGTTGGAGGTTTAAGTCTATATAATTTGTGGTTGAAGGAGCTTATTTTATAGCGACGAATGCGTAGCAGCGTTCATGCGTACATCAGCTAGGAGATTACTGTGATTAAAGTTAACGACCAATGCCAATAGGCATCCCCTATTACATGGGACCACAAAATGATAGGCAAAACGCGGGTGTTAAAAGAAATCTGCCCACCCCTTAGGGGCGAAAGGCGTGATTCATGAATTTATTTATTTTTTAACTAGTAGACCTTTGTGTGAATACCTAAGTGGATTGTTCAGAATATTTATTCAGTACCTTTCATAAATAGAGTCAAGTACTATTAGTGTTGACAAGGACTTTCTTCAATACGCTCCATTAGTTAGGGTTCCAAATCTGACAAAGAACCTTTCACACCTAACGATGGGAATCAAATTGGGTGGGAAATTTCACTTCGCCTAATAGTGTCTATAAATGGTACTAGCGGCCGCACGTGTTTTTATACAACATAAGCAAATATAAATCAAAAGTATAAACCTGACTTGAAAAGTTTTAATATTTTGACATTCGAATCGATAATCAGGAAAAATGACAATCTTATACTATTTATTGTACAGTCAAGACTACCAAAAAATGGCAAATTTTCTCAATCGATTTTGTGCTCTATTATTACCAATTTAAGGTTGACAATCGATTGAAGAAATTTGACAGGTTTGGGTAGTCTGAAGTTCCGTTGACTATACCTATCTGTCTATGTTGTGATTTCAATTGTTTATAACTTGTTCATAATTTTGGTATAGATTAAATACTTACATGAACTACACATTGTACACATGAATAAAGTTGTTATATTAAACAAAGTAATGTTCAGCCATGATGACACTTTGATATAACGGTGCCTCTAAAAGGCATTCGATGTTATTATCGGCGGAGGATATAAAACTACAATGTACCACAGAAAACAATGTTGGAAATGGAGGGTATCTTAATGACAGTTTTCATTACTTGGGACCTGTTTCACAATCGACAAGTAAGTTCTGATTAGCTTACTTGGCAGTTTAATTGACATATATTTCATATTACAACTGTCAAATGATCTACCAAGTAAGCTACTTAGAATTTACTTGTCGATTGTGAAACATGCCCTTAGTCTCAGAGGGCTTAAAACTTGATAAGTTTAAACTTCAACTTTGACTATATTTTGTATCGATAGTATCTGACAAAAAAAATATATTTTTGAATCTTAACGTTTTATAAATTACCTATAGTAAAAATCCTGTAGCAAGTATCCTGTTATGCTATTCCAATGCTTGCTTGCTGATATGTCACAGTTCATGGCTTTTGTGCATTTACAATCAAATTTTGCTTTGCATGCGTCGGTGTGAGCGCTTCATAATGATTCATAAGTGATTTGTCAATTCAACGAATTTCGATTACAATATTTCCACTTTTCTTTCTGTTATGGGGCCTGATTGTGCTAACATAAACATAATACGATCGTATCTCAGTGGAATTTTAATAGTATTTCTTTTTGACATAGTTCATGAAAAACAGATAATAACAAATACATTTGTGTAGTTAAAGTTATTATTATATTGGCGCGTTTGGTACAAACCTCTCACCTTTATTATTCTTCTGTAAGTAAGTATCATCAACTTTTACAAATATTATTATAGGTCTTATTATGGCATACACAATTGCACATTGCTAGTGGCTCTGACGCTCACACATAACGCATGAGATTTTGGTGGTAAGAAAATGAATTTCGAAAAATTATGATCTTGAGGCGGGAATCGAATCCGCGTCCGCTGCTATCCGGGCAGGTGCCTGACCGCTCGGCCACCCAAGACACTAGTGTGTGTAGTGTCTTGGGTGGCCGAGCGGTCAGGCCAAAATCTCTGTACTAATTTTTCTAACATTTATATAATGTTAAAATTAAAATCGAATACATAACGCATGTATAATTACACAAACACATTTAAAAAGATGGCTTGTGTCTGCAGCCAACAATCATGTTAACACATTAACATACCTTCTGACTTCAGGTGACGTCGGCAAGCTTCTGCATTTCCTGCTTTTGCTATGCTGCCTCTGGTGACCATGGCCGGAATTAGTGTTACCCATAACGATCACTAGCACACATTTATTTCTATGGCACTTATCATATCACAGGCGGCAAAAGTTACAGTCAGAGTTGGCATAGTGTTTAAAACCTATATTCTTCTACTTATCACTTACTAATCATCACTTTTTTTGATAACATTGCACGGTTACTGAAAATAATGAGAGAAAATTTTGAGCTACCCGCAGTTTGAAGAGCAGTGATTCTTTGCAAAAGGAAAGCAAAGAAATGACGTTCATAGAGTCTCGTGTTAACAATAAATTGTGTAGTATCTACATAAAATTTTATTAACATTCATAAAATTAAATATTAATTATTAGTCAGACCAGATAACTATTTTAAGTATTGATTTTAATTTAAAAGTTTTGATTTTAGTAGTAATTATTTCCAAAACCTTGTGAATATGGTAACTTCTAAACTTAAATAAATCAGATCTTTGTACTATTGATTTTTAAACTATTCATTATTTATTTACTCATACCAAATCAGAAGACTCATATTTAATCAAAAAAATTAATGATTAAAATCGAATCCTGTTTTTCTTTCGTTTTTGCTTACAAACGCTATATAGGATATCTAAGTTCAAATATGGGTATCATGACTAAAACAATTTCAGGTATTTATCGTTGAGGTTGGTCTCAGAATTACCTTTATAGCGTTAAGTGTTTACAGTTCAATGGCTACAGTCCGGAGATACCAAGCGAATGGACGCTTTGAGAATTTCATGCATTCCGGAAGTGAATTCCCATAAGCCAGTGGTTTATTGTACAGTCAACAGTACGTCGGATTACGCAAAACTGAAATCTCTGTTAAGGATATTAGAGCGTAAAATTGGTTGAAAAAATTATACTGGGCCAAAGGGCGACTTTCTAAGTCGATTTTGCTATTTACTTTGAACGTAAAGGTTGAAAATAATGACATACAAATGACATTGTACCACTCAATTTTGACATCTAGTTACCACTTGATAAAATATTGCAGGGCCCATTCCACTGTTTTGTTCGTCTAAAAGTTTGAGAGAACTTAATCTACCCTACATTCCCTATAATATACCCTGCTTTCCCCTATAACTCAACAACAAGTTATTGAAATCAGCACCCAAGTCTGGTTACCAATTGCATGTCTATAACAAAAAAGTACATACATACATACATAAATCACGCATATATCCCCGAAGGGGTAGGCAGAGGTGAACTAGCACCCACGTTTCGCCAATTATGTTAGGTCCCATGTAATAGGTGGCGAGCCTATTGCCATTTATCGGGCACAAAGGTTGCAGTTCTATTGCTAGATGGTATAAGAGGAACGCTGCTGCCCATTCCTCATCACTGATTTATCCTTAGTCGCCTTGTACGACACCCACGGGAGAGATTTGGGGTGGTGACAATTGTATTCTACTCTGCCGTCACCACACGGCACACAAAAAAGACTCTTTTTATAAATAAATAAAATGTTTCGCCACTTGCTGGCAGTAGATTATTGGCGTAAAAAGTGAAATTTATTACATGTATTAAAATATAAGAACGAAGATTTTGGTGGTTAGAAAAAGTTCGAAAAAAATTATGGTCTTGTTGGTTTCGTTTCCCGCATCAAGGCCATAATTTTTCAAACTTTTTCTAACCATCATAATTTTTGTACTTACAAATTTTTCTAACATTTATATAATGTTAAAATTAAAATCGAATAGATAATAATTAAAAATGACTTGTATACCATACGATACGATACGATACGATACCATACGACAAAGTAACATTTTTGAAACTTTTATGCATTCAAATTGTTCTTTCGAGTTCACTAATTAATTTAATAACAGGAAGACAAAGGAGAGCTCTTATTGAGTTTTCTAAGAACGAATACAATGAAAGAAGGTCTGCAATTAGGGTCTGCACCAACAAACTTTAATCTTCATTATCCATTGTTATTTTCATACGTAGAGGCTTGCATCATCATGTTTTCTTTTACAAACATAAATAAAATAGGAACATCGCTGGAGTTTTGCAAAATTATTACGTAAATCGTGCCTATTTATTTCATTTCTGTACGCAAGAATTCATTCGACTGTGCATAGAAACGCAGTATCTATATAATTAGTATCTGATTATAATATTATTATGATAATAGTAATAGCATTACCAATTGGACGAAGTTGAACGACAAAAGAACCACTCAGAGTGTTTTAGATATAACATTAATAGATAAATACGCAGTAAAAGTCCACCATTTATGTAATACATACATACATAAATCACGCCTATATCCCCGAAGGGGTAGGCAGGGGTGAGGTGAACTTTATGTAATAAGTTTCAGTATAATAATAAGAAGGAACATTTAACCAGTCTCGAATCAAGGTAACTGGAACTACCGTCGAAATTAATATGTTCAACAACGACATAATGCTTTTGGTCATAAATATTCACACATCAATTGCATTTTTATTACTATTTCCTCCAAACCAATATAACAATAAATAAACAATGGCCATTGTTTTGTATGCATGGCTCGATTGTTAGTAAATATTTTATAGTGATTTTGTGAACGAAATGGTAAAAATATTACTATGTGTACATTCATGTTTTATTTATGGCCAATGAACTAGATATGAAAAGCATTTTTTATTTCAATATTATAAATATTAGACACAGGGCCTGTTTCACAATCGAGAAGTAAGTTCTAAGTAGCTTACTACGCAGAACATTTGACAGTTGTAATTTGAAATATATGTCAATTGAACTGCGAAGTAAGCTACTTAGAACTAACTTGTCGATTGTGAAACAGGCGCATAGACTAATAAGCATCTTGGGGCACCCGAATGGTGGAGGGCAAACCACTAACAACAGCATACCTAAAGAGGGTTGGTGTCAGGCAGGCGGCGGGCTGCAAAACCTAAGCCAATACCTTGAGCAGTATGGATTGGAATGTTGTGATTCCAATCACTCTCTCCGTTCATCGGTCTCTTGACATACTCCATTCCGTATCTTTTCTATACATTCATTTATCACTAGAATCTTTACGGTGTGATGGATGATATTAATCAAAAGGGAGTGGATGGCTTGATGACGTCTGATCGATATGAATGGAAGACGAAACATACTGCGCCGACCACAGATAGCCTGGGAATAGTGGGGAGAAGAAAAAGAAAAGAACCCATTATGTAAGGAAAGAGGTTTGATGTCAGGCGGGCTGGTGAATTGTAAGACCTAAGCCAAAACCTTGAGCAGTATGTATAGGCGTTTTGTAATCCTAATCACTCCTACCGTTTATCGGCCTCTTGACATGATTTTAATTATTATGTTCTTAAAGAATAACAACTGTCAGTGATAAGCCAATGTTCATAAGAGCAGTTCGTATGAACACCTTGTAAGATTTCAACCGCTTTGTTACTAAATATTAGGTACGCAACCACAACTGGCAGTTTCCCTATATAAAATGGAAGACTAAGGATAACGTGCTATTTAATAGGTACCATAATAATATGTACCACGATTCCTTGCTATAAAGCGACTGCTAAGGGCGTATAAAATCGAAGTCTTCTTCTGTATTAAGGGAATAAAAATTTATTGAAATGAAATTCAGAGAAAAAAACACCAGTTCGGAACATATCAGTTTTAGTGCTCAAAGTATCACAACATCGCAGTCAAGTGCTAGCTCAACAAAGGCCAACCCATAATCTTCGTATAATAAAACAATTCAGTGACACCGAACATGGCCAGTGTAAGAATAAACATTGCGAACGAGAAATTGCGTTACGTGAAGATATAAACGGGCCGCTAAATAATTCATGAGCCCACGTGAGCTCCACTGGCTGAAGGCATTAACTTGACGTTCAGAGGGTTACTTTCCTCAAAGACATGTGTACGACACACGCAAATCAATTTTATTTGTTTATTGAAGTTGTTGTGAGAAGCAAACGTATAAAATTAAAAAGTATTAATGTTGCAAGAAGCAAACACATAAAATTAAAACGTATAGAGTTGGCTAAATGTGGGTGTTGATATATTTTGCCTGCCCCTGGAATAAACAGGCGTGATTGGTGAATTGTCTGCACACATAATGCATAAAATAAACCCCTTTTTCAATGACTGCAAAACTTAATCTCTAAAAAACATACGGGTACGAATTGAGTTACCTCCTCCGTTTTTTCGTCGGTTAAAAAACAAAACTGATGTATTTATTTAACTAAACATGTTTTAAGGAATGACTTATTCAATTTACAAAAACAGTACCTAATATCAAATTGCCGTTCTATTTTAGTGTTAACACCTATATCTCTTTTATTAACATCCAAAGTCTTTGAATTTCAATTAACTCAATTTAAAAAGTAGCATCAACCCATCAATCACACTAAAAATATTTAGAAATAGATAATTTCCGATATCTGTATGAAAGCTGCTGCGAAATTCCGAAACCTTTTTGTCAGCCCTGTGCATAAATGCCAGAATGACAATGAATAAATTGTATAAAAGGATCGGCGACGACTCGTGAGATGTCAAATGTCGAGTGCAAAGGATAAATCTAGATTTGTATAATGCGTTATTGCTCAGTGCTCGCCAGGATTACTTCTAATCTAACAAAATAATGTATTGTAATATTTGTTAATATTGTAATGCAATATTTGTTAGATTAGAAGTAGTTTGGATAGTCTTTTGGAGACATTAAAAAAGAGACATTAAAAAGTGGTATTAACAAACCTGATTGAATAGTTCAATAAGAATAGTAGATGAATTTTCTCTTTCTTTTTTTTCATACTATGCTTAATACAAATTATTAAATAATACAAATTATTTACGGTAATTATTAAAGGTCCATGAATTAAGTCATCATGACGAATCCTTTACCCACTGCAGGTGTCAGGCCATCCCTATGGATGGAAGAATATAGGAAGAATGGGCCATAGCCCACCACGCTGACACAGTGCGGATTGGTGGATGGCCAGTGCATGAAGTAAGTAAACACACAGTGCTCTAGGATTTTGCTAGGCTAACCGGCTGCCTATTTTTACTGGGAATGGGCAGCAGCTGTCCTATTGTGCTCGGTAGTAGGTTCGCTGCCTATTACGTGGGAATCGACATAGTTTGTTAATATTTTAATGTTGAAATGCAAAACACGGTCACACAGTGATACGTACATCAAGAATTCAAGACTGTATTTGTATAGCAATAAGAAATATTTCGAGTTAAAGTCTTCACCCAAATAAAGGAGTTTCTTTGTGACCACACAAGAATTTCTTTGAATATGAATCACAGGTTCGAGCACGTATGAGCTACAAATTCCGAAGGTTTTGGTGAAACAACTTTTTGTTTTGTTCCCGCTTGGTGGTAAATCTTTTTTATCAATCCAAATAACACCTATTGAATGCCTCATTTATGAATATGATAAAAGCAATTTTGCAACCATAAGATTTTTTTTATATTGTTAATTGTTACCGGACTCGGGAGATACTTTTGGAAATATTGCTTCTGTCTATTTTTCCTTTACTTCTCTTTTTTTATTACACAGAAAATAAAGTCATCAAAATTTCCAAAAAGACTTTTGTTGATAGTCTAAATTTCACCATCATCATTCTATCGCGTTCGCATAGATTTTGTCGCAACGAGGAAACGTAGTCATGTCAATTTAATTTTTGTATACCTAAACCACAATAAATACGACATACAATATATATTAATTAGCAAATTGGCATACACTAAATCATGTTTGGAATATATTTTCTCTAACAATTTTAGTGATAATACCGACTTATTATAAATTGAGGCGGCGGGAACTACAATTTACCCATAGATTTTGACATTTCTTTATCACTCTTTTTTTACCACTATAGCGACACCACCAACTGATCAAATAAGTAAGACTTTCTTATAACAATTATAAGATAAAAACATTTTAATATTAATGAGCATTCCCATATCAATTTCGATATAATAAGCGCCTATTGAAATACTAAATAAATTTTAACTACAAGCTGTAAATATTACCTTCGTGATGGGAAACTTCGCAACTGTTATTTAAGGCTGACTAGAGAGGCGAAGGGTGTTTCAATAAACAATATGGTTAGAGTCCAATCACCGCCTAGTTAATTAGCTTTAGATACTTGATTTAATGGAAATATGAAGTGCCCGACTTTCACTAGAAAATTATACGAAAGATTTATTGAAAAACTGAAGCTATATTGATACCAAGTCTACAAGTAAATAGTTTAACTGCTATTTCTGGTAAAAACACGAAATTCACAAGTCACGCGCTGGATTAATTACATTTTCAAGTCTTATCCTTGGCGCAGTGTTTTAAAATATTTTCTACCGGACCATGTTTCTTGGGAAACGAAAAGACTGTTCACATAAAAGCAAATTAATTAATCCTGTACAATGGTAGGCTATAAACAGAGTGCTTGTTTGTGTAAGGGAGGCGTGAGCTTCAGCGCACAACGTTTGCACTGTGGTGCAAGCGATAAGACATTAGAAATGTAATTTTTTTTTTAAAGAATTGGAACTATAATTGAATATCAACTTCATAGCGTGCATAATAGCACGTAGGCTACTTACATTTTTTATTACAATGAAAGCAGAACTGTTTAATGACAAATTTAAATTATTATTATTCATTATTAAATAATTCTATGAAAGGGTATTAATTTTTACATTTCAGCACGGTGGGTGTAAGTGGTTATTGGAAATTTACGGTAGAAAGAAAGCATTTAAAGTTACAATCAATACCAGCGGCCAATTTATCAAATTCATTAAAAACATTAAAAATTAATGGGGAATATGTGACTAATAGTGGTTCCATGCTTTTCTGTCATAACCAATATCATCAAACAGGTTTAAAAATGTTTTTAAATTTCAGACAAAAATCTAGCGGACTTATTGTGCACGGTTTAAATATAGACTAGTTACTCAGTGATTTATCTCTTTTCCACACTTTCAAAATCATGATTTTGAGACGAGGACAAAACGCGGAATAGCTATACCATGTTTACTACCAGTTTACTTATTAATAGGACAGTAGAAGTATATCCGCTTCCGCTTGTTGTTTAGGGCAACAGTTACGCAGCGAAATCAGCTTTTTATATCACCACCGTCCCGTTAATAATAATAATCAAAGCCTTTTGTGTGGATCCTCGTTTGCGAAAACCTCAGCATTCTCAGCAACGCGATCACAATATATATCATTAAGCTTTTTTAATGGACTTTCACTGCGATTTATTGTCGCTGCCTATTTATAAATTACAGTTAGGGAAATCAAAAAAGGAAATTTAATTGTTTTAATATCTGTTAAGATGCACACATGTTAGAGTTTTATATTTTTTTGTCCATTACGATTCATTTAAGACATTTATAATATAACGTAACATACGTAATATTCGTGGGTGCTAGTTCACCTTCGGGGATATAGGCGTGATTTATGTATGTATGTAATATTCGCTAAGGCCGGCCATTCGATGGGTGACAAAATATGTTATCTCCAGTTCCTCCGTGCTTCGGAAGGCACGTAAAGCCGTTGGTCTCGGCTGCATCTATATAGTCGTCAATCCTCCCAAATAATTCTCCCCATATTCTATGCCATATTCTACCTCCACCCAATGATCGGCCAAGCCATTGAGCTCCTATCAAAAAGCAATCCACTCGCTAAAGCAGTAGACATATACTGCACCGAACTGAAATAATTCTGGGGATCAGGGCTTGAAGAAAAAAATCAGTGCTTTTAATGAGAGACCATAAGTTTATGTAGATTTCAGGGTTAATAGTAATAGTATAAAGCCCAATTTACAACCACACGATACATACGACACCGTCTCCAATGTATTTTCATTACGGGCAAGGTCCCCGTAACTGCGCACTCACGACGTGACGCTAAATCAGATTTATCACGGCACACACCCCTTGGTAAACTTTTCTCAGTGTCATCTTGGTACGACGAAATCTGGATCGCAAACATTGCCATCGTTTCAAGCGGTTCAATATTATTTTAGGGCTCCATGCATGTTTTACAAAGTAGATTATGTATATTAAAATTTGATCTGTGTTCTGACAATTGGATAGTCGCTACGTTTGTGAGAAGAACCATTCTCTAATCACGGTCGCTTACAGTTCATTTAGTACTATAGTTCGGTATAATTAATGATAAGATAAATAATATAATTAATTAATCAAAGCAAGTAGTTTAAGCACTTGAATAAAAGTAGATAACAGACAAATTTGAGACATAAAACTGTAGGTATATTAATATTGAAAATATACTACATAATCAACCATAACTCAAGAAGAAAATTGCTTATATCACAAAAACATGTGCCTCTTTCAAGGGCTTTCGGCGAATTATTATTATATTGATTTGTTAATTGGGGGCCGCTGGGCATAAAATTATGGAGAGCCTATTATATCGTCGTTCCTGATCCCACAAGAGCGATCGCTTCCAATGAAGCCTATAAAACCCTTTCCTTCCCGGGTATGGCATTGTGGTGATTTCAGTCGGTAGGAATTTTCCCACATATCTAGTACGTAAATGCATGGAATACATCGTCTTCCCGCAATAGAAATTGTTTTATCTTCCTTTCATGTATGTAATTTAATCTATTTTATTAGGTAAGTGGTAATTTCAATTGTCTTAGCACCTAAATTAAAAAAAGAATTATTGTATTTGATTTCAGGATTAATTTAAACAATTTCTATTGCGGATTCAACCAGGAATTCTCAAAACACTCACGTGTTCCATACATTTGTGTGTTAGTTATGTCGGAAACCTTTTTTTTAGCCTGATAGGTCGGGTCTGTTTTTTATTATTTGGACTCCTGCAGACTAAAAATCTCTCAATTCCATAAATGTGACAGAAATTATTTTAAAAAGGGTTTATTAATCTATTATGTGGTAGAATGAGTTGCCTTGCAACTTTTTCATTACTAGCCCCCCTTATTACTTTGGACTCAAAATAATGGGCGCAACACACACCACACACACACACACACACACGCACACACACACACACAATAAAACGTTCACAAGAAACAATAAAATAGCTGATGAATGCTGTTCATTCTGATTTAAAAGCTCACTACATTGCGCGTGCCACGGCTGATAAGAACGGTTTGAAAAGCCGATGTCAAAGTTATAATTGATAGCTTTCTGTATTGTTCCTAATAATATTTATGGGTACCTACGTAACATTCAATTCAAGAACTATTTTACTGCATCGATAACGTCATTTAATAAATAATGTTTGTCGGTCATATAAATAAATTAATATATATTTTAGTAGATACTGTGTCTTGGAATATTGTTTCACTATACAGAAGCATTATTGTTTTACACTTTGGAGCATAATAAAACTTAGATTATGTTATAAATAAAGAAACCATTTAGGACTCGAAATTTTAACCTAAACAGTGTTTAAATAAACTAAAACTCCTTGTTTGTTAATATTATACGATTTCTATAAACATAACAATAGGTATTCAGATGTATAAATAAATAATAAATATACCAAATATTAATAATTTTAAAAGAAAAAACTTTTTCGTACTCATTACACAAATAGTTTAACGGTAATATTTTAATATAGAGAGCCGCCCGGATTCAGGAGGACCCATTTTGGATTCCTGCTATTAGTTTTTCTTTGTGGCCCTTTTTTCTTTGTTATAACTTTTCTCACATTTATATAATAATTAAATTTATAATTTATATAATAAGAGTTTGAACAAGAGGACATTGGGTAAGCATCACTAGGCCAAATTGTCCGTAGATATAAAAGCTAAGCGATTTTCATTACGAGCCATTTCATTGAATTCTTCCCCTTAATAATCTCCTATTCAGGGCCCCAAGATGATTGGTTGAATATCAATCAATCATTGAACCTCTACTTTGTACTAAACCTACTTCAATGCAAAGCTGTTCAGGTCATTGCACTACAAAATTCATACCAAAAATTGTAAAGTAAGTAGATGAGATATTGATTATTTTCAACAAGATTCCTCAATCTGAAGACAAATCACACAACAACGATTTATTTTATTCGACATACCTGCCAAGCTCAAACTGGGCGTTTTATCCCTCTAATTCTTTCACGATTACATGTTAAATAATTACGTTATCATGTCATAAACGGTATTCTCGACTAAAGCCGTTCGGTCGCCGTAGTGGTATCGATTATTTCGTGTGAACTATTGTCGTTCTCGACAGACGGGGGGTACAGAATCCTTGGGGGAGGGTTCTGTAACCCTCCTAGACGCCGGGCAACAAACAAACACATCGCAATTTAACTTACTTTTTGTCATATTAAAACACCATAACCTAGCAGTTACAGTGTTACAACGTAAACAATAGAAGCTCAATTTGCTACAAAGCGCCGTTGTGTGGGGCACATAAACATAGCCAAGCGATACCAACAGGCGTTAGACAATAATAATACAGAAATTTACTGCCTATAAAAACGTAGGTTCAACTTTATTACTGCTCTATAATATGGCTATAAAAATTAACCCACTAAAAGGTTTATAAATAAGGTAATATAAACATTAATACTTTCGCATTTATAGTCTTCTATGCTGGCCTGGGAGCGAACAAATAACGTAGAATAGGCCAGCCCCGACTCATCCCATGGGTGTCGTAAAAGTCGACTAAGGGAGATTGCCCGGTGTAGAACAATAAGCACCTTGAGGCACCCGAATGGTGGAGGGCAAACCACCAACAACAGCGTTCCCAAAGAGGGTTCCTGTCAGGCAGACGGCCGGCTGTAAAACCTAAGCCAAAACTTTGAGCAGTATGGATTGGAATGTCGTCATTCCAGTCACTTTCTCTGTTCATCGGTTTCTCGACATGGTCCGTTCCGTCTCTTTTCTATACATTCATTCATCACTAGCACCTTTACGGTGTGATGGATGATATGAATCAAAAGGGAGTGGATGGCTTGATGACGTCTGACCGATATGAATGGAAGAAGAAACATACTGCGCCGACCCCAGATAGACTGGGAACAGGGCAGGGAGAAGAAGAAACATTAATACGAAGCTACGTCAACTGTTTTATCATATGGTATTAATTAAGACGAATATTATCCAAGTGAAAAAATAACAATAAGAGCACACACGATATTTAAATAAAATTCTAAGCCTCTTTTTGGTTTGTGGTCATCACATCGGTATACATAAACTGCATATAATTCTGCTCTATATCGTAAATAGTTTAATCAATTATTTATCTAATGGGTTATGCCACATACCTCAATTCTTTAAAAAGTTCAGAAAGTGATGGGTGTGATGGGATTTGATATCTTGAATTACATTATTTTATTACTAATAGGAATCTCTTATTTGAAAAAAATATATAATATACTATTTTACGCGCTTATAATGTAACTTTCTATTGGTGAAAGAATTTTATAATCCGTTTTGTGATTGAGGTGTGTAAGCGTAACAAACAAACTAACTTTCGCATTTATAATATTAGTCAGGATTACTTCATGTTATGGGCCCTGGCCCTGAAGCGAATCGTATGGCGTGAACACAGGAATTAGGTAAAAATTTAGCAGCGGGGGTATTTTTGATATTACCTACCATGGAACGCTCATTAAAGGCGAATGCGACCGAAATGACCGAAACATCGAGTTACTCGAAAATGTCAATTTAAACTCGAAGTATCATTTTGTACTTTGCGTCAAATAGCTTATGGTAGTCATTTAATTGCAGAAAGAAGACGGGTATGTATAACAAGACGTGCTATTCACTATACTGTCTAACTGAAGTGACTTTGTTTTAGTTCATATTTTATCTTACAGAGAGTACAAGGCTTATTTGGTACTTAAATAGTACAGTCGACAGCACGGCAGGTTACCACAATCTGTTAAATTTTCTCAATTGACATTGTGCTTTACCTCATAAGTTACTAATAATTATGTATTTTATATGGTCTAAAGTGGTGTTGATATGACCTATAAAATCTCTCTTAGTCAGGCAAAACACGGGACAGTTTTTGCCTGACTTACTGCCGCAGAGGCGTCAAATAACGTTAAGGAGTACTTAATGTCAAAAAATGACAATTCAAAACTAGTCGCTATGTTTGCCCGGTATATGGTCTAGATTTAAATGAGATTTTTTGACATTAAGTACTCATTAAAGTTATTTGACGTCTCTGAGTGCGGCAGTAAGAGAGATTTTTGAGAGACGAAATATAAACACGGGTTTTTGATGTGTAACGTCTTGACGATTTATAAGTATATTATAATCTACTAAATAGTTACGAAAAAAAAATTTACTGGTGTTATTTTGGTTGTACGTTACGTACGTTTTTTTGTTGAACAGAAACATTAGTTTACGTGCAGCGGCCCGCAGCGGAGCCCACAGCAATATCGCAGTGCGAAAGAGTTCATTTCGATATTTATGCATTGCAGAGAACTGCGTCGGGTTCGCCCACATGCATCCTGTAGCACGGACTGGTTTGCTCCTACGAGAGGTTTATTTATGCGCCAATATTACTTTTTCTAGGTTTACTGGTTTAAAATTTCCTTGGGTAACGTTCTCTTATATTTGCACGAGCACTACACTTTTGAAACAAAACAACTCTCCAAAATAGAGTCAACAAAGGCTCCTAGTCCACGACCGCTGTAAAGTGATCGAAACGTCGGTCGGGTTAATCTAATATATAAAAATCTCGTGTCACAGTGTTCGTAAAGAAAACAAAAAAAATAAAACTCCTCCAAAACGGCTGGACCGATTATTATGAATTTTTTTGTGTATACTTGGTAGCTTTGAGTATATCATCGGAATAAGTCGTAGGTTATTTTTTATACCCCTAAGTGATAAAGTCAAAACAACGGTTGCCGAGTCAACTAGTAAGGAAATAAAAAGGGCTAAACACCGTGAAAATAGGCTCGCATCCTATTACATGGGACTTGACGTGGTCGGTGAAATGTAGGTGTTTAATACATCTCTGTCTATCTCTTCAAGTCGAAATATGCATGTTTATAAATGACACTATAACAATAATATGGTATAAATGTTCGGTTGGATAATATCGTAAATTTTTATTAAGACGACTTCATGTAACAAATAGCTGTTAATACAACTTGATTTATGTATCTATGGTATGCGTGTTGAAATGCCCATTGGTACATAGTGGTAGGCCTTAAGACGATGAAGAATGAAGCTGAAGAGAAACAAAAGGGCATTCACACTTAGATTTCAAGGTTTGCCTAAGTCCGTTCACCTAACAAATAGTACCAATACAAATTGTCGTAGGTACTTGCTGCACTGAGCACTGTTATCTAGCCTTAGAAATACGATCGTGATATATTGAGTTCAACTTTGGTAATACAATCCTTTCGTGTTCAAACGGCAATGGCATATCTTAATTTTTGTGCATTGCAAGTTAGTGCTGATGTCTGCTTAACTGCTTCACTCAGAGGCGTCATTTAACGTTAATGAGTACTTAATAAAAAAAATACAATTCAAAACTATATAGTCGCTATTTTTGGCGGGTCTATGGTCTAGATTTAAGTGGAATTTTATGACATTAAGTACTCATTAAAGTAATTGACGTCTCTGGGTGCGGCACTAATTGTCTAAGCCTAGGTCGCAAACCGTTTCTAAATTAACCATTTAAGTATTTTAATGCCTACGTTAATCTTTATGATAAATCGGTACTGGACAAATAACAGCGGATCTATTAATCCCTTGGACAGCTCAATACGCATTCAATAGCCCCGTAGAGGTTGGTTTACCTAGGTACTACAAATACCCAAACGATGTCCCGATAGTCTGGACTTCGGTTTCTCTGAAAATAATCCTTGTACACTTAATTGTAGAGTTCAATTTGTATTTAGCAGATGAAGTGGTTTTGCACAGCAATATTTTACATGCAGTACGCGGTTATGGAAATGAATACACTTGATTGCGCAGTAGAATTAATTCTATCAGGAGGATTTCCTAATAAACTGACAACAAAGTTTAAATTGAAGCATGAATAATTATTAATATTCATATTACCGTCAAAATTGCAAAACATTGGTAATTCTAAAACTTACATAGAGGTGAATTAACACCCACGTTTCGCCATAGACCATAGAGCCGGCAAGAATAGCGACTGGTTTTGAATTGTCATTTTTTGACGTTACGTATTCATTAACGTAATTTGACATCTCTGAATGCGGCAGTTAGTCACCTTATACGAACCTTGCGGGCGAGATTGGTAGGGACAATTTGTATTAGGATTTGCGATCACCACACGGCTTATTTTAAAGTATCCTAACAAAAAGTACTTACTCGAAATTCTTTTAATAAAAAGAAACTATTAAAACAATAAAAATAAACCATTATTATTAAAGTCGAATAGCATTAAATACATTCAACCATGTCAGGTTACCGCATTATCTTATTCGAGCTTCACGTCAAACAAGTTAAGGTAGATAATTGTTTGGCAGTTTAGTATATTCTGACAGTTCCTTGACTGTACACTAGAGCAAAGTGACCATTTAAAACATTTCTAGGCACCAAAGAAACAAGAAGGAATATTAAATTAATAAAGCGAACGTTAATAGACAGGCAATAAGATAAGTCCCGACAGGTTCTATCCCTCTCAATTGAATATATTGAGCCCACAAATCCTGTTAAGCGAAACTTAAATCAATTCACCTATATCGACGCCGAAGTATCTCCGCAAGTTTTATTGAACTCGGGCCAGCCTAGTGTTAGTGTCGTGGGCGTGAGTCGAGACGAGATAAACCGTCTGCTAGGGTGCCTACGGTTTGGGATTTCAAGAGTTTGACAATCATTGTTCTGTGGCATTGATAATTTACGTTTGTTTTGTTTTTGTTCCAATTCATACATACATACATACATACACAATCCTCATCACTGATTTATCCTTAGTCGCCTTGTACGACACCCACGGGAGAGATTTGGGGTGGTGACATTTGTATTCTACTCTGCCGTCACCACACGGCTTGTTCCAATTCACCCCGCTATAAATGAAAGGAATTAGGAAATGTTTACTAAATGAAAAAGATAAATTAAATCATAAATACTGAAACACATTTCAATCATGGTATCTACTACCCTCACTACGATATGTGACATACCTAGATAGTACACCTAACATGCAATTAAAGACGAAATTCTATAATAGCAATTTATTATAGAATATACATTAATCTTCTATAATTGCTAAAATATATATTTTTTTGTTTATTTACAATACATGGATAAAATAGGTTACTTAATATTAAACTGCCTACTGTGTTCCATAACGTGGTTACCCTACACTGAACGCAGTATGTTCGCTCAGAGGCTATCGGACAATAAGTACACGACAAACTTCGCAACAAGACAAGCTTTTCTCTATTACTAAGCACGCGCAAGAATATCACATACAACTTTAAAGACAAAAAGCTTTATTCTAACAACGGTCTCATAATTAACTAACCAGCTTTGTTTCAAAGACTGTATCAATTGATTGACAACCTTGTCCTTTATCGTATAGAATACGAGACATAAGCAAGCGTTGACAAAGTTAGCTATAACGCCAACCTGTGGCTCTGGAGTCTTATAAGTGGGCGTTAACAGGTCTATCTCTGATCTGACGGCTGATCTGTGATAATTTTCTATTTAAATTTTAAACGTAAATTGTTTAGTATGTTATTGTTATGTTACTATATCGTTGAGTTTCTTTTTGTTCTGGATCTTGATTTCATACATACATAAATACACATAAATGAAACAGATTTGCAGAAGATGATAACAGTTATGCACGAAGCTTTGACAGACAAAGGGATGAAAGTAAATGTAAGCAAGACAAAGGTAATGGTTTCTGAAGTGGATGAAATGAATGAAATGAAATAAATGGTTGAAAGCAAAATATACATAATTTGCTCATATCTATCTAACATAGGGTACATACTGAGGCTCTGTTTAAAAAAAATGAATAGTAATTATTCAAACGCAACTAGTAGGTACACGCTGGCGTATCCGCCCACGTATAATATTCATATAACTGCAGGGAGTCAAGAGAAATTTAAATGATTGAAATAAAATTTAAATGACTTACCATTAAGTGCTTTAAGTAGCAGTAGCATTGTAATGAAATCCCTTGTTTATATTTTAACTTTTTTTAAATAATATATTTTGTTTATACTGAGATCCGAATTGAAACAGTAATTCTGGTGTTAACGTTTAACAGCATCGCTTTAATTATAAGATTTTTGTATTGAAATAGTGCCTTTATTACCACCATGGTTGTGGTATATTAATGCAACCCACGCAATGCTTTTACCGTATAGTGAGGTTTTCTTATAACATAACTAACAACAATAATTTAAAGCATTTTATTTAGTATTCGGATACCTTAAAACGACCAACCAAAAGAAATGCCTTAAAGCGCATTAAGAATAAAATTCCGTGATTGCATTTTGTAAAGAATGGCAGTGCTATCGGCAAAGGAGCACTTCACTTAACATAAAAAGTCTTTATCGTAAATTAAGGACACAAGTTTAACCTGTACGCTGAATGAATTGCTGGAAAAGAAACACAAAAATACCCATTCCCCGGAACAACAAGAAATTGCAGAATGCAAAACTGCACTGAGCTTTGAATTGGAGTTACCGTAAAAATGTCATATGACTTTGCTAAACTTTTATTGTCGACTGGTCTGACTAATAGAGGAGAATAAAAACAATATTCTGCAGCAGTATTAAGAGCTATACGAGACACCACAATGATTATTGATACTATGTATGTATATTATAGGGTAGACGCGGTATGGGAGTGTGAAAGAAACTAATGACGATCGCGCGCGACTGATACGAAAAATAAATTATTCTCGCAACGCGCGGAACGACAATAAATAAGTAGCTCGTTAAAAGAAATTCTAAGCTTCATCCAAACCAGTAATAGTAATCCTTGGGTTTTCTTTGAGCTTTCGCTAGTTAACCTTTGATCTGACGTTTCGTACTAGCAATATTTTGTTCAGACTGAGTTTTTAAATGAATGTCACGTTCTTTGTAGCTTGTCCCGAAAACAGGATTTATTGTTATCGGAACAATATTATTTTTAAAAATCTTATATGATTTGTATCTGCTACGTAAATTAACAAGATTTAAACGCAAATTGAATGAATAAGTTGTCAAAGTTTGGTTGTATTATTACTAAAAAGTGACCAGAAGCATTATTTATATTAACGTGAATTGTTTTCGAGTGAGAAAACTTATTGTTAGCAAAGTTAAATATAAAGTCCAGTTTCATGTAAGTAAAGTCACACTGGCCCTTTGAATCACTCTGATCTAAACAAGAGGGCGCTCAAATTAACTCAGAACTGCATCGAACGTAAACATAGCCGTCCACTTAAGAAGCTCCGCTATAAATATCCGGGCTTTGCACACTATAAACAATAATCGTCGAACTATTTGTCACGAGTCACTGTCGCGGTCGACGTACTATCGAACTTACTGTCGCGGTACATATGACACGTGCGCGTGCGACCATGCCGCGCGACTCAGCACGACAGAAACAGTCGACTGTCGAAAGCGCAAGGGCCTTCCTTCGCCCCTTCCGAATCCGTGATCGCGCGGGATGCAGCGAATGTTTAATACCGGTTAGGGCTGTCGATGCCCTTTACGGCGTTCGTTTTAGTGGAGATCTCTAAATAGGCGAATGGTTACGTAATACTCTTTTGGAGTTTGAAGGAGCACTATTTTTTTTAAAAAGAAACCCATGAGAATTTCGTTGAAGAGGTTTTTTTTATTTTATTAAGGGCCTGTTACACAATCGACGGGTAAAACTTATTAGCTTAATTGGCAGATCATTAATTTGACAGTTGTCAATTGAACTTTATGTCAATTGAACCGCCAAGTTAGCTAATCAGAAGTTAGCCGTCGATAGTAAAACAGGCCCTAAGTGTTAAAAACAGTTTTACCATAAAGTTTTTTAGTTGTTAGTACCTAACTTTCACAGTCAAATCATGATTTTTTATAACTACATATTGTGCTAAAAATGTGTGTTACATAGCGAGAAAACGGCAAAATTAATTACGATAAAGAAAGATTACATTGTAAGAGCTAAGCTCGATAAAAAGATACATGCCAAAGACGCTCAAAGAGAATACTTTAATAAGACTATAAATAATAAATGAGGTCGATTCTCTCGATCTTGATAAAATTGACAAACGGAGTAACTTACACCGAATGTATAATAATAAATATGGTAAACATCAGATGCTATCTTAACTATTTTCGTCTGTTCGTTATGAGACATTTGAATATACTATTGTCCAAACGTTTGGCCCATACCTACTATTACCATAGTGTGATTGGAGATGAATGAGACACTTTATGTTATGCCCAAAGAGGGTTGGTGTCAGGCAGACGGCTGGCTCTAAAACCTAAGCCTTCATCGGTTTCTCAATATTGCCCTTTCGATGAGATTCATCACATTCATCACTAGCAGTTTTCCGATGTGATGAATGTTCTTAATAAAGAATCAAATGGCTAAATGACGTCTGATCGATATGATTTGAAGGGAAAACACATTGCGTCGACCAGACACATAACCTAGGCATATTACCAGTTTATCATCTCCTTGCCCTGTAGATGGAAAATGATGAGAAAATGCAGATTATTCTTTAGCTTTCGTCAAATTCAGAACTACATAGCTGTCGTATGGCGTGATCTATTTTACTGATGCATAACTATTGTAAATATTATTTGGAAGGCCAAACTTTATGCTTGATTTAAATTAATTTCATTACGAATTCACGAAAGGGCTGTAAATCGACGGCTGTTCGTTCTACTAAACAATTTCAAGTATTTAAATAATAATAACTAAACGGGTACGTAGTGCTTTATGTGCAAGTTATGGAAATTGGATGCGGTATTTCTAAGTACAACGGTTTCGAATTCTAGCTACTATTTTATAGTTCTCTAGGCAGCTGTTGTATAAATACTTGATATTTATATTTTCAAAGTTGTTCAAGCACATTTACATGACTTGATATTAAATTAACGCAGTTTAATTAAGAATCATCAAATTGAATATTATATCATCTTGAATAAATAAACTGTTGTCTAAAAGACATATTTTTCGTACCCATTTCCACAATTATTATTACTTAAATTTAGTCTCATTCAAAACTTTCTTCAATACAGAAGATTTTTATACGGTATCTATAGTTAGAACCTATTTTTTAACTAAACAAATTTTCTATTCAGGACAGCCCTATGCTTTACGGGTGTATGAAAAACTGACGGCACGGGTACCATCTGCGCCGGGGAGGGACCCTTGCATTAGCGGGATGGTGTTATGCACTCACAGAAGGGTTCGTGGTTTATCTCGTTAGATCAGAGGTAAATAGCCGGGCCTACTCGAGATACTGGGTGTCGAATTTTTCACGGATCCGGTGTTCGTAAAACGGGGCGGTGAGCTTTTTTTAATTAAACAGTCTGTCATGGTTTTCAGTGTAGTATCTTGTAGGACTGTTAAATTAGAAAGAAAAGTCACGGATGAATAAAAATAAAAAATCAAATTATTATGATGGAGTAATTTCACTACACATTATATTATAGCAATTACCTCTTGAAAAAGTAAAATAGTTATTTGTTGTACATGAGTGCAAAGTTGTTTTTTAACCGCGTGCTCAATTTTGATGACCGAGCTAGCGAAGGATTCTAAAATTGAATCACGAGCGTAGCGAGTGATTCAAAAATTAGAATCCTGAGCGATAGCGAGGGAATCAAAAGGGCACAAGGTGAAAAATCTTTGCACTCGAGTGCAACACGTAACTTTTCATCCCCCCCAACGAGGAAATTGCAAAATACAAAAAAAAATGCAATCACAACAGTTCCTGTTTTCACCCAGAAACTTCCACAACACCCTCCCATTAAGCGAAACACACTCTCAACACCCACCCAGAAACATCCACAACATTCACACCCGCAATACACACCCAAAAAACACCCATTCACCCAGAAACACCCACAAAACACCCATTCACCCAGAAAAACCCACAAAACACCTATTCACCCCGAAACACCCACAAAACACCCATTTACCCAGAAACACCCAAAAAACACCCATTCACCCAGAAACACCCAAAAAACACCCATTCACCCAGAAACACCCATTCACTCAGAAACACCCACAAAACACCCATTCACCCAGAAACACCCACAAAACACCCATTCACCGAGAAACACCCACAAAACACCGATTAACCCAGAAACACCCAAAAAACACCCATTCACCCAGAAACACCTACAAAACACCCAATCACACCCAAAAAACACTCAATCACCCAGAAACACCCACAATTCTCACCCATCCATTCAGACACACCCACAAAAACCCATTCACCCAGACACACCCACAAAACACTTATTCACCTAGACACACCCTCAAAACACCCATTCACCCAGACACACCTCCAACAGCCACCCATCCACCCAGCCACACCCGCAACATTCATCCAGACACACCTGTAAGTACCTAATAAAAATTACTCCGAGACGGTCAATCAGCTTGAGTCAAGCACGTTGATTTTCTGTATGTTTTTGTTCCGTTGCTAGCGTAAACAAATCAAACAGACCTAAAAAGCTTTTAAATGCTTGACTCAAGCATCCAGCAAGCGTTGTAGACGATCAAAATGTTTAAAGCAAGATTGACGCCAAGCTGATTGACCGTCACGGAACTCCTAGGTTTTAACAAATTTATGACGTGAAAAGATTTTTTTTTTATTCTCCCTATATTTTAGGGAAGGCAAAGGGTCGAGCCCATACAGCCAAGTCTTTAGTGTATATTTTATCTGTAGTCTTATGAAATAATGAGTGGGTGAAAAGTATGAGTGAAATGAATTTTACGTTAAAATATGGGTGCCACATATTTTAACGCATCTAGGGAGTGCTTGGCGCGAATTGAATGGTAACAGAGTTAATGATGGTGCTTGATGAAATGGATAAAACCACTTTTTATAGTAATCTTCACCACAACATCAAACACATCATGAGACTTATTTTCGATGATTCTGCATAATTGCACATCAACACGGATGCTTGTGCATCAAAATAACACTACTTTCACTGCACAAAATCCACTCTGTAACAATTTTTGAATTAGTGAAAATAAATCTGACTGACACCACGAAACGCGCCAAACACTCCTCGACGTGAAAAGAAAATGGCGCGCGCAAAGCAAATTACAAAAAAAGTACTCCAAGAAGGTTCCGAGTCTGAGTTTTTAACAAATTAAAATAGGTTGCATGACAATTTCGGCACCATGGAGGTAGAAATAAATATGTATAATGATGTTTTGAATTCACAAACTCATTGCACACGATGTTCTAAATTCAAATTTACTTTAACCTCTAGAGGATAAAAACGGCTTTTGCACTCAGATATCGAAGAGCAAAAACGCCTTTTCCGAGATGGTGGGATGAAATAGTAGATTTTCCATCAAGTGCACAAAACGAATCATTTTTATCCGAGACTTTTAGCGGCCCGAGCCGTAGGCGAGGGCTGATAGTAATGTCGAGGATAAAAATGGTTTTGTGGACGAGGTAGAAACTCTGCTTTTCACTTCGATTGCGAGGAAATAAAACAGAATTTCTCATAACATTTCTTAAAATTCAAACTAAAATTAGTACAGTTTTGAATACTGACGGAAATTGTTTTTCCCATTGATATTAGGCTTGGGCTGCAGACATATACAGCCAAGTATTAAATTAATTTTGAAATAATAATTTTCTTAAATTAATTTAATAACCTACCGTACCTGCTTGAATTAAAATTGTAATATCTTTTATGTCTTAAAAAACACATTAGGCAAATAAATTTAAGTAAATATTAAAAAATAACAAATTCTATCTCTGAATTTCTTATTGTGTTTAGATGCATGGCTCATTTTCTTTGCCTTATTATCGACACATTTATGAGTAGATACGTTAATGCTCTAGAGCACAAAATTCGATTTTGTGCAGCCTATATGCTGCACAAATAAGCACTTTCAGAGCATGAGAAGTGAAATAGTAGATTTTCCATCAAGTGCACAAAACGAATCATTTTTGTCCGAGACTTTTAGCAGCCCGAGCCGAAGGCGAGGGCTGATAGTAATGTCGAGGATAAAAATGGTTTTGTGGACGAGGTAGAAACTCTGCTTTTCACTTCGATTGCGAGGAAATAAAACAGTAGTTTATCATAACATTTCTTAAAATTCAAACTAAAATTAGTACAGTTTTGGATACCGAAGGAAAAGTTTTTCCCAGTGATATTAGGTTTGGGCTGCAGACCTATACAGCCAAGTATTAAATTAATTTTGAAATAATAATTTTCGTAAATTATTTTAATAACCTACCGTACCTACTTGAATTAAAATTTTAATATCTTTTATATCTTAAAAAACACATTAGACAAATAAATTTAAGTAAATATTTAAATATAACAAATTCTCTCTGAATTTCTCATTGTGTTTGGCTGCATGGCTCATCTTCTTTGCCTTAATATAGACACATTTATGAGTAGATACGTTAATGCTCTAGAGCACAAAATTCGATTTTGTGCAGCCTATATCCTGCACAAATGAGCACTTTCAGAGCATGAGAAGTGAAAAATATATTTACAGCTTTTCAAGAATAATTATGTACTATAATATTTTTATTGCATTCGACTTAAATCATAATACAACTTAAATCGAAAACATTCGATTTAATTCATTTAGTTTTACTGTGTTATAATAATAATAATAAATAAATACTTCTTACACACACGCGATCTTGTGTCACATAATTGTGGTTTTGTTATGGAAACTAGATTAAGGACAAGCATATAATAATTATGGATAAATTTTGCTAATATTGACCACATAAATGTTAAACATTTTAAGCAACCATAAGTAGCCATACCAAAACCATATTTTATGTAATTAGAAGTAATTTAAGTCATGAAACTATTCGTTGTTCTATAGTATAATATAACAAATACTAATAAAGGTTTTTATGACATAATTGAAAAGATTATATGTCATGTATAAACATATAAGTAAAATTTGCATGTGCTTTTACTTTCTAATAGCTTCGCAGTTGAATTCCATTATTAAATTATCCTGATGGCGCCCTCTCGAATGTCAATAAAATTTAAGTATCGCGATATTAGTAGGGTCCGCCGACTGCCCGTCCTTTCGAGTCACTAATAGTCTCTATGAATATAATATATTTCCATTATGACTTCTAATTTCATTGTGACCTAATTTCTGTGACCTAATTATTTTGCTACAAATGATAAGAAATGCTAGCAACGAATAAAAAGGATAGGATTCTCATTCTTTTTCACAGTCGCAGCAGATATTTACTTCAATTACACTATAAATACAATTGAAAATAAAAAACTGCTTTGACGTTTTAATTTTTTTTATATTATCAAAAAGGTTTGTGTTATATTACATAAAGTCAGCAGCGGCTTTCAAGTCAATGCATAATTTTATTTTATTTATACAAAACCCTTAATAATAATAATAATAATGTTATTCAAACTTCAAGTCTTTTTAGCTATCTCTTCATACATTATAATACTTTTTTTTTTTAAATTTATAATTGTCAATTATTAGCAAAATGTTGTACATTTGTAGCCGATGCTTGGTTAATTTGATCTGCAGTGTCCTGATTTTAGAGTTAAAAAATTCTATTACGGCACAAAGAAAATAAACAGTAAAACCGTGAGTTTGTTCTGTGGTCACAGCTTCTAATGCCCCTTTCGCTTGTTAATCTCTATAATAAACTATTCATGGAACGCTACAGCTAGTGACGACTTCCCTAGACGCGTGATTTATTAATTGGACGTGAGAAAATATTACTTTTCCTCTCAGATCTGTTAATGGATATATCACAGAATTAGATTTAATACTAGTCTGTCGTTGGAGGTATAAAAATGGACTGTGTAGGCATGTTATAAAAAATAAGGCCAAATTTTGTTGACAGAAAATTTCGGTCCGTTCTATACCATACCATATTCTTATCATAGTTCTATACTATACCATATTCTTGGATCTGGGTGTGTCTTGATCTATTTATTTACATAGGTACTAGTTTCTTATTGATACTCATTACTAATTATAACTTTCTAAGTATGTAGGTCGTAGGTATATATAATAAAGACACTTTTACGGATTCAACTCGCGTAAATTTAAGTGTTTTTGTTTGTTGTATTTACATAAACTAACAATTGGACCCCATAAATAAAATCTATGACGGAATGACAGATCTGTCATTTCTTATATTACAACTAAATTTTTAGTATAAATTCCTAAACCAAAACAACCAACTGAATCGTTTCGAAACCACGAACTTATGTTTGTTTTTAAGTCTCCAGTTTAATTATGCAGATATGTTTTTTGTTAGCAAGTTATACATTAACGGTTAACAAAAAATAGAAGCCCACTTTGTTTGCTGACAGTATAGATAGCAGTGGATGATCGTTCCGTAAACAAATATGCTGACACGAGCCGTCTGTCGACACCGAGCGTTCGTTTGTTTAAACAGGGACAGCAGCAGGAATTAGCTGATGGAAGATTTGGAGTTTGGATTCCATGGGACTGTTTATTTAAAAGGTACCTAATACTCAACATACATACGTATATCACGCCTGTCTCCCCTATGGGTGGGCGTAGGTGTTTTAACACCCACGTTTCGCTAACTCAGGTCCCGATAATAGGGGGCAAGCCTATTGCCATTCAACTGGAACTTTAATTGCAGTAATTTGTTAGATATTGCACCAGGAACGCTGCTGCCCATTCCTCGTTATATTACAACTCCAACAACAACAATGTAATATTTTTCGGATAACAGTTCAGTTATATTAGCTATTAACAGCTAACATCACGCAGATCACTAATGTTAACAATTCACTATTAAATACGGAAATTTCACCACCTATTCAAATTAGCTTCAATTAAATGTCAGTAGGTATTAAATTATCGAATTTAATGTCGCTAACTGGCGAAAACTTCGACTCTGCCGCTACGTTAGAGCGGTCTCTTATAATTGACGAAAGTTTTGAATTTGCTGAAGTATTTTCGAAATAGACTTGAAGATTAATGATTGCGGCTTCGGTGCAGAAATTGATCCTAAACAGAATTGTTGTAGGCAATAACCGGGTCCGGGAAATACACGGCTTACGATAAACTTACTTATGTTAAACACAGTTTAAGTATAGATTAGTTACTCAGTTTCTTGTCTCTTTTCCTCGTATTCAAAATCATGTTTGTGAGAGGAAGACAAAACGCGGAATAGCTATACCATGTTTACCTACTAGAGTGCGGCCCAGATAAGTCCGCGCGTGGTCAAAATTGGAACTAAAATTTCGTCTCCTATTTTGGTTTGTCCAGGAGTGTTAATGTTAGCGAGCAGCGCCACCCCTCGCGCGCGGACTTATCTGGGCCGCACTCTATTACCAGTTTACTTACCAGTTTAACTGCCGCACTCAGAGACGTCAAATAACGTTAATGAGTACATAACGTCAAAAAATGACAATTCAAAACTAGTCGCTATTCTAGCCGGGTCTGTGGTTTAGATTTGAATTAAAATTTTTGACATTAAATACTCATTACAGTTAATTGGCGTCTCTGAGTGCGGCAGTTAGACGGTAATTGTGTTGTCCTTTTTTGTCAATAGTGTGTGACAGTAGCAGCATCTGACTTCATAAACGAATCACGTCGCTTCGTTTTTTTTTGTAATAACACCGTGAGAGTTGGTGTCTCAAATATACACCGATAATATCTACTTTTGGGAAATGAGCTATGAGGTATTTACATTAATATAAAGTAGGTAATTCACAGAAAATGTGAATTTTAGTGGTATTATTTTTACTACATACAAAATTATACAAAAGGGATGTAATCATTTCTTTATTTTTTGAATTGATAACTGTCCGACTGATTACCATGTCGACCTGTCACGGTCTATAGATAGTTTTTTTTTAACAGATATTTTAAATAATATTCATTGCTATGCCGTTTTGAACCAATTTTTTATACCATACTAGCTTTTTCCACGGTTTGTACTGAACTATATCTTTCCTTCACTGCCTACTGTCTGAGTAACCAAATAATGCGAGCATCACTTTTTCAATTCCTGTAACTATCGTCTTTCATAAAAATAATGCCAGCTACAGCTATGGCGTGATAATCCTTGTCAGAGCTTTACCTGTTTCCAAGTTTTAATCCCGAAACGTAATTGTTTCAGTTAGCAGAGAGTTGTGGTATAGCAGGCGGTGACTGGGTGCCCAGGCGTCCCCTAAACTTTCTTAATTGGCCACCATGGCACCCTTAACTGGAAACTTGACACTTACTGGCTCTAACGAAGGGATGCGAATTGTGGCATCGATATGTTCTGACGTTGGTTCATTGGTGGATTTGACGGCAGCTTTTAGCGACTGCCGAATAGTGTGATTCTGTTATCAATGTAGATACAATTAACAACAAGTAATGCGGTTCCGAGACGGTTAAGCTCGTTCATTTCTGTAAGTTTCAAACAGATATTTTTTATGTCTGTTTGATTTGTTTGACATTAAAAAGATTTATTTTACTTAGCAACAGAATGTGAACACAGAAAATGAACGAGCTTGCCGCTTTGCTTGCCGCGAAGCTGCTTGACCGTCTCGGAACCGCATTAGACTTTACAAACTGACAAATGTCTCAGTCAATTGTCAAACTTAATTTGTTTGACTAAAAGAGAAGCCTTTTCATAGTTAATTTTTCCTCTAACTGCCGCACTCAGAGACGCCAATTAACTTTAATGAGTATTTAATGTCAAAAAATTTCATTCAAATATAGACCATAGACCCGGCAAGAATAGCGACTAGTTTTGAATTGTCATTTTTTGACATTAGGTACTCATTAACGGTATTTGACGTCTCTGAGTGCGGCAGTTAGTGACCAACGCGTTAAAGCTGAAAATCGGTTGCTCCTGTTTTTTGTCAGTGCAGTCAATTGTTATCAATAAGAGTAATGCTTGTAAATAGTTTCGTTATCATCACCGTCCTACCAGAATCAGCTATATAACTTGAGCAAATATCTATTTATAATGAAGTTGGGTACGAGTCATATTCCCGTGGGTGAACAACCGGCTGGATGGGGACAATAGGACCTCTTTCCTTACTTGGGCACACCTTCTATGGAGCACCCGACTGCATGCCGCAACCTGGAGCGACTGCTTTAATTAAATATACTCACTAAGATCATTGTGATTTCGTTAGAGGTCAATGTTGAAACGTAAAGTTTTCTTTTTAAAAATTTTAGACTTACGGCGGATCCCAATATTCGATCTAGGTACAGTTAAAAGTAAGCTTACTAAAGGTTAGTTGGTTGGCATTTTTTTTATATTATGATAAATAACAGAACGTGCTAAGCTAAGCAACTAAGCTGTACTATGTCTGTCTTCAAATGTTGATAGAATATTGGGATCCGTCGTTAGTAAGTGTTAATATTATTAAATGTAAAGTATTCCCTTTTAAGAATTTAATCAAAGAAGTTTAGTCGTTCATTGTTGTCCACTAGACATTAAAATTCGATGTTGTGATTTCGAGATTGGAGATCAAAATTTTTGCGTGAGCTTTTTTTCAATAATTCGATTTAGCAGTATTTTATTTTTACTTGCATCCTTTACATCATAGTAAAAGTAAAGTTTTATAGTTCAGATACTTAAATCAAATAAGTTAAGTAACTGTTGCCCAAAATAATGCGAAGAATACATTTGACAGCCTGATTTTCGGGGAAGGCGAAAAGCATTGGCACTCAAACCCTGCTTTCCAGCACTACCTGAAAGGGTTTTTCTATGGCAGGGAGTGACACTAGTAAGATCTTGGCTTATTAAAACTTTTTTAAGGTCAGCCTTAATATAGTACTTCACTGCTAATAAAATTAACCTAGGCAGAGTGAGGAACATACCTACAAAAAGCTTCTTAAATACAAAAGGGATAATTAAGTAAAGAAATATTATTATTTTTTTTTATTTTAATAAAAAGTTTTTAAGGTAACTAGTATTTTCAGAACACACAATTCTTCTATGTACATATTATTGGAGTTGGATCCAATGACCAGCCTTAGCGAACATTGCTTATTATACGCAATCGCAGGCCGAGCGCACCAAGTCACGTGCTATCGAGCTGCTCAGCTCAACAGGGGCCTTACCATCAACACTAAACGCGACTCAATTCCCACTGTTAAAGTGAGACAACACTATAAGCTGAATAGAGCGGCGTCCCGTTTTGTCACCCGCGTTTGGATCGCACTATAAGCCCGACAAGTTCGTGCGCGACCTTCCTGCGGTATGAGACGGTGGCGGGGAGACGGGGTCGCTCTGGATGTTGGCGGGGTTGGGTTATGCGGCAAGGGGCGAGATTTCCCTCCTCCCCGCATCGCCCGCCCCCGCTGGCATCTGCAGTGCCCCGTCCCCGCCACCGTCTCTCATATCGCAGTAAGGTCGCGCACGAAGTTGTCGGACAATACTTCATAGTACGGCCAGCACAGTAATAAATGTCGTGCGCATAAATTTTACCGGTGTTTGGACAGAAACGAGACTCGTGAGTTACGTGAGTGTCGTTTTTTTGAGTGCCACCTCAGCACGTGCCATTCAACCGCGGAGACAATGGCTTGTTAGCCCTTTGTCAAAGGTCCGGAGCCGCGCACATCCTCGCATTGTCGCGCCATCAGGGAAGCTTAGGGCTCGGCAGTTTGATTGACATTCGTGTAGACAGAAACGGCGTTTACAATACTCATTCATAACTAAGATCAGGAAAAATACACTTTACTAGTTACTACTTAACTTTTTTTTTTTTATTACTCTCTTTCAAGCCGTTATTATCAGCAATTGCAATAGTGTTTCAACAAGAAGTTATTACATACATACAAATATAAGCCACGCCTTTCTTCCCTAAGGGGTAGATAGAGGTGTTAACTTGTGTGAAGTGTAAACTAACTGTATACAGTCGTGAATTCAACTACACTATTTTATCCTTGACTTCTAATTTAGAAACGCTGTGATCCAATCAGATGAACTTTACAGTTCGACACATTGCACTTGGTTCTCTTTGTTTACTAACATAGAACATGAGTAAAGCTGTAATTGCGGACATCTCGGCACCTCGCCAACAGAGGGCGCTAGTCTACAAATAGACTTGTCACTGGGCAGCCGCGCGTCGCGAGAATTATTGCCGTTTGGCGATGCGGTAGGCATTTCCGATCTTCCGTTCCTGAACTTTCGCTCTTTGTGTATTGAAGTCTATTAATAGATTTAAAAAAAGAGAAATAATATATATTAGATATTATTAACAACAGATCAAGATTTTTCGCTAAAACGTTTTAATTTTAATGTAGGTAGGTACCTAAATTATATAATTATCTATTAGCCATTTATTATTTTTTAACAAAAATGTTATGTTCATAATGTAATGTAAGGTGAACATTGACCTAGCAGCCAGAAATAAAATTACCTAATGAACTCATTTTTCATATTAAGAAAATAAAACAAATATTAAGTTGTAACTTTTAATCCTTAGATAAAAATAATGGCTAATCTTTTATTGATTTGTGAACAAGACTGTTATTCATTTGATTTCCGACAGAGGGAGTAAAAGGAATAACATAAAATACGTTTTTCCTGTAACTGTTCATGTTACGCCTACTTGTATCAAGAATCTTAATTTGCTCTTATTGGATCTGCTTTACAATTTAAGCTTCGCGATAGATCTTTACAGGCGGAATAAGCTCGGAACTGAGTAGGAGTATTTTTAGATTGTTAGCGAAACCGCCTACAGGGTTGGCACATCTATAGAAATATCTGTGCATCCTATTTAAAATATTTTTTAACTTTGATGCTTAAACGAATTAGATATGATTTTTAATACATTTAATTATGATTACAAATAAAAGTAGGTCACAAAAACTATGTACTAATTCGGTACTAATTCGGCTTAACACCAAATTTTTTAGGTTTCATTAAATGTAATATTTTTTCTATTATTTAAATAAATATTAGAAAAATTATAATGTGATATAATTATAATAGGATATATGTGTGATTTATGTATGTTATAATGTTCATAACAAATAAATATTTAATAGATTCAAATCAGCTGTTTTAAATTTGATTTGATGTAAGCCTATGGATCACCTTCCATATCAAGTTTCAATGTGTTACCTCGTTCTAAGGTACTATTGTGTTTAATATAATGTCTCTTCCGCGGGTGTAATACAAGGCGACTAGGGGTTAAGACAGCGATGAGTAATGAGCAGAGGCGTTCCAGCTAGCAATATCGCAGGAAATTAGATTAATTATATTGGCCGTTGCCTCTTTACTAAGCAGCGCCGTTCAACTAGCGGCCTGAAGGTTAATTCACTTCTACCTATCCCTTTGGGGATGAATAGTCGTAGGCATAGACAATTTATGTACCTATGTATTAAAAATAATCAATATCACTGATGAACTACATGCAAAGTGACAGCCCTTAGATGACTGATTAAACACAGCAGTGCGTGAGCAACTACTCGTTACGTCTCGTTGAGAAATCGCTCCGAGGATCTCCTTCACCCCTATTATATGAAATAATATTCCGCAGACTGCCTAGCCTAATTTTAGATGCGCACAGGCGACGATGAACCTTCGTGTTACTTCATTAGCATACCTATTTTTGAAATAGGTAGACAAGTAGGTACTACCACAAAGAATAGTTTTTAGTGTATACAAATTTACGTATTAATAATTTACCGTGTGGTGAGCCCAATCCTCATTTTATTTTAAAAACGAGGATTGGGCAGCAGAATTTCCTGTTGTAACATCCAACAAATAAATGCGATTAAAGTTCCCGGTGAATGGCAATAGGCTTACCTTCTATTGCATGGAACCTAAAATACGCTGGCGAAAAGCGTGTGTTAAAACACCTCTATTTACGCGAGACGATCATATTTTCTTTGTATTGTAAGAAAATAATGTTAGTGGAGCATTAATAAAATTGTTTGGGATAATAACCGTGGTTTTACGACATCGGTTATAATAAATAAATTAAATAAAATCTTGAAGTAAAAATTCTGGGTTTCAAGACGTGGTTCTTTTATTTTCCAATTGACATTCTGACATATTGACATTAAAACAAAATTACTTATTAAAAAGAAAACAATCTTAGGAAGAGTCCCGAACAAAAATGACCCACGTAACAAAGTGACCTATAGGAATGATACGATATAAAACTTTGCGCCGAACGCCTACAATGCCCATGTTAGGTAGGTACTACATTACATAAATTCAGCAATATTATATAAATAAATGTAAAAAGCGCCATCTGTTCTTTCAGCCTGAAAATGTGTTTGAAAACGGGAGCTTTGTGCTTTGCACTGAACTCTCGAGCTTCCGCTACTCTCACACAGATGGCGCTAGCTGATTTGAAATATCTAGAGGTGATTATCATCATTTTTGAAAATATGCTGATATAATAAATAGGTGTAGATATTATATTTACTTGTTACCACTCACCTATTTGCTGTTAATGTTGTCATTTCGACGCTATTGCCGCAAGCTGTCAGAATTTCATCGCAACTGCTGCCACCTGTGATGCGTTGCACGGAGCTCAACGACACGTCCTCGCTTGAATTTTTAGCTGTGTTTGTAACATTGCCGCTAGGTGTCGCTGTGCGCTGTTTTGCAGCTTGCTTGTGGCGGCTAAGAGCGAAGAAGAGTGCCAACACTGCCTTGAGTTTCGCGTCACGTATATCGACAGCTGTCACTTGTTCCAGCCCTTGGACTTTTTGTGCATGCAGAAAGTCCAAGCAGCATTGCACGTTTTCCAACTGTAGACAAAGAAAAACCATATTAATCTCGATATTATACAATCTTGTACGTATACATAGTATAATAAGTAATGTAGGTAACATTAGGAACTAATTTTAATACCCCTAAAATAATGACTTTTCCATAAATAAATAATAATAAATAATTAAGTATGTAGGTACAATCAACATCACGTCTACTACACAAAACTCACGTCAGACTATACAAAACTGTCAAATTATAAATTGACAGTTTTGTACGTATAATATTTTATAAATTATAATTTTACTAAATGAAATAACTAAATTTTTCTTTTAGCTGCCACGTCTGGAACTTTATTTTAATGACCTTAGTCAGTTCTATTCATTATTGCTAACGATATTAACAAATTAAATACATTTCGGTTTATGGCAATTAGTTAATAAAATTTAAGCCGGGGTTCGTTTCGTAGGATTACGGGTTTAAAAATTTATTAATAAAGCAAAACATGTAAATTATTATTATGTATTTTACCATCATAGAAAAGCATGATTGTGAAGTTTTATAGGGTCATTCATTCGTATGATTTTATTACTATTGGATCTCTAAATAATAATTTATTATGTTCCAGGTTCATCATAATAGATACCGTCGTGTCAAATAACAGTCAAACTGGTTTGCGAATCGGTGAGGTAAAACCCAATACACGTTTTGGCCACGATACCTACCTATCAATATTCGTTAAGTGTCATACGTGATGATGATCAGCCGTGACTCTAATGGCAAAACAGAAATAACTCAAAAGGTACAATAATGATACGAAAATGAAATTAGAATTTTATATTGATTGTAGAATCACAGAAGCTTGCTTAATTTAAGCTTTGACCTACATTTAAATTTCACATATTTTTCATTATTATTAGTCCCTTAAAAATGTGAATTTTTAGTGACGTTCATGTAATATTGTACTTAATTTTGGTAAATAACCATATCCATACCGAATTACAACCTAATTTATATTTTTTGGAAGAGATTTATCTTGAAAAAGTTGATTATTGTTTCTTATCCTTATCAATACGTTCGATTTGACAAAATTAAATATACTTTATGTTTTGTAAACATTTTATTATAATTTTGTTTAATTGTATTCACCACCGGTATTCTACCTATTGAAGTGTTTTTACTAAAGTTACATTTTATATTACATACATACATACATAAATCACGCCTATATCCCCGAAGGGGTAGGCAGAGGTGAACTAGCACCCGCGTTTCGCTAATTATGTTAGGTCCCATGTAATAGGTGGCGAGCCTATTGCCATTTATCGGGCACAAAAGTCGCAGCAGTTACATTGCTAGGTGGTATATAGGAACGCTGCTGCCCATTCCTCATCACTGATTTATCCTTAGTCGCCTTGGTCATTAGGCCTGTTATCGTCCACTTAGTGGAGTTGTCAACTTTGAAAATCAAAATAAAATATTTCTTCTTGATACTTTTACACAAAAACTATTGAAATGATTTTGGGGTTAGAAAAAGAATTTCGATAAATTATGACCTTGAGGCGGGAATCGAACCCGCGTCCACTGCTATCCGGGCAGGTACCCAAGACTTGGGTCAAGTCTTGGGTGGCCGAGCGGTCAGGCACCTGCCCGGATAGCAGCGGACGCGGGTTCGATTCCCGCCTCAAGATCATAATTTATCGAAATTCTTTTTCTAACCCCAAAATCTTTGTACTAATTTTTCTAACATTTATATAATGTTAAAATTAAAATCGAACAGTCTATTGAAATGAATTCCTATATTAGTCTATTTATAATTATTGCGAACGTTTTAGCGGTGACAGTAATATTGTTTTTAATATTTTAAATTATGTAATAAAATGCCAATATTACCAGTTTCCGACCGCAAAGTTCAGTTTTCGTCCACCAGTTTTCCTATTTTTGGCCGCATCAATAAAGTATGGATTTCATGTATAAAAGTATGTTTTAAAATATAATCGTTTATTGTGATAATAACTGTAGTCTAAAAATCAGTCTTCGTTACAAAAAGTTATTATTGGTAGCTATTAAAAAAAATTACAAGAGATCAGACTTTGTTACGTCACAATCACAACATTTCTTTGAAACAAGTTAACAATAATAATTGGCAAATTAGAGTTCTATTTATTCGATTTTAATGTTAACATTATATAAATGTTAGAAACGTTGTCCGTTGACTTACAACGTGAAGTGTAAATGTTAGAAGAATTTCGGCAAGTTGATTAGTGTCTTGGGTGGCCGAGCGGTCAGGCACCTGCCCGGATAGCAGC
Organism: Cataclysta lemnata; assembly: GCA_963931975.1. NCBI lineage: Eukaryota > Metazoa > Arthropoda > Insecta > Lepidoptera > Crambidae > Cataclysta > Cataclysta lemnata. The sequence goes on from OZ008342.1 coordinate 7,239,599, forward strand.
GGACGCGGGTTCGATTACCGCCTCAAGATCATAATTTTTCGAAATTCTTTTTCTAACCCCAAAATCTTTGTAGAGTTCTATTTACCTAATTTTGGTAATAATTATTGACAAAAGTTACAATATACATACATGTCGGAAACTGGGACGTAGGTATTTTTCTCTATGTCCAATTACGACCATAGGCCATTTCGACGTATTATGTTTATATTTTAATAAAGCAACATATGGACGAAAACTGGCCATCGCAAATATTTGTACATATAAAGTTCATATTGCTAAATAAAAATTAGTTTACTTACATACATTTTCGAATAACAGACAAAACCTAATTGACATGGGCTGGCCTGTTATAGACCACCCGGTCGAGATTAGGACTTTCTAAGAAAAGGGGCGTACGCTTTCTCGTCCATTTCGTTTTATTTATTAATTATTGTAAATCAGAGTAATAAACTATTCATCCACACTTTATGGATAGTAAGTTACCTTTATAAACAGTAAACAAACCAAAAAACACATTAGAACTGTTGCCGCAACTTACGCAAGTTGCGGCACGTTACTATTTTTTCTGCAATATTTGACACGTTTTCACTCTTTCGCCGCGTACCTCAAACTTAATAGGTTTATACCTTATAAAGACCGCGTTCCAATGAACTGTGGAGGCATATATTTACTGTGAAGTTATTAAGGTCGTAATATGTAAACATTTTAAGGACCTACGTATGACCGTTTTGCTATTTTTTGGCGTTTTATCAAAGAGGGCGGTTAAATGGTCGAATACAGGAAGCGGTCGGCAAACGGGCACAATGACCCTACGACACCCACGGGAGAGATTTGAGGTGGTGACGATTGTATTCTACTCTGTCGTCACCACACGGTATGCATTTTAAATTCCAATAAAAAAATGTAATACGTCAGTTTGTGTACCTTTAAACTGATAGGTTGGAACTGTCAACTATCCCTTTTAGGCCTATACCTTTATTTATTTATTTAGGACAGCCAATATAATCACAACAATTATCATTTTCTTATGTATAAGTAATGATACTACTCGTATTAAATGTACGCAAGAAAGTGTTAATTGATGTATACCTAAGTGTTCTCTTAATTATAGGCCGCCACGGCATGTAATGTAGAATAACTAAATACAATTTTTGTTTCTTTTTTTTTTTTTCTTATAAATACTCCTTGTATCTACATTTTACTATAATCGCCTCCTAAAAATTTTCAGGCATGTATCTGTAAATGAATTTCTAAATTTGCGGATACTATCCCCGAAAATATCAATGCTGCCTTTGTTATTGACATAGAATTTTGTAAACTTAGTATCTAGTGATTTTCAGGATTGTTAAATTATCATTCAAGAATCGACAAACTTGCATTTGCTTGAACGTTATTGAGTTTACTTATAAATCATCTCTTGAGGTCTCATTTTTTTCAAATCAACCAACAATCGAAAGACATACCTACCGATGTAGTTCCAGCAATAAAATACGCGGAAGTCTTATAACAATAATTACAAGAAGATAATCATAAGGGAGTTTAAGGAATCATCTGTTTCAATTAAGATTGGCGTGCAGGGATCAAACGGTGGAGCACGACTTCAAATTGATGGCAGTTTAAACACTGCAAACTGGATGATTGATGTGAAGATACCACATTTTGTTCAGGATCTTTACGTGGCGATGCTTTATTGTTTACACTGTATATTTAATTTTATTTATAGGCAACATGTTGTTTGTCGTGCTTAGGTACTAATCGTGTTTTTGTCTTTACATAGATTTCCATTGATTAGAAAGAAAACTGTATCAAAAATAGCTTCATAATAGGTACCGTTGTAATTTGAGTCCAGCGGGCTTATCGTGATAAAATAAAGTCAATTTTGAAGGAGTTCACGCATTGTAAAAGCAAGAACACTAGCGGTTAAAGTGCTCGTGTACTTACAATTAACGACCCAAGAACGTCAACATTGCGCGTTAATTATATGTACCTACGTATTGTAATTGACCAGTTCTCAGGCCCTGATTTATATCTTGGCCCTACCCTGAAGCTCGAGACCCACTTACTTACCAACCTTACTGGAAGTGTGCCACGGGCCGGGAGCGCTGGTGACCTATGAGATCAGGAGGCCTGCCTTTTACGGACCGGCGCCGGCGATGTCGCAACGTGCGCATACGCATATGCACTTGTATACGACATTAAGGTCGGTGCTCGAGGCCAATTTGCCGCTTTCCGATTTCTGGTAGATAGACCGAGAATAGCCACAGAATTAGCCACGGTGAAATTAGGTCTTTCAAAGATTTTGGTGGTTAGAAAAAGAATTTCGAAAAATTATGATCTTGAGGCGGGAATCGAACCCGCGTCCGCTGCTATCCGGGCAGGTGCCTGACCGCTCGGCCACCCAAGATACTAATTAAGTTGCCGAAATTCTTCTAACCTTTACACTTCACGTTGTAAGCCAACGGGTACCCTCGCAATGTAGAAAAAAAAATCTTTTTCTAACCACCAAAATTTTTGTACTAATTTTTCTTACATTTATATAATGTTGAAATTAAAATCTTGAAAAATAAAAATTAAAATTGCATATAAATATCAAGTAGCTACCTATATGGACGTATTGAAATGTTTTTCCAATTATTCTTTCCGTTCACCAGTTTCTCTACATAGGACTTTCATCAGTCTTCCATATTATATTCATTACTAGAACCGTTTTAATGAGGTAGATGAACTGAATTACAAGGGGGTGGATAACTCGATGAAGTCTGACCGATATGAATGGAAGAGGAAGCATAATGCGCGGTTCCCAGAATACCTGGGAAGAGGAAGGAAGACATGAAGACGATTTCCAAAACATAAACATCCTATCATCATTGGGTAGACTGTTAAATTCCACTTGTTATTCTAACCCAATATGGAAGTAAATATGCCATAGGCTTGAAGTGCTGGTGATACCATGAAATCAGAAGTAGAGTAGGTACCTACCTAAATCGATAAAATAACCCTTTTCGTAACTTTACACGTGGCTTAAGAGAAACTTGTTTTAACATGTCTAAAATGGGACTGGGCGGGACATGTATGTCGTATGCATCCAGATCGCTGGGCAAAGGTCACTACAGAGTAGACACCCCAGAATATGCCAAAGGCGTCAAGGTCGACCTAGAAAGAGGTGGAGAGACGATCTGGTGGTATACCTACTGCAAAACATGGACGGAGTTGCCCCGGGATCGCTCGAGATGGAGGGTTGCGGGTGAAGCCTTTGCCCAGCAGTGGAATCTAACAGGCAAATAAAAACAAATATTTTTTCAAGGCTCATTGGCTGGCGGCGAAAATTGGAACTAAAATTTACCCATAGATTTTGACATTTCAAAGACACTATGTTCAGCACAAGCGACATCAAAAATTGGCAATGAAATTGGATGCACTGTAAACTAAGAGCGATGGACTTAATAATAATATAAGTGCATGCTGAGAGCAAATATGTAAACTAATTGTCATGGGCAATTCCACAGATTAAATTGGAATACGATAGCGGATAAAGAATAAAAAAACAATGTAAACCACTCTATTGTTGTAAAACGAGGTTGATATTTAAATCTGGCGTATCGAGACCGCGGCACGTGCTATATTGAATGCCTATTCAACCCAGTGGCCGCCAATACGACCTTAGCCCTTGCAATTCGAAAACGGGTGCTATGATGAAATTTTCGCTATAAAACACTTGCTTATTTTAACCTTTTGAAGTATCAGTAATAAGTCATGTAATATTTGTTTATAAAGGTGTTCTTTATTAAGTGCCAGAAATTTGCAACATGGAGTGTCATAATATTTTTTTTAATAATAATGTTTCTGAAACAATTGGCTTATTGCCTTCAACAAAACACTGGGTATCAGTATCATAATTACCATTATAACAATATTTCGGGGCAATATTCTATGCATTTTATTATTTCCATCTACCCCAAAGTCACTAAAACGAAAATTCCCATATTGATTCCAAATCCCTGTTGGGAGTGGCCTGCCTGTAATAATTACATTCAAAATTTCTTGCTTGGTTTTTAAAGCCTGGATTCACGGCGAAGGGGTCTACTACGTACTGATCAAACAAAATCATTATGAATGGGGCGCCCTATGACATGGGCCCTAACATAATTGGCGAAATATGTGTTTATTCACCTCTGATATATAGCCGTGATTTATCATGTCATCATCATTATCACCAGCCCTTTAATGTCCCCACTGCTGGGACACGGGCTTTCCCTATGGATGGAAGAATATCCCTATATATATTCTTATATATTCCCTATGGGAGATTGGGATAACCCAGCACGCTGGCCTAGTGTGGGTTGGTGATTATTAACGACTGCAGATGCAACCGTGGCCAACGGCTTATCGTGCCTTCCGAAGCATCAAGGAACTCGAGATAATAATTTTTTGGTCACCCATCCAATGACCGGCCTTAGCGAACATTGCTTAGTTTACGCAATTGTAGGCCAAGCGCGCCATGCCACTGCGCTAGCGAGCTCCCCATAGATATTAATGTCTTAAAACCATTGACTGATATATTAGTATAGAAACTCGATTACACTAAAGTTAGATAAGGTCATGACGTGTCCTGCAACACGCGGGTTATCGGCGCGTACGCATCTAAACGTGTAGTGTTGCACAGGTGAAATATTAGGTGGCTCAGTCAATACCATTATAACGGTCACTATCTCTATCTGCTACGGTAGTTTATATATTGATAAAAAAACAAATAACAGCTATTTACTAGTGACCAACGATGCTATTTTGTTTTTTGGTCAGAGGACCTTTGAGCATGTTTTCCTGTGACCGCGGTGTGGAGTAGTTTGCCGACGCTGTTTGCATGGCGCAGCCAACTAGCTTAATTATTTTCTTTACTTATTCTAAAATAGCACAAATTACTGGCACTCGCCGGCCGCAACCTAACCTAACCAACAGTAAGATTTTTGCCTGGCTGGCTGCTGCATATCATGCAGGCCGCTAGTTGAAAGGCGCTGTTTAGTAAAGGGACTAGGCTGTTGATTGAACAGCTAATTAAGCTAGTCGGCTGCGACATGCATATACACATAAATCGCCAAGGGGTAGGCCTCAGATTGATAAATCTGTGTGGTAGGCAGAGGGTTTTTAGCACGCTCGTTTCGCCTATTACGTTAGGTATAATAAGTAAATAGGTGGCGAGACTATTGCCTACCATCGGGCACGTTAATCACATTACCAGTTGGTATAAGAGGAACACTGCTGCCCATTACTCGTCGCTGTATTGTACGACACCCGCACCGAAGGAGAGATTAGGGTTCGTGACGATTGTATTCTAATATACCGTCACCAGTTGCCAATGAACGCGGTATGGGTTTAGTCATTACTTTTTAATGTTTTATGCAAAAAGTAAAGTTTACAATAAATGCACTTTTAAAATAAAGGGATTAATTATTTATTAAGTCATTTTAAAAAGTACGTAGCAGTTCCTTAGTGTGTAAGAAAGAACGTATGCGAACATTTTTATTGGTACGTTACCGCACGATATATGACTCTAACCACCAGACGTTGATTCCTAACCGCTATTCGTGATCTTAGATACTTCGGTGATCGTACATAATATGTAGTTGTGTTTGGTAGGATCACGTTACAACTGATAGTATAAAAAAAGAGAGACTAGAAGATACATAATAATAATATATACTCTATAGCTAATATTTACTATAGCGCAAACAATTTTTTTTTAATACCTACATTATAACTGGCAATATGACTTCTTCGCCTTCAGCCTAGTCTTCGATAGTAAATAGTTAACTCATAATCAAATAGTATTTACTATTATATTAGTATAATTAGTACCTAGGTATCTCTAATTGTGTCCTTGATGAGCTTGTCTGTTCTCCATAATAATTGTATCAGATTTTTAGAAGTATCTTCTAACTGCACAGTGCTACCATTTTATCTTGGCAGGCGACGAAAATTGGAACTACAATTTACCAATAGATTTTGAAATTTTTATAACACTATTTGTTTACCACGAGCGACATAGAAAATTGCGAACATAAATTGGACGCATTGTAGCCCTTGCCCACAGAATATAAACAAAATAAATTCTGCGCCCAAATTATTCGTGCCTACCCTACCTTGATACCTGTTATAAGAAGTCAGTTATACAGTGTATCGAAAGTTCAAGCATTATTGTAAGCAAGGCCGAAAAGCATCCTGTCCAGTATGGAAAGTAGTTGCTTATCTGAGCACGCACATCACGCACTTTAACATTAATTTGCTTGCACGCTTTCATAAATAAATTGTATAGTATCAATTTAATAAATCTCTGTATCCCTTGCTGTAAATAGGTGTCTTGGAGATATCAATCTTGAGACGCGTCGCTTAAATAAAGCTTATTGTTGAGTTTTTGAGAGTTATTACATGTCGTGGAACAGTGTGAGTGTGATAAGCTCAAGGTACTTATGCAGGAATGAGAATTTCGTAATTGTTTATTTCTCCTACATGCTGGCCAGGCGGCGAAAAAATTATGAAGATTGTGCCAGCCCCTACTCAACCTAGAGTTGACATAAAAGTGGCCTAAGAGAAATTGCCCGTGTAGACCATCCCGCGGGATAAGTTTTGAGCGGGATCAGTTAACCAAAGCCTCTAAGCACCTTGGGTCACATGGTGGAGGGCAAACAACCAACTACAACATACCCAAAGGGGGTTGGTGACAATTTTGCTTCTTCTGGACATAATAATATTTCTTAATTCTACAGTTAATCCTCCAGGAAAGTAACATAACAAGGTCATTATCACCGTGTTAAACTTATTACTTTAAACCTAAAAATTATTGGCGGAAAAGTAACGTGGTTAAATAAGTGACATAAAATATTAAAATAAAGTTTTGCCAGATCAAGTTTTTAGCTCGTAAAAGTAATCATAAGTAGAACTTTTGAGATTGTCAAAGATAAAGAGAGACAGAATTTATCAATACATTCTCATCTCATAGGTCAATGAATATCAAAAATAACGGTACCACGCTAAGTGCATGGCCATTCTTTTAAGTGTTTAAGATTTGAGGCTCAAACCTTTATTACGTAGTATTTTTTTGAATCCAGAAAAATATTGACAAGTGATGGAAGTACTGAGAGAGTTATTGGGATGTCAACATTCTATCCATACTCGAAGTTTACCTGAAACCAACCCTTTTTAGGTGTGCTATTGTTGGTGGTTTACCCTCCACCTTGGGCACCCAAACGGTGCCCCAAAGTGCTTATGGTATACACCCAACAAGCAGTATAGAAGACCTTTGTCTTTACTTTCCTTTATTACTTATACATAATTATTTATTTACTAGATTACATAAACCTTAACGATTTGCAAACAGATTTAGGTACGGATAAGGCAACCAACCATCACATAGCTATTTAGTATTTGCAACTGCGTGTACGCTGATCGAGATATACGAGTAGGTAATGGTTACAGAGGAGCCGCGGAGCGGTACACTTAATGGAATAGTGTTTTACAGGAATATTTTCAACATTACATAGTAGCGTTAGCAATTTATAGCACCAGTACCGTTATTTCGATGTATTCATGTAGTTACTATTTCTTTACTAAGTGTACATATCTACATAGTATTAGCCTCAAATATTTGATATCATCATTTATTATTAGTTCCAATGAGTAGCACCGCAGTGCCTTGCGCGATTGGTCCCCGGTTACGTGAATGAAGCAACGTTCGCAGAGGTCGGGTATCGGATGGCTGACCAAATATTGTCTGGAACTTGGTAGTACCTACATATCTATTACGTATTCCTTTTGAAATAAAATAAACTTTTACGGTTTTTTTGGCGTGTGTATGCACTTTCTAGGTAAAGAGGAATCTGCTCTACTAGTAGGCGCAACGGCAAAAATGGCATGACTGACTAAAGTAGGCACAGTTGTGTATTCTGTTATTTGTTATTGTTAGTTATTCACATGCGCATGCGGAGAGGCGGGCTGAATTAGCTACATACATTTTTCAAATATTTTTGAACACTACAATGTCTGTCAAGTCAAGTCTTTGTCTTCAAGAAATAGACAGCACGATATTACATTAGATCTCGTTCTTCCCGTAAAACCAAATAGCCCAATACCTACCCAAGTTAATTGATATATTCACTACATACGTCGCGTGACTGACGCTTCGTGACTCCGCGAGCATTTCCATTGACTCCTATCGAGGAATGGATAAGCTTCTGTAACGGCTACTGTCATGATTTACTGTTGAACGTTAAGACAAAGTGTTTTAACGTAGGTCCACGTTCACTCAAAGACACGACACTCTCATATTTATTGAAGCGACAGGTCAAAGTACACCAATAAGCTACAACGGTATTATCTTTACAACTTTTGAGGTTGGGTGGTAATGTAAAGTGGTTATTTTGTATCCTAGTTAGGACTTGCAAATAAATGTTGAAAATTGACTAGAATGGACTATGTCGAACTGACGTATTTTTTCTCTTGAGGGATGAAAAGGAAGAGGAATATTGCAGAAGGGATGGATGGATTGCGTGAGAAATGACATAAATGTGAATGATGAGATGACAGCTAAGAGAAGTGAATGTAAAAGAAACAAATTACTGATCTGCCCCGAAATGAAATGGGATTAGAACAAGATAATGACGTGAGAGATAATTCAGAAAAACACAACGTTAAGGTGTGGTTTTCGCTGTAAAACTAATAAAATTCAAGATCATTGTTTTTAATTATTTCCAACAATTACGGTAAGGACATTACGGGTAATAATTAACAGCTATTAAGTGTTATGTCGTGTTTTTGGCATTCGAATTGAATTGTCAAGTGTTTGCCTTTTTTATTGCTGCGCAGTTAAAGAAGTCATAAAATTTATAACGGTTGCAATAAAATGATTGTGTAATTAAACAGCACAATTCACGGCAAGTGAAGAAACTGATCTTTGTTACCAAGGAGGTATGTGTTTCCAAAATGTATGTTTAGGTTTTTCTTATTTGCTTATTTTGGCCACGTGCGTTATTCTGAAAAGTTATATTTCCAATCCATCTAAACTATCTCGAACCATTCAGTTTCTTATTTCATTGTGATTTTTTAAGTAAGAAGCTTATCACAAAATGAATTATTAATATTTTATCTTACACAATTTTTATTTCTCATATCTTCGGAGTATATGCGTGATTTGTGTATGTATGTACTTATTTATTTTTTGATTGTAAAAATTTACAATTTACTACTGTGTATACGTATTATTGGAGTTTATATTAACAACTATAAAGTCGCGGGAAAATCACATAATACTGATGGAGGCAAATATTTGTGTGATGAACTTGTAGGTTCTTTCGAGCCATGGCTTGCCTATATATGTGTTTGTGTAGTCCGTCATCTAGTTACTTTGGATATGAGACTAGAAAAGAGTGTAAGACATATCGGTAATCCTCTGAAATACTGTAGGAACTAAGAGTAAAACATTGTAGTTCGTACTATTGAGTATTTAATTCTCCTTCCAAACGTTTCGTACTGAGCAGCTATGTAAATGTGCAACCAAGTTTATAAATTTTTAGATAGAAGAAGACGTTTTATTTTAGATAGAATAAAAATATCAAGTACCTATTCAATTTTCCAAGAAGCGAAATGGCTTTAATAATATCTTTCGCGAAATTAATTATCTTTTACCGTCCTTTAGTATAGCGATGGGTTAGTGCCCGAGGCGAAGTCCGTGGTTTCATTAATTCACTTAGTTTGGCGCTAAGTTTTATTGCCCTATCAAGAATTTCGTCTGTAATGTTGAAAAAAAAGTCGCATCTGTTCACAAATTTTAATTATGACCTAGATCTGTATTGTACAGTAAACTTGTTACATCACTATTTTAGGAGGCTAAAATAAATGCGCATTGTCATGTCTTCGTGGTAATATCCAGATGATATTTACAAACTATTACAGCGTGGATAATCCGACTAGATTACTAGAGCGTACGATACAGATATCTAAGTAGAAAATCCGCGTCTAAGTATTACGTTAATTGCTAAGATTACTCTATTGTGGTCTGAATTATCGTACCATCAGTACCATCATCCGTATAAGATAATATAATCTACATTTCACATAATAACATTATGTATTATTAGTGTACCTATATTGTAGTGGAGAAAATATCAAGATGCGGTAACTTACTACTTATAGGAATTATTACATTACCTAAATGAGTTAAAACGATGGATATAAAAGATGACAAAAGATTCAGACATGATAGTTACAAAATAGTTACATATTAATTATTATGTAATTTATATTATATAATATTTATATAAGATATCGAATAAGTTTAGGTTAAAATATAGATTAAATTAAATTATAATAAGGTTTGAATGCTCAGATGTCCTATAAAATGTAAAACTGAAAATATATTCTGAAGTCCTTCGGAAAGATATTGCATTTTATATCGAATAGCCGAACGTGGAAATCGGTTAGATAAAATTGTTACATTTAAATTTTACTGCTTAGGTATGCAATGAAATTCGTTTTTTGAATAATGTCTCTGAATTTCCAGAACACTGTTATTGCGCTGTAGCTGCAGCCTTTATTGCGTGGTATTTGGCATTAAAATCGCTTACGTAAAACGCAATTTTGATGGATGATACAATTGACCTTGTTCCTTCACACATGAGAGCCCGAATTATGGGATTTCATTATCGTAAGCCGGGTCCATTATCGACTTTCCCTACTTCGAGTAGCGTAAGAGACTAACTTGTGGTAGGATTTTTTTATTATGTAGGTCCACTAGTTTTAGTGTACACTTATTTAGTCTTATATTCATATTCTTTATAACTTCATCGTATTCCTGCCCTGTTCCTAGTTTACCTAGGGTCGGCGCAGTATGTTTTCTCTTCCATTCATATCGGTCAGATGAAATTAAAACCATCCACCCCCTGTTTATTAATACCACCGATCACAACAGAAAGGTACTAGTGATGGATTAATGTATAGTAAGTGATGGAAAGGACCACGTCAAGAGGCTGATGAACGGACAGAGTGATTCAAACATTCGAAACTATACTGCTCAAATTTTGGCTTAGCTTTTATAGCCGGCCGCCTGCCTGACAGCAACCCTCGTCGGGTATGCTGTTGTTGGTGTTTTGGCTTTGCCCTCTTCCATTCACTTATTGGTCTACAGTCTACACTGTGCAATTTCCCATAAATGAGTCGACTTTTGAAACACCTCAGTGAGTCGGGGTTTGCACGTTGTAAGTTTTTTCGCTCCCAGGCCAGCATGGAGGTAAGATAGAAGATAGCGTATGTCATGTCATTTGTTAACCAGTTATCCAGTCGAAATATTTCATACCGATCCTAATATATTACCTTACATATTTAATTGATCTTATTATAACTAAAATCATGTTTATCAAGTTTTTTATAGACATTCGAATTTCGTATTCTTATTCGTATTCTTATTAGCCAACACTAATATAGCTTCGATGCCTCTTGGTGTTTGTCTAATAACTTTATTACTGTAATATTTATAAGGTCTATAATCAAAGTTTTCGACAGTCGAGCCATAAATATGTCATATACATACAAAAAATAGGCTCACGTTTGAACTGGGCTGGATCGGATTCAATGTCCGGAACTAATTTAGATACAAACGACTTGTTTGGTGTAACAACCGACAATGTCTCGATTGAGGTCGTGAGAAATCGGGCGCATATTATAAACACTTTTGGGAAGTTGTATGGCCGGGTGCAATCTTGGTGGTTGCGGATGTGTTCCGTGGTAGTAAAAGGCAGGGTTCATAAAAGTAACTGACTGTACTTCTAAATATGTACACGGTTACAATATATACAAACTGGACAATAAACATAAATCGGAAATAATATTTATAAGGCTTAGAAAATAACCATACTCTCTAGCTCGGAATAAAATTCTCATCTAATTAATTTGACAACTGTCACTTAGTGAAAAACATTGTGTTTGTCAAACATAGACAAACAACAAAGGCGGTCGCATTACAAGAACGCCACACCACCCCCCCACGGAGAAGGAAAACCTAGTAGAAATTATAAACATCTAAATTTGACGCGTCTACCAGACCGAGTAGTGTACGGCGCGGTAGCGATGGCCGGAGTTGGCCCTGAGCGAACAGAAGGCGCAGGCTTTGCAGTCTGCTCTGGACGATCAGAAAACGCAGGCTTTGCAATCTGCTCTGGATGGGTGACAGTATGTTCAACAAAAGCTGGTTTCACACGATCGATACTGACGACAACACTTTTGCCCTTGATGTCCAAAGTCATAGTTTTGCCATCGCTGGCACGATTAACAACTTTATAAGGACCCGTATAAGGTGGCTGTAAAGGACGTCTAACTGTATCATCCCTTAAGAAAACGTGTGATGCAGAAGAAAGATCTTGAAAAATAAAAGTTGATGGTGATGAATGTCGAGATGCAGGAATAGGTCTTACAACTGACATCTTACGACGTAGTTGTACGACAAAATCTGATGGGTTGTCAATTACATCTGATGGGGTTGGTGAAATAAACAACTCACCTGGTAAACGAAGAGGTTCTCCATAGAGCATCTCCGCGGCTGTGGATTTAATGTCTTCTTTGAACGCGGAACGCATGCCAAGAAGAACGAAAGGAAGTGAACGCACCCAAGAATCATGATGGCACATGAGAGCAGCCTTAAGCTGGCGGTGTACTCGCTCGATCATGCCATTAGCACATGGGTGATAAGATGTGGTCCTTATTCGTTTAGTGGCAAAGTGAATCATCAGTCGACGAAACAGGTCAGACTCAAACTGAGTACCTTGGTCTGTCGTGATGATTGATGGTACCCCAAATCTCGAAACCCATTCTCTAGTTAAGGTGTCTGCCACTTCTTCTGCGGTAATGGAGCGCATAGGCCAAACCTCAGGCCATCTCGTTACTCGGTCAATCGCTGTCAAACAATAGCGAAACTCATTGCATAAAGGTAGAGGACCAATAATGTCAATGTGAATGTGACTGAAACGACCAGATGGAAGGTTGAAATCACCTAACGGAGAAGAATTGTGACGTGAGACCTTAGCTCGTTGACAAACCTCGCAAGCGCGTGCCCACTGCTTACAATCCTTATTGACCGAAGGCCAGACATAACGCTCTGTCAAAAGGCGAGCAGTTGCACGTGCGCCAGGATGGCTTAAGTTATGAAACTTATCGAAAACTGCTTTGCGAAAGGAAGGGGTCAAATATGGACGTGGCTTGCCTGTGGATACATCACAAAAAATGGAAACGTTTGTACCAGGAACGACGACGCTTGTCAACTGGAGACTGGAGCTCTCACGCATGTCTGATAGTTCTTTATCTGACTCTTGCGACTTCGCGAGGGCTTCATAGTCCTGTTCAAGAGCAATAGCTTCGACTCGTGATAAGGCGTCAGCCACGACATTGTCCTCACCTTTAATATACTTAATATCAGTCGTAAATTGGCTAATAAAAGATAGCTGATTTAATTGGGCAGGGGGCAGTTTCTCCCTGCGCTGTACGAAAGCGTACAGCAATGGCTTATGATCCGTATAAATAGTGACGCTCTGAACCTCCAAAATATAGCGGAAATGCTGTACACTTTCGTACACCGCCAGCAACTCTCGATAGTAAGTCGGCCACTCTGTTTGCTTTTTAGTAAGTTTCTTACTAAAGAAAGCAAGAGGAAACCACTCACCATCGACTCGCTGTTGAAGACAGGACCCAATATGTACCGAAGATGCATCTGTAAACAGTCCAAGAGGTGCGTCATTAACCGGATGTTGCAATTGCGTAGCCCTGGACAAACTCCGTTTGCAAACTTCAAATTGCTCCAGTAGTTCAGGCGACCATGAGAATGCTTTATTGCCTTTACCATTTGTGGCAACTACTGCATCAATCAATGGAGCTTGAAATTGCGCGGCCTGGGGTACGAATCGACGGTAGTAGTTTAACATACCGAGAAAACGACGCACGCCCTGGACGGTTTTCGGAGCTGGAAAATCCAAAATAGCTTGAACGCGATCCTGAGGAGGACTTGTACCTTCTGGGCTGACATGAAAACCAAGAAAGGTAAGTTCCCGAACGCCGAAAGTACACTTTGATGAGTTAATGACAACTCCATACTCCTGAAGGCGTTTGAAGAGGATACGCAGATGTTCGCAGTGGAGAGCCTCATCCGCAGAGAAAATAAGAATGTCATCCACGTACGGAAAACAGAAATCAAGACCCCGTGTGACCTCATCGATAAACCTCTGGAAAGTTTGACCAGCGTTTCGAAGTCCAAAGGTCATGAAGGGGAATTCGAAGAGGCCAAACGGGGTAACGATGGCTGTCTTCGGTATATCCTCTTCAAATACCGGGATCTGATGATATGCTTTCACGAGATCTATTAGGCTAAAAACCTTAGATCCTGCGAGATTATGAGCGAAATCATTTATGTGACGGACTGGGTACCGATCAGGGACAGTTCTGGCGTTAAGGGATCGGTAGTCGCCACAAGGTCGCCAACTACTGTCCTTTTTCAAGGTCATGTGTAGCGGAGACGACCAGGCGCTCTTAGAAGGACGTGCAATGCCAGCTTGGATCATGTTGTCGAACTCCTTTTTTGCTGCTATCAACTTCTGAGGCGCCAGACGACGAGGACGACACGAAATAGGCGGGCCATCCGTAGTCTTAATGTAGTGCACAGTATTGTGCAAAACATTACGAGGGATTCCAGGAGGCCGAGTGATTTCTGGAAACTCGGCGAGCAGTTTAACAAAATTGGAATCTCCTGAAACGACAACCTTGACACTAAGCTGTTCCGACATTGCTGCAATAGCGGGTGCTGACAAATTCGTTACGCCATCCATCAACTTCTTGAGTCGGCAATCTGGCAAAAGATGGTAATAACTTAAAAAGTCTGAGCCAATGATCGCTGTCGTAACATCAGCAACAACAAAATCCCACACAAATGCTCGTCGAAGACCAAAGTTGAGGTTTAAATGAATAGTGCCATATGTCTTAATACTACTCCCGTTAGCGGCGTTAAGTTCATAGTCCGAAGATTTTCGCGGAACTGACAACCAGCTGCGGGGGTAACAACAAAGATCCGAACCAGTGTCAATCAAAAATTGACGCTTTGTGATACGGTCAGTGACAAAAAGACGGCGGCCGTGATGTTGGATGGACTTGCAATCAGATGCCGCCGCTACTACTGATTGCTTGTTAGGTTTTCCGACGCCCAATTGCATGGAGCAATACACTTGCTGGCATTCGCACCAAATGTGCGATGATACCAACAGCGTTTATTGCCAGGCGTGCTACTGCGTGATGTCGACTGGCTTCTGGAAAAAGAACGGTTTCGAGATCGAACAGAAGAACCCGTCGATAAAGCAGCGACTTGCTTAGTTAATTCTTCTAATCGAGCCATAACGGTATCGAGCGAGGGCGTGGCAACAGCATACACGTTGGAAGAGCTAGGCTGAGCTTCCAAAATCTTGTCAGCTATATCTGCGATTCTATCGAGGGATAAGTCAGCTTGTGCAGCCAAAATCCCCTGTACGTGCTGTGGTAAACGACGTAACCATAATTGCCGCAAGATGTTATCGTCCGAGAGAGCCGTTCCCGCGAGCGAGCGCAAGTGACGGAGAAATTGGGATGGTCTCCGATCCCCGAGTTCTTCGTCACCAAGAAGGCGCCTCACTCGCTGTTCCTCTGATGACGAAAGTCTGCTGATTAAGGTCTCCTTCAGCTTCTGATACTTACCTTCGGCCGGAGGCTTGACAACGATGTCTTCGATTTCGCTAGCAATCCTGTGGTCAATCTGGCTAAGGACATAGCTGTACATCGTGGCATCAGTGTTGATGCCAGCAAGCAAAAACTGTGCCTCAGCCTGTGCGAACCACACTGTCACCCTATCAGACCAAAAAGGGGGAAGTTTGACACTCACGCGACATACCTCGCCCTCCCGTTGAGGTTGGGATTCCTTTTGGTCGCGCAGATTACGCAAAACTGCATTTTCTGCCTCCAGGGCTGCTAAACGTGAACGTAGTTCGTCAGCCATTATAAACGAAAACACGCTACTAAAATTATAAACGAAAGTAAATTAAAATTAATTTGTATAAAATAGAGAGAGAACGGACAGAAAAGAAAAATTGCTATTCCGTGGGCGCGTGATGTGGCGAAAACAAAACACAAACGTCTAAAAATTCATATGTCGACATGTCAACAAAAACAACATAAGTTGTCAATATGCAGACAACATTACACGTAAAAACAAAAGACAATGTAAACAAATTGTTCAAACCACGCGAAAAAATACAAACGAAAAACAAATGAAATATTTCCTATGTCACATTACACAAGTTGAAAAAAATAATTTTCATAAAATAACGTAAAAATCAATACTCCGAACAAGCTTTACACAACTAACTAAAAATCATTACTTGGAATAATAATAAAATGTTTAAAAAAATACTCCAAATAATGATGCCGATAGTACTTGCGTGAGCGATGTGCACAAATGGTATAATGCGCAGTTAGTCCAATGCATGCATGTGTCCAACTGCAACTCCCGCGGAGACGTCACTCGAACTTGCGAATGTAGGTAACGGTGAATGCGCCAGGGGGCGCTCGACGCCACAGCTTGGGATGTGGTACCGTTTCACACGACGAAAATTCCTTCGTAGTGGCTATCCGCATGTCCAACGCAGCTTCCCATCCCGCGCCGGTCAATTGCCAATGATATTACACCCAAAGCTCTTGACGATCACGTCGGGGTCACCAATTTGGGAAGTTGTATGGCCGGGTGCAATCTTGGTGGTTGCGGATGTGTTCCGTGGTAGTAAAAGGCAGGGTTCATAAAAGTAACTGACTGTACTTCTAAATATGTACACGGTTACAATATATACAAACTGGACAATAAACATAAATCGGAAATAATATTTATAAGGCTTAGAAAATAACCATACTCTCTAGCTCGGAATAAAATTCTCATCTAATTAATTTGACAACTGTCACTTAGTGAAAAACATTGTGTTTGTCAAACATAGACAAACAACAAAGGCGGTCGCATTACAAGAACGCCACACACTTAAAGTAATTCTCCATAACACGTGTTAGGCATCTTACAACGGTTAACATTGAAGAAAAGGAAATTACGATATCCACCTTCAACCTTTCCTTGTAGGGGAAGGCAGCCCAAAGCGGAAATACTAATAAATTAATTTTAAAATATTAAAATTACAAAGAAGTTTAAAAACAATTACAAAAAAAAGATATTTTTTCTAACATTTAATTATTATAATGTTCAAATGAAACTCTAATTATGATATTAAAATTATTTGTAGTCAACAGATTGTCTGCTTCCTAGAAGTCTATCCATTTGGGTATATCACCACGCAATCGATCAATTTTTGATCAAACTTTTGAATCAAAATTTTTGATTTGAGGACATCTTGTAGAACAACATGCTGCATAAAAAAGATTACCAGTACGTCACTCAAGTCACATAGTTGC
Organism: Cataclysta lemnata; assembly: GCA_963931975.1. Lineage (NCBI taxonomy): Eukaryota > Metazoa > Arthropoda > Insecta > Lepidoptera > Crambidae > Cataclysta > Cataclysta lemnata. The sequence goes on from OZ008342.1 coordinate 7,257,098, forward strand.
AATGACATTTAGCCACTCGATACATATTGATCACACGAACACTGCTAAGAAACACTTCGAATATTTAAGTACGCTTAATGTGGGAATCGGACTTTAGTTGACTACCAATGGCTTTAGGTGAAACCTTTGACTGTTTAGGCTGATATATCCAGTAAGTAGACAAAAGAAGCCTACATTCGTTGTCGGTCTCAATACAAGGTCCTATCGATCACTTTTCTATACATTCATTCATCACTATTGGCATCTTTCCGATGGATATGAATAAAAAGGGATTGGATATCTCAATGACGTCTGACCAGTAATGAAGCGCGCTGTTTAGCCCGCGAACAGGAATATGATGAGATGTAAGGAGTAATTAATTAGAAAACCTTTGAGCGACGCAGTGCAAATAGGTAAAATCTGATAAGGTTAAAATTGATTAAAAAGTCGGCAACGTTGGTAGGTAAGCTTTTCTTTAGCAACATTCATTCATTTAGGCTTATTGCGTTAGGATAGAATTATAAAGAAGTACAAGTAGGTACAACTAAATTTGTTAGAAATCGCTAACTTTCTTTCCTACATCATCTATCATCTACCAATTTACTGCTATTTAAGTACCCGATAGATGTCAGTAAGCTTTACAATAAGCTATTAAATGGTTCCGAACTTACTTTTTTACTACTTTGCGAAAAATGCTACGTCTTCGGGGATAAATTGGCATCGTATATTATGTAAGAAAAAATATTTTTTACACGTGTGATGGATGATATAAATCAAACTGACTTATAGGAATGCAAGAGGAAACATACTGCACTGCCCTCTGATAAACAAGGAACAGGGCAGGTGATGTATACCAATACCTTATGGTAAAAATGTCTACCTATAATACTTTCTTACTCTGTTTCACAATCGACAAGTAAGTTCCAAGTTGCTTTCTTCGCAGATCATTTGACAGTTGTAATGTGAAATATGTCAATTTAACTGCAAAGTAAGCTACTTCAAACTTACTTGTCGATTGTGAAACAGGCCCTTAGTGTTATTTCTTTACAATAATTCTTTATAGTAATACAGGCACATGCCTATCTCAGACGCCAGCTCCTCACATTAAACCTGTATGTTCAAGCTGCTTGTTGTAAATATTATACAATTTAATTATGTGAGGAGAAATAAATATATTTTTAATTTTATTTTTTAACTATACCATTGGCTCGGGATCGCTCGAGATGGAGGGCTGCGGGGAGGCCTTTGCCCAGCAGTGGGATCTTATAGGTTGATAAAAATTAAAAAAAAACTATAACAAGTGAAACCACGTACATACCTATTTTGCATTTACACTTCCAATAGTGTCAATGTGACCATCATGGGCAGGAAATTAAAAACAATAGGTCCAATGGGCCAGTTTTTCCTTGTGCCTTATTAGTACTGCGATTGTCATACCTCTAACGGCTAATACGTCCGAACTATTAGTAGAAAGTTTGATAGACCAAGAATATAAGGAATGAAAGTATGTGATCATACGCTTGACTTACTGAATTCCGATAATATACTATTATCATAATAAATCAAACAACTGTATTTATAAGGACTACCTAAGATTCGTTTGGCTCTTATTTTGGTTCATGGTACTAACCTAACCCAAATTATGGAGAAATAATGCATTAAATTGTAAGCACTAGGTTACGGTTCTCAATCTTCCGACAAGTTTCAATATTACGAGATAGATTATCATGCAACAGTATTTACAATTTACCTTATTTGGGATAATGAATACAGCGAAATAGATCTCTTATTTTTGGAAATAGTTTATAATTAAACACCTATTGAAGAATATAATTATATATAATAGGAATTAATAATAATTGACAGAAACCTAAGTAACGCATAGATAGACTATACAACATTCTATGTCGAGTTTTTAGTTGAGGAAGAATAATATCCCACAAGACGGAACAACGATTTCACTTGCCTTGCGAAGCACGGATCAATACAAGAATCAATATATTTTTGATCACCACCCAATGACAGGCCTTATCTATCGGCCTTATCTATCGACGGCCTTATCTATCATTGCACCATCGAGTCCATAGATAGGTGATCTAATATAGCACAATTAACAACTCAAATAAATTACAGCTGTTAATCCGTGAAGCACGATTCTCTCCGTACCTTCACAAAACTCCTCCGTAGACCTAGTGAATCATGTTTCCCAACTAATTGCTTGACCCGTTAACATCCGCTGTACAAACAAAGATTCATTCAGCGTTTGAACGAAAGAAATGATACGCCTATTGGTAGTACAACCCGACCTTTAAATCAGACAAGTTCACGGGCAGTTTTGATTCTGTCGAGTCATTTAAACTCTGTGAATCGAGATCTGCTCAGTAATTATTTTTTGATTTTGATTACTTGATTTAACCATTTACGGTGTTATAACAAAAAGTGTTTAAGACGCTTTTGTTTAAATTAGCTGTATGTGTCACAAAATACATATTGACAAAATAATAAGATACAGATTTAAACACTTTTTGTTTTGTAATACCTAACGCCATAAATTTTTATAAATGTTATAGAAACATTATTACAATGCGAAAGAAATATTATGAAAAAATAGCCGACTTGCTTAGTAAAAACTCATACCTACGGAACTCTGCAACAAAAGTAACCAATTACTATAATCACCATCTCGTCGAGAAGCCAATGCCTAGCTTCATAATTTATTGTTATATTCATTAACGCTCATTTGATATAATAATTTCAAATCTATCTTATTCTAGAACACCGCCCAGGGCGTCTTGAAGGTGGCAAAAAACATGAGTGAAACAGTTTTCAGAGTTCAGTGAACGTGTCCAAAAAACTCGATTCCGGGTTTGGTTCATACATTGATTTTCGTTATTTGTTTTTGTGTCGTATATTATCCATAGTTTCACTTATAGTCAGCTTTATCATTATAAAGAATAATATTGGATGAAATGGACAAAAATATTGAATAGTTATTATCTTTGCGGTTAATGATTTAGTTTTTAAATAATATTGTACGTAATGTAAAAGTACGATCAAAAAACAAATGAATTGTTCCCATGTGTGTAATAAAAAAGACATTGTAAATATTCCGTAACAGTTGTTTTATTTCTAATCCAAAAGTTTTATTTGACTATAGCAAAATTACTTTATCTGTCTAGAAGTAGTGGTACGTATCAATCTTAAAGCTTAGTATCGAATAAAATAACGTGTTTTCAAATTATATCCTAGCTCAATCATACAGTTTCAAATCACATGTTTGAGAAAAAGAAACGTCGGTCTTATCACAATAATAATACGGTTGACCTTTACATCAGACAAGTTCAGGGTCACGCTCATTGACGCCTCTCGAACGAGCTGCAATCCTCTAATTCGCACACATGTTAAGTTTCATTTGAAGCGGGCTTGTTTATTTTGATTTTCGGCCAGAACGGCCGACGAGCGAACACGAACAGTTACTTAGATTTTATGCAACAATGTCATGTTAAGTTTGTCATGCATACTCAAATACATTACATAAAACACGCCTTTCTCCCTTAAGGGTTAGGCAGAGGTGTTTTTACACCTGCGTTTCGCCAGTTTTGTTCTTTTAGTTTCATTCTTTTAGTTTTATTCTTTTATTCTAAGTCCTATGTAATAGTGTGCGAGCCTATTGTCATTATCAGAGAACTTGAGAGATGGTTCTCTTTTATTCTCAATACAGAATGAAGAGGAGAGACTGATACTATTTAAGTTTAGAGAATCATGTCAGAATTGACCCTAATGCCTATTATTCCTCGTTATAACTCTAAAATGTAACCAACAAGTCTAATATTACTGAATTATTCTTTAATCTGTATTTATATACTATTCTATTTTAATTTTAACATTATATAAATGTTAGAAAAATTAGACCAAACCTAAACGAATTTCTAACCACCAAAATCTTTGTACTGTATTTATATCCTTTTTATATTCTACTACTTTGATTATGTCGAATTTAAAATTCACACAGAAAAAAAAACTCTAGCCAGTCAAAATCTGATCAAGGTAAGTTAAGGAAATGCGTAGATTGTGCTCAAAGAATCACTAAAGCTCATTGACGCTATGCGTCACTAGACGTCCTTGCTTATGAAGCGTAAAAATTTGATGGTCAAAATAATTGATTCTGAAACGAAAACACAGTTACCCACACAACACCCACAAACGACGTAACATAAATAAATGACATTTATGTCACTGTCGTCTGATGAATCTTTTCTTGAGAGGCTTTGTGCGTCAGCGTGAACGATGTCAATCAAATCTGTGACTAACGCAGTAAATCATAGAGGACAATAATACTACGGATATAGAGAGCCCGCTCGCAGTATTTTTTTGTTAACCGCTAATGTCAATTCATTTCACACTAGCTCTATCTACAAATTCCATCCGACCTTTGAGTGGGTGTCAATGTGTGCGTGAGCTTATACGTATTTACCCACACATAAACGTGTTCATTTAATTTAATATTACGTATTAGTTTATTGCAAGATCCTTATAAATCGGTAACTGTTAGAATTTTAAACAGTTACGGACAATAAAGAGTTACATTATACATCAATACAAATATAAACATCGACATTGCTTACAAATACGCAATATTAAACTAAATAAACACATGTTACTATTTCTATTCATCCTAAAATAAACGCTTTCCAACATGGGTTCATATCATAAAATAAAAATCAAATGTATTTGCTACAATTTATATTGTAAATGGTAAAATATACATAAATAATAAAAATTATGGACATATGATATTAAATTAAATTAATTCGTATTTTGATTTTAATTTTAGCATAAATAATTTTTCTAACATTATAAATGTTAGAAAAAATTAGAATTTGTGGTTAGGAAAAGTTCATAAAATTGTACTCTTGATGCGGAAATCGAACCCACGTCCTCTGCGATGTCCCTTTTAATTGTATAAAACACAAAAATGAATTAAAAACCTACTTCGAGAACACAACTATAAACATTTTCATTTTCAGTTGTAAACAACTGGACAGCAATTAATTTGTGTTAATTTATTGAACAAAATATTTTAACTAATTTTTGCAGTACAGGAAATGGTCACAATAGCGTTATAGTAATGTAGTAGTATAAGAGTAAATACATAGCTCGGTGATTATCACTTTCATATGCTAAAATAAGTTAGCGTATAGTCCTACAGATAATCTTGATTCACAAAGTTGTGAGTTTTTTTTGCGTGATCTGGTCATTTCTGCTTGCAAAGTTGTAATCTGCCTTCGGAGAGTATGCAGCAAAAGCGACGACAATTGTTGTTGACGTGTTGTCTCTGCAAAAAAAAATATTCCTATGAATTTACGCACTTGATGATAAAAAAAAACATTGGAGTTATTTTAATTCTTGGCACGAGTATGGATATTAAATGCAGTAATATTTCCAATCAACTTGTGATGTGTTGGTGTGAATCATTACCGGCGGGTCCCTATATTCTATCTATAGTTATAAGTAAGCTTACTAAAGCTTAATTGCCTGGCATTTTTTTTTTGTTATATTCCAATAAATAACAGAAGTTGCTAAGGAACTAAGCCACAGTACGTCTATTTTCAACTGTAGATAGAATATAAGGACCCGCCGTAAGTTAGTTAATAATTATTTAACTGTTTATTACAAACGAGTAGGAGTAAAGTATTGTACGCGATAGCCAAGTCGTTCTTTATGTTTAAACAATCTAAAGACACCTCCCATTCTAAGTAAAATAACCGTACTGATAAACTATATGATTGATTTACAGATTAATAATATGTACCTGTTTACATTACCCAGAAGTAAGAGGTTGACTTTGTTTAGGCATAAGCGATACTGCTTGTATAGGGACTTTCTCCATAATATCTGAAATAAATGTATTAATGTATAAATAATAAAAAGGTGCTTGGCAAATTGAATAGGGCCCGTCATGCATGTTTTTAAAAAAATATTTCAATACAAATCACAGACAGTACCAACAATATTTGTGTGAAGTATAGGTCACATAGGATAGGACATACAACGTTTTTCTTTACCTATTATGTTATGCAGTGAAGTAGATGATTGAATAGGTCCAGGTATTTCAGAAATTTCTGCTGACGAAACATTAACCTTAGAATCTGAAATAATTAAATATTATATTATTGATCTTAGTCTTAAAATGAATTAATTTAATTTATTGATAAAAGTTGCTAGAAACTCTTACTTCTATCAAGATGTAGCGACGGTATTTCTTGATAATTTAAACTATTGTTACGGTTCCAATCTGTGGTAGTGAAATGAATATCACTTAAGAACTTCTTTCTATAAAATTCATAATCAGCATCACTCTCCAATTTCCTCCAACCACATGTACCCAAGCCTTGAAACATCGTGGGTTCTTCTTTGGATTAGGTAACTGATGGTATGAGGTTCCTAAAAAAAAGAAATTTGAATGTGCTATTTCATGATCCAAAATTTTTTATGAAAGGTAATGAAATTTAAGACCAAAATTATATGATGACTTGGATAAAGGTAGACTGTAATTTGCGATTGAGAATTTTAGATGTTAGGGTCTTGTTTTCAAGGCTGAGATAAGGATGTTTGGCAATAGGCTCGCCACCTATTACATGGGACTTAACATAATTTGCGAAACGTGGGTGCTAGTTCACCTCTGCCTACCCCTTCGGGGATATAGGCGTGATTTATGTATGTATAAGGATGTTTTAAATTAAGATTATTACACATTGCCATCCGTTGCGGCAGAGAAAAATCACATCAACCTACAAAGGGTTTAAACAGGTCATAGAAGGCAACTAAATGATATTGATCACCTTATACTCAGTCGACCAATCCACATTGTCCAATCTTAGTGGACTATTGCTTAAACTGTTGTTGGTGTTGGCACATAATTGAAGATTTAATGATAAAGATACTTACTAAAATCCATTGGACATCCTAATACACAACGGACGCAATTTTCTAAAAATGTGTTCACTTCACAGCGGAGGAGTAAAAACTCAATCAGACGCAATCAGCTCAACACTTTCACGAAAAATTAAACAAAAACTGGGAAACGACACGGAAACTCACGAAGTACAATTAATTTTAAAGTTTTGAACTCGCCAAACAACTGAAATTTTTGGGCTGTCATTCATGGTCACAGACAGAGCAATCGAGAAGTTCGAGGACCATGAGGTTCTGTCTAAAGAGGATAGTATACCCGTAGTCTAGTATCCTCTTTGGACAGGACAGAACACATAATATACCTTCATGGTTCTCGACCTTTTCGATTCGTGGCGCCATCTAGTTAAAAAAATGTTACTTAATTTGTGATCAAGCTCGGAATTTTTATGTAGATGTCGCATTTTACAAAAAATATCCGTAAAATATTCTTAGTTCTAAGTGTCCACCCCCTGCAGTAAATCGACCCACTGGAGATGCTGATGGCGATAGCATAATGAAGGTCATGAAGATTATTGTACCGTCTATACCTATATTACCTATAACTTGTACAATTATATAGATAGATAGTTAAACTTTCTTTGGCTTCCATTTGTGACTTCATCTGCGTCTTTAATTTAAGAACGTGTCTATAAAATTTAGAAAATAAGCTGTGTGCATTTCTAATTATCAAGTTTCAAACGTCTTCGATAATAAAATCTGTGCGCTAACAAATCTAATAGACGCTAAAAAAGTAATTGCATGATTTTTTTTTATGTCAAATAAGCTGAGCGTTTTTCCACGATCTCGCCTGATGGAAAATGATAATGAGGCCTAAGATGGTACGCTCGCCTAGAAGATGGGTGATCACTCCGGTCTTGAAGATGTCGAAATTATGCTGATCCGGGAAATCAGAGAACCTCTAGAGAAATTAAAACATGTCAAAAGAATAAAATTGATAAAGTATTTAATATTGTCTTCTATCTACAGACAAAACTAATAGGCTATTGATTGTATTGACATTGAGACATTGGAGACGACACTTGAAGTTATGTCCTATAAAGTCACACACACAAATTTAGACTAATAGGTAAGCATTGTAAGAATGTATACTATATAATAATGACACTAGATTTTTCATTAATTTCTACAACGCATTGGAATTCTATCATGATAGACAGGATACAAATTTTGCTATGTCACCTTTCTGTGATTGCCACAATGCGTCATTGGCGTTTTCATATTTCTTTTTGGGTATATTGTTGATGGTTTGCCCCATTCGAGTGCTCCGAGGTCTATCTGCCTTTAGCCGAATTTTAAAGATCGGCCGTGTGGTGACGGCAGAGCAGAATACAATTGTCACCACCGCCATCTCTCCCGTGGGTGTCGTACAAGGCGACTAAGGGTAAAGACAACAATGAGTAATGGGCAGCAGCATTTCTCTCATACCACCTAGCAATATAAATTTGTACTGCGATATATGTATACTCGATATATGGCAATAGGCTCGCCACCTTTTACATGGGACCGAACATAATTGGCGAAAAGTGGGTGTTAATTCACCTCTGCCTACCCCTTCGGGGATATAGGCGTGATTTATGTATGTATGTATGAATTTTAAAGAAGTATAACATGAATTTCGTAATGAATTTTTCACTCCATCCGCGAAGAGGTAGATTGCGTTCTTAGGTTGTTTCTAAATGATTGAGATTTTTTAAGGCCACAAAAGTAAGGCGTTAAGTGCACGATACAGCGCTCTCTCTTCAATGCGTTTACGTACAGCCCATAAAAGTTGGGCAAAAAGGGCATAATTTGACTGTTGACGAAGCTGAGCTTTTATGTGCCTAACATAGCTGTGAGCAAAGTCTTGTTCTGAGATGAACGAGAAATAAAATCAGATGTATTAATATAAATTAGAAATATTTAGTAAAAGTTTTGTTAAAAGTCAGCGTGGTGCAGTTTGTGTATTATTACGCATGAAACATTAAACCCGCAAATTAGGTAAGCTGTGTGCTATATTACTGAAATAAAGTGTGGGTTTGAGTTCTGAACAAAGAATAGGGTTGGCAAACTAGAAATTAGTTACTGCGAAGAGTTTTAACGTTTAGGTTTACTACAACATTTACGTTTAATATTATAATTTTTAAATTAGAAATATTTTTTATTCTGAATTTTTTTAAACCTAAACCTAACATTGATTTCTCCTATAAAAGAAATAAAAATTCACATTGTACATTTATACATTTATACAATAGCTACTTGCTGAAATAGTCGCAATGACATGATTCTATAGGGTTTATTGTTTGTAGTTTTTTCGCACATATAATTAAGACCGCCCATGCAAACATACATACATAAATCACCGCCTTTATCCCCGAAGGGGTAGGCAAAGGTGAATCAGCACCCATGCAAACAACAGTAAAAAATCAAAATAGTGACATATCACCTTCATCCACATCATGTCTTCAAATATTAATCTAAATTACTCGCCTAGAACTCGAACGAGTTTTATATCTATCAACATAAATAACCCACTTATTTATATCTAATAAAACAAACAACGTCTTCCAATATCTGATGCTTAAGCTTCGAAAAATGGGACAATTTTCGTATATAAGCCACGTAATCTTTCGATTCTGATTTCAGATTTGGCAACCTTATCTAGGACGTGACACCAGCACTCTTGTCGCCTCTGAGGAGACTTCGATTAAGCTTTTGAATTTTGTCCACCATTCGTGCATTTTTTCAATATTAGTTACGTGCTGAAGCTATCAAATTGTAGAAAAGGCCAATTATTTTATTGTGCATTCTTTTAGTAATGGATTTCGTATATCAATCATGCTATTACATTTGTTATTTTTAATTACTTGATAATGTAATGTTGACGGTTTAAAATTTCATCTATTGTTATATCAACTCCTTACTAAGTAAAAATAAAAGCTCATAGGTCGAAATCAGTTTGAGCAATAGGACCAGGAGCTCGATGGCGCAGTGGTTTAGCAAGCTCGGTTTGCGATTGCGTAAACTAAGCAATGGTATCTGAGGCCGGACATTTGATGGTAGACCAAAAATATATTATCTCGAATTTCTCCGTGCTTTGAAAGACACGACAAACCGTTAGTCGCGGCTGTATCTGCAGTCGACACCCACCAATCCTGACTGGGCCAGCAACCTATATTCGTCTATTGAATAGAAGGCCTGAGCCCAGCATTGGGAAAATTGACGATGACTGTTTGGGCAATTAAAATAAAACACTATTCGTGTTTCGATTAACAACGTCAAAACGATAAAAGACAGCAAATCCAAATTTGTTGAATGACAAATAAACGAATATATTGGTTTTAATAACCATGTCGTATAATATGTTATACCCGACAACCCTATCTCTCCCAGGACGTGACAATTACCGGCGACGTGACGGCGACACGCCGACGCCGTGATCTCACCACCAGAGCCAACAAGAATCGGCAACTAGCTTTTATTCTTCGCTTAAAATGCATCTAGAATATGATAGCGCTTTAAGCAGGTCAAGGAGCCACTCGAGAACTTCTTAGGCGGGCAAAGCTACTGTTGACGTTGGGACATTCTATTTTATCTAAGTCTGCGTGCGTTTTGGGGTATAAGGTAACTAAATGCGTATTCATGGTACATACATACATACATAAATCACGCCTATATCCCAGAAGGGGTAGGCAGAGGTGAACTAGCACCCACGTTTCGCCAATTATGTTAAGTCCCATGTAATAGGTGGCGAGCCTATTGCCATTTATCGGGCACAAAAGTCTCAGTGCATTGCTGGGTGGTAGAAGAGGAACGCCGCTGCCCATTCCTCATCACTGATTTATCCTTAGTCGCCTTGTACGACACCCACGGGAGAGATTTGGGGTGGTGACAATTGTATTCTACTCTGCCGTCACCACACGGCATATACGTATTCATGGTAATCTTCTATATTCTTTAAAAAAATGAATTGCTGTGCGTTTGTCTCGCTAAAACTCGAGAACGGCTGGGCCGATTTAGCTGATTATGGTTTTGAAATGATTGTCTTGGGCCAGGCAAGACAGGCATTGGCGTAACCATGGCAGCCAAATCGTAATTATGGACATGGGCTAATTTATATGGCATAACAACGTATGCCGGGTCAGCTAGTAATTAATAAATAAGGAGGTATAGCACTCGTGTTAAGGACAATTTTAGAATAAATAATAAATATTGAAATAATACTACATTCACACAAAATGTAAACAACCGAAACTTGAGAACAAAGTGTCTGTGTCCATCTCACAAACATTTGACTCAACCAGGAATCGAATCCTCTTGGTCGATAGCTAATGATCTGAACTTTCAGTCAAACTCGTCGTCATGTAACATACATACATGCACTAAGCATGCGTGCACTTAGTATACAGGCATCAGGCATGGCTTCCCTTACTGATGGATTATATTTTACAATAAATTGTGTTAATAATCTCAACAAGTATTTCGAAGGCCTGGAAATTCTAATATTGATACCGAAGTAAGACGTGTTTCGTTTGCTAAACGCCAATAAGTGAAGCCCAAAATAACTGACACAATTGTGGTTCTATTTTTACCCAGTTCAACTTTATTAACGTAGAGAGTTTACCTCATACCATCTGCTTCGTGTATTAGGACTTAAGATATTTGTGAGTGGTTGAACTTTTCCCGTCGAATCATCTACTTCTGCAGGCAACGATTTGCAAGTTTATGCAACTATCATATAAAGTAAAAAATTCAATGGTCATTGTTGTATTTCAATCATGCACAGCTTTAGAAAAGATAAGATTCTCAAAGAAAGTTGATATTCCGATAAATAATATTCCAACCAAAAACAAATGTCACTCGCGACGTTACATAAGACATTACAGCTTATTTTTAATGTGTCAGTATTCACAATACCAATCTGATTTATGGGGACAAAAGTCAGTCCTTAATATAATTAAAGTAAGACAGTTAAGTAGGCTTACCTAGAATTTGAAAAATACAAATGGTATTGTTCATCATCATCATCACTAATTCTTTATTGTCCCCACTGCTGGGGCACGCCTTTCCTATGGATGGAAGCATATAGGAAGATTGGGCTATAACCCACCACGCTGGCCTAGTGCGGGTATTAACGACTGCAGATGCAGCCGGGACCAACGGCTTATCGTGTCTTCCGAGGAACGGCAGAACTCTAGATAATAAATTTTATTTTTGGTCACCAATTCAATGACCGGCCTTAGCGACATTGGTTAGTTTACGCAATCGCGGGCCAAGCGCGCTATGCCACTGCGCTAGCGAGCTCCTCTATGGTATTGTCAAGAGAACAAAATCGTTAAGCCTATGAATAATACCAGTGGTACTTTGTATTTGGATTCGAGTGCGCTATTAAATTCGCAGAAACTTCTCAGACCTCTAATTGCGTTGAGCAAAAACAAGTTATTGACAATGGGATTGTTATGAGCAATCCGTTGAGTAACATCTACTTTTTAAAGCGTGACTCACGTTTTCAGGAGTACGTGGGTATTCCTTGAGGAAAATGTAACTAAATATTGATGAATGAATGGGAAAAGTCGTATGTAAATAACATAATTGAATTACTGAGAAAATGTTATCGGTAATTCACATTGTCAAGGTCGCGTTGTAAGGGAACAAATAAATATAATTTTCACAATCAGTCCTATTGCTATGGTCAGGAGCGATTTGGCAAGTATTTGAGCCTATGCATAATTATCGTTGCAACGGGGTTTCTGGCGCGGTGATAACTAAAGCATTCATAACAGCGTTCCCTATACGAGTTAGACAAGCTATAAAATCTAGCCAAATCCTAGAGCAGTAAAGTAAAGTAAAGTGTAGTAGCAACTTTTTAGTACTCTTACAATGAGCACGGTGTGTTTTTTTTCCTATTGTAGGTATAATAACAGCTTTGGCTTCAGTGGTATAGGTACATTTTGTTAAGTTCAATGACTGATTGATTCATACATTTCTTAGAAGTAGTTATATTTGAGGAATTGGAATTAAAATTGCTTTAAATACATTTCACTCTCTCAGTTTTTGTTTCAATTATAGTTTGGTACTTGTCTTAATATTATATGCTTTGTGAACTCGTTATATTCAATCTAACGTATACCTAATTATATGAACTTTAAATAATCACTCTGATGTTGATAGTATCGCCGGAGTATGTTATCTAGATACACGATCATGATAATTTGATTTTGATATAATACGGTCAATTTACATATTGATAATGGAAGCTGGTTTTGAAGCTTGATTTGCTTTTACTCTAACCACTAAACACAGGAAGCTGCAATATAATAGAATTCCGTACCTGAATTTATAATTTAAAAATATTTACGAATAGCGTGATAATAACTATGCAGTTGGATTAGTCTTTAAAAACTTTTGACTATTAAGCATTGTGTTCGCAAGATTGAAATTATTTTTTGAGGTCCTTGTAAGTTAATTCTTGCATAATTGGGAATTGTAGATTATATGCCAATATGAAAGCATAAATTTCCATAATGAATTGTCTATATAATTTACTTCGCTTACAAGATATTTGTTTGGTCTTTGTTTATTTATATTACAGATCAATATATAAGTACATATATTGGATTGTTATTTGAACATTCTGTCACGGAACCCCAATACGGCGTGCGTCTCGGTTGTAATAAGCACACTATTCGCCGTCTGGTTTTGGCAATTATTATGAACATCAACATGTGGAAAATGGCCCGTTTTATTCAAGAGTATTTATTAAGCTCTTACACCACCTCAATTCTTAAGGAGATTTGTAATCATTTTTAACAATAAATTGTTCCAGCAGAGTAATATTCGACATCGATCTTAATTATTTGTCTCATAGTTCTTAATTTACCACTTAAGCTGGTGCTCTCATGAGTAAAAGATATATTTGAAAATAAATTTAAGCTGTGCAAATGATTGATTTTAACGAGGAACAAGCGGTAAAAATAACTGGGGGAAAAACATGACTTAAAAATTACATTATTGACACTATTCGTGATTTTTTTGGTAAGATTTTTGCTTCAAGACAATATTTCAGACATCAGTCATTTAGGTCAAGCTTTGGTTTTTAAAATTGGGCTAGCTAGTGCTAAGTCCCAAATTTTCCAAATATTAACCATCTAACGTCTTCTACCATTATAAACGTAGTTTTACTAATCGATTGATTTTTTTTATTCTATTTTAATACAGCATGCTTTAAATAATATTGCATTATATTATTGCTCAATATTGTAATCGACCGATAAACGTTGTCAATCATCTCGCAGTCAATCACATTGCCCAAAATATTACTGACAATAGAATCTTTACCGTTGGAGAAATCTGAGATTAGTCAACGTGGCCTCTTTTTGTTTCTCGGTCGATACAATGAATTACCTATAAAATATATTTCTCATGTGGGTAGTGTAATGCTTTTCAAATACCTAATTATATATTTTTATGTTAGTAAAATATTTTTCACAGTAGAAGTAGGTTTTATTGTTTTTGTAATTCATATACTATCACTATTAAATGATTGATTTTCTTAATTAATAAATAACGAAATTAAAACGCCGCGTGGTGACGGCAGAGTAGAATACAATTGTCACCACCCCAAATCTCTCCCGTGGGTGTCGTACAAGGCGACTAAGGATAAATCAGTGATGAGGAATGGGTAGCAGCGTTCCTCTTATACCACCTAGCAATAGTACTGCGACTTTTGTGCCCGATAAATGGCAATAGGCTCACCTATTACACGGGATCTAACATAATTGGCGAAATGTGGGTGCTAGTTCACCTCTGCCTACCCCTTCGGGGATATAGGCGTGATTTATGTATGTATGTATGAAATTAAAATATATTTTACTGCATTATGTCAAATAATAACAGTACACGCAAGCGGTTAAAGGGGAAAACAACCCTTAAAGTTATTATATTTAACGTTAGGCCCGGTGACTTACGCTATTTTATAAGGATTAAAATTAGCGTAGCTTAAAGTATGTGTTAAGCTTTAAGTTCAAGATCTCAGTAAATCTGCCTCTCGTAAGCGCGTGTGACAGTTCAAGGCGACGAGTGCGCCTGGCGTCTGCGCCTGCGCACATTGGCTTAGGGCACACCGAATTAATTTCTTGGTATCATTTCTACAGCTGTACTGACTACTCCGTTGATTTATAAGAAGTCCCTTACTTACTACTACGATGATTTACGTTTTGTTTTGGGCACATGTCTGTTTTTGTTATTTCAAAACGAGGGTAGATTTATTATCGGGTTGGTTATATTTTTTAATTCTATTTTTATTGGGACGTCAGCTCGATCATAGCCTTATTCTTTATAGACTTCAATCTATATTATAAATAAGTCATTTTATTTTATTAACAATGGAAATGAATTGTTTGATATTCATTATTTTAATTTTTAATTTGAAATAAAATAACTTGACGGATTCAGCACGCGTATATTTAAGTGGTTTTTTATTATTTATCCGTACGGTTTATATTTAGTAGTGGTTGAAAAAAATTAAATCACAATTTGCACAGATTTAAAACATAGGCATATAAAAAGAATTTTCAGACCACTAAGTTATTAAGCAAACTTTCGTCTGAGCGTGTGTTCTTGAAATTATCTTAAACTTACTGTTCTTCGTTTATTT